>WETZ01000046.1:0-285487 GCA_011034095.1 Fusarium cf. aywerte
TTTATTTTATTAATTTTAAAGTTATAATTATACTATTATATTTAAAGGAGATAAGATAATATTTTATAAAAGTTAGTTTAAATTTATAAAATACCTAAAGGTAGAACTAAATATATTATAATAAAGGTATAGACTAAAACTACTATATATAACCTAAAAATATAAAATACTTCTTACCTAAATAAGGTAAAAGTTATCGGCAGAAGGGAAAATACTATTTTAATAACCCTTTAAAATAACCTTAATTATAATATAGCATTTAATTTTCTTTTAATTTTAAAATAAGTTAATAAGGCATAAATATAGAAAATAAACTATAAAGTAAACTTATGGCCTTTTTAATATAGGAGGGCTTAGGGCCTAAGCTTTAAATAAAATTTAAAAAAAATAAAGCTATAGGGAAGGTAATAGTAGGACTTTATAAAGCAAATTAGTAAAATAAGCCTTAAAACTAAAATTAGAAGCTACTTATATAAGGCGGCAGAAGCCATTAGGGTTATACTATTTATAATAGTATTAGCCTAGCTTAGCCTAATACTTATTAATACTTTAACTAATAAGAGCACTATTAAGGCAGGCTAAGCATAAGACCTAAAACCTCTTAAAGTTACTATAAACTATAAGATTAAAAAATAAAATATAAAATAAATAAATAAAGCTTAATTTATATAATCTTAATAGCGGCAGCAGTATTAATAATTTAGCCCTAATAGGCTATATAGTAAAGGTAGGATAAACCTATAATAAAGGGGCAAAAGGGGTTATTTATATATTAAGTTAGCAGTATATTTTAGGAAAATAAGCCTTAAAAGTTATATATATAATACCAAAAGGGGGAATAACCCCTAAAGAAGAAAAAGAAGAAAATAAAAAGTCCTTAAGTAGTAAAGAAAGTAAGTTAATATTACTAAAAAGGGCAAATTAATACTATAAACTATAAAACTAAGTTTTAAAGTATAAAATATATATAATATAATAAAAGCAGTAATAAAGGCAGCAGATTAAAAATTAAAAATATTATTATAACTATAGAGATTAATAAAGGCAACTTAAAATTATAAAATTACCCTTAGAAGTAATAAGGAAAAAAGGAAAGGCTATAGTATATACTATATGCGCTAATAATAAAGAAAGAAAGAAGAAAAGGCTTTTATAGGGGTAAAAAGAGATATTTATATTTAAGCCTTAATTAACCTATATCTATATTAATAGCTATATTTCTATATTATTAACTGGCAATAATAGGTAGCCTTCCTATTTATAAGTTATAATAATAATATAAAGCTTAAATAAGCTAATATATAAGTAAGGGGAAGCTATTAAAGTTAATTAATTTAATTAAAAATACTATAGGTCTAAAAATAAAGGCATTTAGAGTTAAAGGCAAAAGCCTTTTTCCTTTAGGGGGGTATATTAAACTGAAGCTTCTATATGCCTAAGAGGTAGTATATTAATAAGTAAGGCTAATTATATAAATAAGCCTTAAAAGAAAAAAAGGTTAAGTTATATAATAAGAGAAAGCTTAAATAAGTTTAGGCCTAATTATATTGCCTAAAAAGCGGGGAAGCAATAAGAATAATTAATTTAATTATAATTATATAACCTATCGGGTTTAATAGATATATTAGAAAGCTGGCAGCTTATCCTGCCAGACTTTAATAACTACTTCTTTAACCCCTAAGTCAGAAGTAACGTCAGCTTTCACAAAGGTAATACCTTTAGTAGTTCTAATATTCTTAATAAGCTTATCGGCCAAGTTCTGGTTGCATATAATGGCCAATACGTTACGCCCCGCTTATAGTGCTCCCTTAATAGCGGCGACGCCAATATTACCGGTCGCCCCTATAACGAGGACTATCTATATTTCTATATTAGATATTTACTATCTAATTCCTTTTTTTTCTATTAATCTTTTGCTGGTTATGTTGCCTTTTATCGACTTTACTGGAACAGGACCAATTATTTATATGCAAAGGCGTTAGGGTCCGAACTATTAATGAGTTAGCGGCCACTTCTATGAAATGACCTTACTAAGAGCAACAGAAGGAGCCCTCTCGGATAATGATAAGAATGCCGTTCAAATGCTAAGATCCTCTCGGACGGCATTATTGGACTTAAGGTCTATGTGGACCTCGGACGTCGGATATCGGAACTTACAAATGTCCGTTAATTTGTCACACTGATGGTCTTATTAACAGCCAGATTTGTGTTATGCCCCTCTTGCAGTAATTATGATAATGACGTTCTTAATATTAAATTCCGCTTTTATCTTGCCTACTCTAGGGAGATACTGGACTGACGGACAAATCCTTATGCCGAGCGGACATTATACAATCCTTCTGGAAGTTCTGCAGTGCCGCTAATGAAAAACCGATAACTAATAGCCAATTAGGCTGTGTTAATTCAAGTTAATAGAATAATCACGGACTTTTACAGCAGAACAATATAGAATTGTGGGTCATAAGTAACGGCCACGGACTTTTACGGCGGACGAGTATATAAAATGATTTGTAATATTGTATCATTCATAGAGTGGTTTAGTTGCGCGATAGGTGAGAACAAATATATAGCGGCGTCTGACGGCATGAATGAGAAGACTCGAAGTACAATTCATGCCTTAACGCATAACGCCATCAGCATCAAAAGCAATCTACCAAAGCCATGTCCAAGACCATTGTTATTGTAGGGGTTACCGGAGCTCAGGTATGAAATGATCAAATCAAGCGAGAACTTTCTAACATGCATAGGGAGGATCCGTGGCTCAAACATTCCTCCAGCTCCCCGGGTGGAGCGTCCGCGGCATCACACGGAACCCTGGAGGAGAGTCTGCGAAGCGTCTCAAGTCCGAGGGTGTTGAGATCGTTCAGGGCGATCTGGATGACAAGGAATCCTTGGTTCAGGCATTCAAGGGTGCTCAAGTTATCTTCTCCAACACTGACTTTTTCACCCATTTACAGCAGGCAATGTCCCAACCCGATATAACCAAGAGCCGCACGACACTCGAGTACTCCTACGATCGGGAAGTTGGCCAAGGCATCAGAATTGCAGAAGCAGCGGCTGACCCCTCAGTCATCAAGACTCTGGAGCGCTTCGTCATGTCAACACTTAGCCATGCCACCAAATGGAGTGGTGGGAAGTACACAAAGGTCTATCATTTCGACAGCAAAGCCGCAATGATCAAGGCCACTGAGGAACGTTTTCCGGAAGTAGCAGCTAGAATGAGCACCGTGACTATTGGGCACTACGTCACAGTTTGGAAGCTTTTTGACAAGCTAGCTCCCAAGCTTCAGCCGGATGGTAGTTACCTAGTGTCCAGAAACACGCCGTCGGATTTCAAGATGCCATTCATCGTTGCAGAGCGGGATACAGGTAGCTTTGTCAAGGCCCTGGTTGACCTGCCACCTAACAAACATATTATGGGCGTCTCAGAGGAGATGACCTTGCCTAAATGGGTGGAGATATGGGGGCATGTTAATGGCGTGAAAGCGGCGTACAAGGAAATTTCACGAGACGAATTGTTCGAAGGCGTTCCGGAGGACTTTGCCAACGAGATTGGGGATTCTTTCGATTACTTCCATGAGTTTGGTTTGTCTGGTGGGGATCCAGCCGTGTTACGTCCAGACCAGCTTGGGGTTCAAATCCCACTCACCACGATAGAGGAGTATATCAGAAGTGAAGACTGGTCTACAGTTATCTAGTAACCTGATACAAACTTCAGACCCCTTAGTTATAGGTTCTATATATGCAAGTAGGATAATAGTGCTTTAAGCTATAGTTACTATTAAGCTACTTAGGATTAATGTTGAACCGAAGGGTGCTTATATTAAATCTATCCTTTTTATAACCTTTCTTTTAAGGGTTCCTTTTAGGCTATTCCTATTTAAGGCTTATTTTATTAAGTGACCTTATTTAATCTTAATCTATAGCTTAAATAATTAAGATGCCCTATTAAGGTTAATTTAATATACCCCTTTAAATTAAATATATTTTAATATTTTAAATTATTACCTCTTTATTATACCTTTTTTATACTTTATAATTACTTATTACTTTTAAAATTTCCTTTTTAATCTTAACTTTTAATCTTTATTATATAATTAGAAGGTTTAGACCTTTAAAATAAGCCTTATTTATTATATTAATATCTCTTTTTTAAGTTTCCTTTTTTAATATTAATTTTAAGCTTTAATTATAAAGATTTTAATATAATTTAACTTTAAGTTATTTCTTATAACCTTTAACTATTTAAAATCTTTCTTTTAATCTTTCTTTTTAAATAATATATTTAAACTTATAGCTAAAGGCCTATTTTTCCTTATAGTATTTTATTTATTATATTTAATTAAATTACTTTTAAAAATTATTTATTAATAGCTTTATTTATAGGTATATTTTATTACTTTTAAAAAACAGGTTTATAAAGTCCTTTTATACCTTACTTACCTTTAGTTAATAATATAATTTTACTATTATATTATATTATATTATATTATATTATATAAAGAGTTATAATATAATAAGTCTTTAAAGGAAAGATATATAATCTATTATATACTTTAAATCTATTAAGTATATAGGCTAAAGTTAACTTTTAACTTTAAGCTACTATAACTTTAATTTTAATATTTAACTTATAGAATATA
Organism: Fusarium cf. aywerte; assembly: GCA_011034095.1. Lineage (NCBI taxonomy): Eukaryota > Fungi > Ascomycota > Sordariomycetes > Hypocreales > Nectriaceae > Fusarium > Fusarium cf. aywerte. The sequence continues at coordinate 4,644 of WETZ01000046.1, forward strand.
AATACCTTTTAATTTTAACTTTTTTAAATTTTTATTTATTTTAATTCTTTTATATTATATATTAAGCTACTATTATTATATACTTATAGTTTTAAGCTATAATAAGTATACCTATATAATAAGTTTTAATATAATAATAACCTCTTTATTAAAGATTTTATTAGCCTATATAAGCTGCTTTATTATAGTATTATATTAAGTTAGGTAATTTAACTTAAAGGCCTTAATAAAGGTATTATCTTTCTTTAAGATTAATTCTTTTTATAGCCTTTTTTTTAAGCTTTAATGTCTCTTAAGGCTACCTTTTAAATTATAATAATGCCTTTTTATTAAATTATTAAAATATAAGTAATATTATTAAAAGGAAAAAGGTTTATAACTAAAGGTAATTAATTTAATTAAAGAATAGCTCTTTTTTATTATTTTATAAAATGCTATAAGCTTTTACAATTTTTAAAATAAATTAATCCTTTTAAGATCTTTAGCTTTATCTTTTAGCTACTTAAGTCTTTAATTATTATTATATTAAATAATAGCCTTTTTAACCTATAAGTAATTTAATTATTAACCTATATTAATAATAGTAATATTAAGGTATATCTTATTAATTAATAACTATAAAGGGTATTAACTATATAGACTAAAGGGGATTAAGTATAATTAATTAATTAATTTAATTTATTATAAGGGTTAATTATTAAGTATACTAATTAAAATAATTAAGTAAAATTAATTAAGGGATAAAGGAGGAAGAATTAGTTATTATATATATAGTAACTATAAGTTATAATATTTATATTTATTTTAATTAAAGTTTAATTACTATATATAACTTTTATTAAATTAATAAGTTAAAAGTTTTAAGCTCTTAAAAAGTTAAAGTTATTATTAATATTATTAAAAAGATTAAAAAGCTTAAGTATTTATTAAAAGTCTATAAAATAAATATAATATAATAGTAAAAGTATAATATTAAATAAATTAAATTATATATAATTATAACTTTATAAAGTAGAATAATATAATATAATAATATAATATATAGGTAATTATATAACTTATATTATTTAACTTAAAAGTACTATCTCTACTATTTATTATATATAACTCTTCTTTATTTAAATTAATATTTAAACTCTTCTATTTATAAGTACTATTTAATAACACTTATATTTAAATTTAACTTAAAAAATATATTTTAATAGTTAAGAGGACCTCTATTATTATCTTAATAGGGGTTATAGGAGGGAGTTTATAACCCTGGCCGCTATTATTAATTATCTTAAGAGTAAGGCTTGCGGCTTTATTTAGTTCTATAATATGCAGCAGGGTATATATTTAGGGCATACTCTCCAGGTGATAACGACAAGATAGCGCCTTAGCATAAGAATCCAGTTGTACCTTAAGCTTCGGCTAATTTGTCCCAGTCCTGAGCTCCGTGCATCATTATCGCGGCAGAGCATTTTCTGTGACACATTCGACTTGAACAAGAACATGTCACCACCACTACCAGTTGTGCACGTTAAGCTTGAAAGGACAACTTTTTGACATGTAAATGATAGATGAGTTTTCTCACTTGTTGCATCCTACTTGGGAGGCTATTAATTGCCTATGGCTCGAACTACCATAGATGGATCTCTTCGAATATCTTCTTGTAGACGTTCCAGCGTTCACGAAATGAATTCTTCTACCAATCCCTCATTCCGTCTTCATGAATATGCGACTAGGATACTGTCAATTGATTAATCATCACAGCGCAAGTGGCAAATGAACAGAATACTATTCAGCCCTGCCATAGTCCATGGTAACGTTACTATTGTGATCATGGTACACCAGGCCTCTCGGTTCTGAGCCAACGTTAGATCCTTCACGATTTAACAGCAGATTATCACACCGACATTGGTTAATTTGAATCTTACGCCGGATGACTGCAGATGGTTCGATTCAAGACTAACCTAAAGGACACTATAAACTAAAAGTTAAGCATGTTCGAAAACTTCGTATAGGCCAAGAAATTAAGGAAGCTACGGCACGATGGACAGGCAGCCAAAGCTCTAAGTGGACTGTGCCGTATGCCAAGGGATTAATTTTCCCTAGATGCATTGTCTGTGGATCTTTTGGACTTTACCGCTGAGGCTGAGGGTAATTTACAAGACTTGCCTCCGTCTCGGCAACTTGAGATTTAGACAGTGGCATAGACAAATGCCTACTGACAAGTACCTGGCGATGATGTTTGTAGTACATTCACGGTGACATAGAAGGTTGCCAGTCCCAGACAATCGCCTCGCTCTGAGGAACACTTAACTCAGAACCTAGACCCCTAATTCCCGGCAACCCCTGTGGCCCTACAGCGGCAGAGCGGGTGGCTTAGAGGCTAACAGTGGATCTTCCCCAAGCGAGTGAGATTCTCGAAGGAGAAAACAACGCATGAGAATGACTCCAAGACCTCCTCTGTATTGACGGTACTATCCTAACTAGGCAATCACCGGTATAATCGCTTAATGAACTCGTTATCCAACCCATGCAACAAACCACCATGTAACCTCGGCGATTTGTCTTATTGGGAGAAACTCACTAATAAAGAAAATCTGGTATGACACAGCAGTGGTGGCCTAATCTGCCTTGCAAGGCCAAGAGTTCACGATGTCTACAACTGTTGAGATGAAAAGTATATAAGAAGCTCTAAGTTTTGATCAATATTCCTTCTTGTTCTCATCAACTCACAGACTCATTCAGACAACAAGAATCCTACACAGGAATCTGAACAGCACCAGCAATTACAATGAAGTTCACTGCCATTACTTCCCTCTTTCTCGCTAATGCCGGCTTCTCCCTGGCTGCTCCCAAGCCAACCCTGACCAAGGCTGTAGCTATTGAGTCAATCAATGGTGACAACGGCATCGAGACTCCCCTTCCCATCCAGCCCGGTATGGTCGACGACTGCGACCGCTTCCACCTCGTTGAGAAAGACCAAACCTGCGATCAGATCGCCGCCTTCTATGGCATTACCTTTGATCAGCTCAAGGAGTGGAACCCTAGCATCGGTGACAAATGTCTTTCTCTCTGGGCCGACGCCAACGTTTGTGTTCGCACAATTGGATACGAGTACCCTGTCTCCGTTGCTTGCTACGGCAGCGATAATGTTCGTCCTTGGGGTAAGAACAAGGCTGGTGCTCTTGTTGCTACCCATGACTGGTGCTACACCGGAGGCGGTGGTGGCATCTACACACCCTATGAGACCAAGACTGGCTGCATCAATGCACCTTCTGGAGATGGCAAATTTGTCTTCACGATCAGGACCGAGCATGGAAAGAGAATTGGTCTTACTGGTGGACGATGCCAGAACTTCCTTAACTTGGGAATCAACAAATGTGCTGAGGGAGGAGCTCAGACACGAACAGAGGGCTGGTTGTTGCAGTCAGTTACCCGTAGTCCTATATCATCTGAAAGTTCAACGCTAACGATTTATTCTAGTACCACCTTTGAGACTGGAAAGTGCAAGGCTTAAACATCTTCCTCGGTTGAGAGATGCAACTCTAAGGAACAATAAGAAATGGGGAGCTATATTATTACATTTGAGGACGATTCCGGAGCGCTCTGAATTGGTAGAGGTATGTTCGAAAACGCACCACAACCACGACGTATCGTGGCTTTATACTACATTCATATATATAATTCAATATTGACATATTGTATTGCTACTTATAGTAATATGATATTGCCTACCAGTAAGAAGTCACATGGGGCATTTAGCCATTGCCATATTGCATAATAAGACACTAACTTATCTACTGCTCTATGAGATCTTACTCTGGAATAGCCTAATTAGAAATAGATATCATATGAAATGAATAATAGGGGTTAATGCATCCTATAGCTATTACATTATAACCGCATCTAACCAAAAGACGCAGGGTGGGGACCAATACCATGATTCAAGGTCTCCGACAAGCTCCGAATAACATTCCATCTTAGCATAATTGAGTCTCCTGAGCCGCAATTTTTCAGTTTATCCGCTTCCCGCTTCCACAGGGGAGAACAGCAAGACTCAGATTACAAATAGATCGTCTTCTCTGGACCTCGTCTTCTAGTCTCTCAGCCTCCTCACATTCTCTTTTCTGCCTTATACACACACAAGCGCTTTGTCATTCATCACAACATGGCCTTCGTATTCAAGGAGCCTGTGGATCCTGTGCAATACTAGCAGCAAGCCAGGCGGAGACAGCAAAAGCGACCAGCAGGGCGTTCGACGCCTGCTCCGAGAAGTGCTTCTTCTGCTGCCAGTCCCCCTTCACCACTATGAGTTAGTGGCCACAAAAACCCGCGGGCTGACGAAAATTTTATTCTATCAATTAACACGGGTAGAACTAAAGACCCTGTTTCTGGTGTTCCTTCTCTTAAGGAATGTTTGGAATTATCTTCTTGTAACGACGCAACCGTCACAAGTGCCCATACGCTGACTTCAGCAGATGGATCATGTTCCCAAGATTAGTACAACTCATATCCTGGATAAAATAAACGTTGCTAAATTCGCAGACTCTGGTATCGACATATTCAGCGCTAGCTCAGATTTCAGCCAAGATGATGGATACCAGGATGATGAATTAGGAAACAAGCTTCTGGCGTTTGCCACAACAGTTTTAATGTGGTTCAGATCTTGAGCAAGCCTATCATTCCAACACCTCACATAGCACGATACCTACAACAATCCTTAAAGAGGAGAACGATATGGGGTTCGGTTCGGCCGAGCTCGGTTGGTTGCCAGATATGGACATCACTCCACCAACTGCCTCCAGCATCCGTACACCCTAGGCGGTTCGGACAAACCATGGTAAATACATCCATATTACGGACCGTAAGGATATCGCTAATAGCTTTAGATGCCTTTGTTGAGAGCGAAGACGGCGCACAGGATACCGGCACCTGGGTTGCTCTTTTGGATATACCTAATGATACATTCGATGCTCCACTATCTGGAGCATACCTTCCTCTTGGAGGGTCTCAGGGCAATATTACTCTAGAGCCTTCATTGTACGACTCGAGCAACAGATCCTATAGGCAAGACGGCCAGGACGATCGGACTTTACGCGTCTTTCCCCCAACAGCAAATATCATTGAGGGCAATATCACAGAACCTAGCTCGGTTGAGACAATCCCGGCTCAAGTGACGGCATCGCCAACAAAGCGATTGTTCGCGGAGAGCAGCGTCACTAATGTCTCTCAGTCTTCTGTTTCGAATATGTGCCCCCCATCAAAGCGACTACGGCTTATGCTGACTTCATATGACGAAGCTATTTCGGCGCTAATCAACATCAAAAAGTTATTCTCGGACATACTAGAGAATTTGGACCAGAGCCCAACGCCAAGCATCAGCAAGTCTGTATTTGATACTATAGAAGCGGCTACGGATGGAATAAGAAATAACACCAGCGACTACGGTATACGCACCTATTACAGCTCTGATGACAGCGACAGCGAAGCGGAACTTGCTGCCCCACGACTGAGAGGTACACAACGCCGTAGGTGGACGTCTAAAGAAGAGGATGCCCACAAACGGCGGCTCAAATGCTTACAAGAACGCAGCAAAGTTCCAACGGATTCTGAGATTGCAAGAAAATTAAACCGCACAGAAGGTGGTGTAAAACATCATTGGGACATCATGGAGAAAGCACGCAAGAACAAAGAGGAACCAGACAGTGTTTAAGGATAATTATAGCTCAAGTATGGGGTTTCATAGTACTGTACGGGAATATGCTTGTCTGATCAGTTCAATATGACTTTTCGCGACTGGCCGAGACGAGCCACCAAGGATGCTCCGCCGCTATCTCGTATGCCACCACTGGCGGTTCTCCGACACACGTTCCTAGGATTCTCACTACCTTTGCCCAGCCTCTGGCTCGGTTTGTTTCCCGGTCCGATGGAGCCAAACCCCAATGCAAAAAGTCGTCCAGTGCCATGATGAGTTGCTCAACCTCCCACATTCCCTGCCAGTCTTGCTTTCTCAGCCGCTTTTCAAGGAGACCATACCAAGAATCTTTGGGCTGGCTATGTGATAATCTCTTAACCATCATCCACTCCCAATACTGGGGAAAGTAGCCACTGCATTCCATATCTATAAGCCCACAAACTTTCTTGTCTAGTATCAGTATATTGCTCCAGTCCAGGTCCCCATGGGTAAAAACAGCTGGCTGCCCTTCCATTACTGCACTCCTCTGTTTTATGTAGGACACAATATGCTCATTTGACAAGAAAGGCTTGATTCTCTCCATGCTTAGGTCTGTAGCATTCCGGAGGTTATCTCGAACGGGCTTCCTAAAGAGTAGAGCTGCGTTGATATAGGTGGAGCGGAGTTCCCGAAGTTGTTGAACCAATAACACCACTTGATCGGCAATAGACTCGCGCTCAAGTTGAGATAGATCTGGCCAGACCTCTTCGAGTGTCGTTCCATGCATTACATCCATCACCAAGTGTTCGAACTCCTTGGATATGTCGTATTGGTAGACACTAGGAACTGGAACTTTCGTTTTTGTTTTAACCAGCTCAAGGTTAGACTTTTCAGCATGTAGATTTGATCGACCAATTCGAATAGATTTACGGATAGTCCCATTTGTCTGAAGGCAAATCTGTCGATTTGTGACTGAGCCCAAAGTGAATGGATGCGTTATTCGGTGCAATACCTCTCCTGTGGCATCGGGATGCACTTCCATAAAATGGGTGTGATTAAGGTAGTGATGCATAGCTTCACGCCGAGTGCGGCACTCTGGGGCATTAGAAAAGATCATGCCCTTGGGAATCTGTGTGTCGAGGAAGCTTTCCATTTTTTTATTGAAGAAAAGAACAATTTTACTGGTTTGGCCTTTTACATAGGTTGGAGATTAAATATAAATATAAAAGTAAGTTGAAGTTAGCTGGAGAGAACTATCGCTATTTATTACTCACCGCAAACGATTACTTGCATTCTTTGTGTTACTATATATGCATTTATCAGAACTTTATTTATATATACAGCTACATCAATTTACCTGAGATTAGAAATACCAGAACAAACTAACTCCAAACTCCTGCTGCCCTCATTGGAAAAACCCTGTGGGAAAAGGAGTAGCTGCCCTTTGCTGATTACAGCAACATTAAAACAGGCTTAGAGATTTATTTCCCCAGATAGATTGTCAAACCCTTGGCCTAGGAACAACCAGTTAAGACCTGTCTAGGGGTATATGTTAATGCTGACCTACTGTCGCGTTGCATGGTTTCAGTGACTTTATGTGTTTTTGCTGAAATTGCGATCTCTGTCTTGCACTGTTCGCACATTGTCGCACCTGATGGGTTCTGATATTTGCATTTGTGGCACCTGACCATAGTGAAGAATTGAGATGGAAGGATTGAATTTCTGATGGGATGGTGATTGGGTTCAACTATCGACTTTCTTCCATCACATGAGACCTTCTCCATTAGAAGGCTTGATGAAGAAGACCGTGCATGGGACGTTTGTACTATGGAAAAGGAAAATTATCATGTTATCGTTACAGTATTTTGTCAGTACCGAGAGGAAGGTTTTGTGCTGGGGCTTCACAACGGGAACTACTACCATGAATGGAGGAGATACGAACTCCATTGAGAAGCCAGACCTGACTTCCCCATAAGGCGACGAAATGCGGCGGCAAGACAGCAGACTGGGATCGTCACCAGCAGCTAACTGCCATTCCGAGTTCAATTCCCGGCGTAGCCATGTACTTTTGACAGTGTGCAGCGATTGAAAATATAGTAGGACGACATGAGAAGTTATTAGTTAGTGTAGTAGACTATTCCAAATAGCTTAGTTTGATCTTCTACAGAAGCACTACTACAGTAATGTATTTATTTTGTAAGTTTTGAACAGATGCGCGAGTATTCTCCATTTTCAAGATTCTTAACAATAACTTCAACCTCTCCAGCGGGTCGAAACTCCCTATAGATCGGTACGTAGAGGCATTCTAATGCATGCAAGAGACGAGAGAGCTATTAATAAAACAATACATAAAAATACGCCAGTGAGTATCAAACGCCCCTTATTAGCCTAAGAGCGGATCCGATGTAGTGGGCAACCCATAGTATCTCATTTCAACTGCCTTGCCCTCGATGGACTTCCCACATTCGACAAACCTCCTCTTCATTGAACGCTATATGTTTTTTGACTAATTTTCCTCGGGTACCAACTGCGTATCCTAGTTTAGAATTCGAGGGGCTGGAATTTGGCTGGAACTTCTGTTTTTGTCCGACGTCATCAAGAAGGCAGCATGATGATCTGAACTTGGCGCACTCTCTGAGAACTGGAAACAGAGAAAGCCACCACCTGATGCAGCTGCGCTTTACATATAGTGGGGTTAAGGGTCCTTGAACTGTGACTCAAAAGTCAAAACTATTTGTACGTCCTTGTCAACGACAAAGGCAGTCGTCCGTCCAACTAGGGAGGATGCAGTGAGTGCCATTCGTCGCCATTCTCCATTATCTCATGTCCCCTTTGAGAACCGCGGCTGTGGATTTGTTGGCGTTGAAATAAAAGAACTCCTTGGTCTGGAATGAAAGGCTAAATTCCAAGAAGTCTGTATCTGTCATAAGAATACAACTATCGCCATGCCGGTATGTAAAACCGTACGCAAATACAAACTGGTATTGGGGTCTCTTGTCTACTGAAAAAGCCTCATATAATGCCAGTATCTTTAGACTTCCCATCTTCATGTTCTACTTCACTTCGACCCGTACACGCCGGGATCAATGACTTCGCCTTCTTGAGCCACTTGTCCATCGAGTTTAGCGACAACAAGACCCCCAAAACGACTGTAACCACTGTTGTCGAAGCAATAGCCCACCACTTCAGCGCAGGAAACAGTCCAGCTAAAGGATCAGTGCTCATGGATAACAATGCTGCGACCAGACTTGGTGGGATGAAGAGTGATGCTAGAATAGCCAAGTTCGATGTACTTCTAGCATCGTCGAGGCTGATGGCAGAAGTGACAGCGCTGCTCAGGCGATCGATGCGATGGTCATACTCACCGAGACGGTCCATGACGGCTGTGTAATCGTCTTCATAAAGCTCGGTGATCTGTCCCATCTCCCGCGATCGACTAAATTGAAAGGTATGGCGTATACAGTTCTTCAGCATGTCACGAGCTTGGGGGACGAATCTTCGCCAAAAATGTAATTTATCGAGGCTTTGCTTCCTGCTGTCGGTGTCTGTGTCAGGGAAGAAAGAAGGGTTTCCAATGCCCCAATCAATCTGGTTGAGACGCGTGTTCAGGTAGTCGGCAAATATAAGCCACTCGCCACATACCAAGTGTAACAAAGAATGGATAGCCACGCTATGTAATATCCCATCGAGTGTCTCATTTGGGTTCACAGGATGAATGGGTCGTTGGGCCCAGTAAAGATACTCTTCGAACCAGCTCATATTTCTTTTCATTTGAACTGTCTGTAGAGATGGCGAGATCGACTGGGAGCTGTTCTGTTGGTGGACACTTTCATATAGGCGATCCTCGAATCGCGGGATATCATCCCAGTTACCGTATCCGCGCCATAGGGCGTAACCTGCTTCGGGCGTTGGCTCAAGTAAAAGGACACCTGCATTGCGAGTGACATCAGCAATCTGTATGATTTAGTACGTGATTGTAACATACCAACTGGTAAATCTGGTGAAAGCCAAAACGTTGCGTGGCTGCGAATGTGCCCAACCTTTGCGTCAACTGGCTCCGTTTCATCCTGCCTTGTACGCTTGTGCCACCACCTACGAGTCAATCTCAGATCCTTGTCCCAGAAAATATCATTATCATCAGCGATAATACGCCGCGCAACATTAAAGTCATTCATTTCTCTATGCGCCGCTGTCAGCTCATCTTTGTTGGGGAAATATCGAGACCGTATTAATCGCATCTGAAACCAGTTTCGTCGCTTTGCATCAATTTCTAAAATCGAAGGCTCACGCCAACGATCACGGATATTGTTCCATGCATATTCAGTGATGTGAGCACGAAAGAACCGGGGGTCGATAGCAAATGCCCCGCCTAGAGTTTCGATCACGTTGCGAGATAAGTCTTCAACAACAAAGAGGTTGAACTCATCTTGTGATCCTTCATTTCTGATGGAATTTGCAGTTTCCTGGAGTGCAACTGATGCGGTTTGGTTCGCCCCTTGCGATTTGAAACGCATAATATCGGGCTTTTGTTGTGCCTTGTATTTCAGTAGTGCTACATTGACTCTCGACGCTCGACGTCTTTGTTCAGCAATTCTCGCTAGATAATATTAGCAATGAAGTCTTCCCGTGGGAGCCAACGCTCAATGACCATTCTTATCAGCTGGGTATGTGTATCGCTGACTATCCTTGCTATGCCTCTGTTCTTCTGGGAATATGCACCATCGTGTAGGAATGGTACCGACTTCCATAAAGTCGGCAAGTAACTCAAGCTGAGGCCATTCTGGGGCCAAATGCTTCACGTAGGAGAGATAATTTTCTAGATCACTGTATCTTGTTAGCTGAGTCGTGCCTGGGTGGAATGTGCGAAACTTACCATGACCAGCAATTTCCCCCAAGAGCTGCGAGGACTCTCTTTCGCTTCTCATCTTGGTATGCATCCCCAAGTTGGCACCCATCCATGGTGCTTGATGAGTTGTGATGTTACTAGACGACTACGAACATAATGCCTCGAAGAACCGTCCCTACTGGAAAATCCAGCAGGCATGAAAGTTTCCAACTCCCGGACCTCGGCTAAAGCCTAATCGGTCAGATACATTGCAATAGGGCAACAAGCAGTTGATCAGAAATCATTTGCATATTCGGCTTTCGTTGTCATGAGTTGTCATGCAGATCCTCATCAAAACCAACAGCCACTTCACGGCTCGAGCTGTGTGCGTTCAAATGATTGGGGTCCCTCTGTGGGCTGGCGTTTCTGGCATTTCCCAGCCGCTATGCCCTGGATATGGAGCCAATAAAACATGTGTACTGATGACACAGTGGAAGGTAAAGCATGCCATCCGATTGGCTTACTACATACATAATATTGAGGCCTTTCTGCGTTACATGTAGGGCCAAGGAAATCTACATCTCCGCGCTTTTCAGCCGGTCAAGGGTGGTGTAGATCAAAGCGAAGATGCACGATGTGACATGCTTATCCACACGGTCCAGCACCAGCTTTTTCTTTCTTCCCTTCGTGTCTGATGTTTGACTTGATTGAGCCAGGTAAACATTATTCTTCCCTGCTAAACTACCATGTCAATCATACATGATTTTAAACAATAACTGAGTCCTTGATCTGTTCTCATAGGGATGTCGCTATGAGGTTCCAACCATCGTAACCATGATAAATGCCATTACATCGGTCAAGAAATAAAACATTCTGCATATTCGATTATAAATTAATGAAAGGCAGATTCAGCAGCAAGCTTTGGTAATGTACATGCATCTTTTTTGCACTTTTGTATAACTCATCGTTCATACACTGAGCCGCGGTTGAGGCTGGTGCGTTCTGATTGTGACTACTGCAAGAATAATGTGGCAGTGAAACGAATCTGCGAATAGTGCCGTATTGATGACCAGGAAATTTGCTGGATTTCTAAATTCCTTCCCTTTTGACTGCATAATGAGGCCTTCGATGTATCCCTGCAACCTAGTGTTTATACATCCTTTTTTGTCCCGTTACGTTCGACGACCTTACTGCAGAAGTATAACAATTATTCCTCTTGTCCGCATTTCAGCTGGCGTCACCGTGTGGCCTGCCATGACTACACAGCAGCAGGGTTCCCACAACCCCTTCACACCATGTTCTCTCTTTGCACAATGGGGACAGCCCGCTTTTCATTAGCTGTATTATACAGAGCAGAGTAATGGAAATGTATTTCATTAGGCTCTTTATTGTAAAATGCATAATAAATATCACCCCAAGCCCTCCCTAGCATTATCCAAGTTAACAAGATGCATTGCATGTCTACTCTAGTGTCTGAGAGCTTATCTTCTTGATCAATTTCCTCCTCCAAACTACCCGGATGCAAGCCACAATGCTTGCTTACAGATCGCAATTCACACGTGGGGTCCGCCGAAGTGCCTCTTTCACCGACTGCGGACTACAACATCTACCCGTCCGGCAACATGCTTCTCAATCCATAAATCCAGGGTGGCGAAGAGCTCCGTTACCAAAGCGGGCCTTCGTATTTGAAGCTTAAAGCCTGTTACATACCGGCACGGTGTACTCAGGAACTACGGTTTCTTCCATACTATTGCCAACTCGCTCATCAAATACTCTGTGAGCCTTGAGATGATAGAGCCCACAGACTCAGACGACGGATCCATATACAGGCCACTCATTCACGACAAAGAGATTCGTCTCCTGATTCTAGAGCGAGGAGCTCCCGGTGAAGAGTTGAAATGCCACTTGGTGCATTGTCGATTATCCTGGAAGACTAAATTCGAAGCAATATCGTACTGCTGGGGGGACGGCGCTATGAAACGTCTAATAAGCTGCTCTAATCGCAGTTTTGATATAACTGTCAACCTCTGTAATGCTTTATCAGATCTACGACTCCCAAACAAAGAATGAATCCTCTGAGTGGACCAGCTATGCATCAATCAGGAAGACAAGGAAGAAAAGAAAAAAAACAAGTACCACTCATGAGCACGATCTGCTCTCAAACCCTCCAGGTCCTTATTTACCTTGGAAGACCTGATAGTTCGACTGCAGGAGCAATCGAGTCCATTCGCTATTTGGACCAAAAATTCATGCCTCTATACATTATAAACTTCTTTGTGATTTCTGCTTACTTCAACATGTTAATGCACTGGTGGGACAAGTTGCCAGCGATGCAGCCGCTATCTGGAGAGGAGGTGTATTGGGACCTAGTCATAAACTTACCACGTCTTCCTTGGCTTCAACGCACCTGGATTAGACAAGAAGCCATACTGCCAAAGAATGGGCAAGTGTTTTTAGGCAATCAGTCTGTCCCTTGGGCCATGTTTGAGAGGGTTGTTCATGGCATAGGTACATACGCAACGACGGTGGAGGATATCCCTGCCTTCTCTTCTAGGCAAGAGATATACTTAAGTTTCAATCGAATAATGGGACCACGGTGGACTCATCATACTATAAAGGCAAATCTGCGTATTCTGGTTGAACGACTATTTTCCAGTTCGAGTCATTCACAGGAGTCGCCAAAGCTACTTGACCTCGTTGCCGAAAGCCGTTCATACGGCTGCACTAATCCCCGGGATAAGGTCTACGGTATGCTTGGGGTGACGCGCCAGAATACGAATGGCCCTTACTTGGCACCCAAATATTCTATCTCACCAGGGATTGTTTACTGGAATTTGTGCTTTGGGACATATTTCGGAATCACAGCCTACGAGCACTTGGACTCAGCTGAGAGAAGACCGGTGGCCAGTATACGTCTCCGTCATGGGTCCCGAACCTTGATAAACTTGGCCAGCATGACAGCTTGACTGGAACAAAAATGAGGGGTTTCAAATTCAACGCTAGTGCGGGCCTACCACTAGAAGCATGGCCATCTGGCAGGGACAATCAGCTCCATCTCAGAGGAAGGGTCATTGATACACTCCATACTGTCGGAAAAGAGTCTTTTAAAGACCCAACGAACATAGGTCAGGAAGACGCAAACTGAGCTTCTGAAACCTTGAAGCTTAACAGAGACATGGTGGTAGAGGCGAAGGCTATCTGGCTGGTAGCAAAAAAAAGGTCAGCCTACAGTTGCGAAGACATTCCCAAGCCCCAGGGCCTCTTTGCGAAAGAATTACGATATGGAAGAGTGATGGAAGTTGAGCATGTTCCCTCCAACTGGAAGCCCATTTTGCGGACCTTGGTCTGCAATCCAGCCGATGACATTACGCAACTGTACACAACGACTACTGATGAAGATGCAGCGTTTGTTCGGCCGGTCGTGGTTTGGACTTTTTCGAAAGACCATACATATGATATATTTATTGCCCATTTTACTACCTGGCGGAGCTCTGGACCACAGAATAGGTGCCTGACAATCGCAGGAGAATCAGACAGCTCTGTGGCCAATTTACCATGTGTCACGTCTTTTTACGCGATAATGCAAAGCAATTTGGAGACGGAATTCTGTAATTTCTGAAGTCGAATGATATCTATACTCAATAGCGATAAATCCCTGACGCATCAACTCACTTCGGCACCCTCATCCTCAGTCTGAACCTGCAGTTCCGACAACCGCGGATTCCTTAATGCCAGAGCAAATATAATCATGGGAATACAGATACAGATTCCCGCAATACAAAGAAGTATCTGCACAGAGCTGTAGCTACGAATGATCGCACCTCGAATCTCTGTTCCGACTGGATAATCCGGGATGATGGAGAATGGATTATTGTAGATGGCTTTTGCAAGACCTTGGTCTGGTTGGAAAGCTAGGTTATGCTTTAAAGACTTGTAGAGGGTCTGCGTCCAGATCGCTCCAGCCAGACAAGTACCAAATGCACTTCCAACGTTGTAAAATGATAGGTAGAGGCCAGTCAAGATAGCAACATGCTCTCGAGATGCAGAGGCCTGGATGGAAGCTTGTGTGGGATAAGCGAAGAATCCACCAGCAACTCCGAGAAGGATCTGTGCTGCAATGATTCCGTTCTGTGAAGACGACGATGCACCACCAGGGTACAGGATCAAAACTCCAAAAGCAGCCATAAAAAGTAGCGTACCGCCTACAATGATGAACTTGAGTCGGCGAACCTTGTAAATCACGAGCCCTGCCAAAACACCTGTGATGACGCCGAAAAATGAGAAGAACGATAGAATACGCGTCGCATTTTCGATGGAAAAGTCGAACGCCACGATGAGAATCGTGTACAAGTAGTTCCCTTGTGTGCTCCACGCTAGGTTAAGAAGACTTCGTACTGCAAGGGCGGACCAGACACCTCGGTCGCGAAGAAGATGAAATGGGATGAGGGGATATTTTGCGCCTCGCTGTTCCCAGGTGATGAAGCAAATCATCAAGCAAAATCCTGAGACTAGAGGAAGAATTATATACCAGCTACGCCAGTGACTTGCTGTTCCTCCTGCGACTGTCAAAGGTGCCAGGATAAGGGAAAAGGCAGTGACGAGAAGAATGAGACCGATGATATCGAGTTGATGGAAAAGATCAGCTCTTCCTTTCTTGGTCTTGAGGGAAAGCAAAGCAATCTCTTCGCTTTCCTTCCCATTCTCAGATTCCCACGTTCGTCGTTCCAGAAAGTAGAGACACGACAAAAGAGGAAGTGAAGCAATGGGATATATGATTGCCCACATGCCCAGTCCCCATCTCCAGCTTGTGGAACCCAGCACTGCGGAAGTAATATTCCCACTGATCCAGGTATTAATCAGGAATGGAATAGCAGGTAGATAGCTGAAGAAGACCCTTGCTCGCATGGAGGAGAAGTCCGCAATGAGCACCTCGAGTAGTAAAACAATGCACGTATACCCCGTCTGGTAAATCATGCTGCCTGTGCAGAAGACCTCAACGCTTTGAGCAGTTGACTCGATGGCGATGCCCAGCGTGTATAGCACGGTTGAGATAGCAATGACCTCAAAGCGCCCAAAGACATCTGCTATCTTTGCTGCGCTAGGTTGCACAGCGACAGCAATGACATTGCGTAAGACATTGATGGTTGACAGGTAAGAGTGTAGATCGAAACTAGAGGTCGCGTAAGATTGATAAGCGAGACGTGTTTGGCTTTCGAGACCGTAGGCGTAACCGACGAGGAAGATTCCGATGAAGAGCCAGATCCGATGAGTTGTGGTGAGGTTTCGAGATACGATGGCCATACGTGCTACACCGGCTGATAAACGTTTCGGATTCGCTGGACGAGATGGAGTTGAAGTAGGATTCGGGTGTGGAAGGGTACTCGGCCCAGGAGCGCCTAACAAAGGCGCTGTCTCTGTCGCCGACATGATAACTTCCACCAGTCTATGCCGTTGAAAAGAGCGACATATGTTGTTGTTGTGCGAAAGAAGAAGAAATTTATGAAACACAATGTCACAAAAAGTCGCATGCAGTGAGTAACAGGGGTCATCTGATCTGAGCTGATCTGATTACCAGCACACCTTTTTTATTCACGCATTGTCACAGAATATCCCTGTCATGTGTGTGGAAATGGATGGATGCCTGAAAGGGGGACCTTGGACAATGTGACCTGTACTGTACCCGATCTTGGCCTTGTGACAGGACATGACAAAGCGGACTTGCGGAAATCTGATAAGATTAAATAAAATGATCCAATCGCGGCGGATCTAACCGTCGTCAAAGTGGATTGCTGACGTTATTATTCCGGAATTGGACGGTAATAAAGCCGAGATCGGAATAATGTTACATTGTCTGATCCGAATAAAGTTTGATAATCTCGTAGGTCATGATGTATTATGAAGTACCTAGGTATATTATTATCCTGAAATATCCGTACAAGACTCAGGCGACCTTAGACTCTGTCGTATCAATTCAGTTCTCCAATTTGACTTAGTTGATCTTGGCTAAAATGAATAGGCATATTTTCAACTTGAATGCTTAATGTCTTGTCAACTTGGCACAATAGCGGTATACAAGTAACGAGCGTCCATTTCTCCATCCCCGCGGACCCCCTGCCTCTAAATCCACCTCTCTGCTAGCATCCTGAATAGAACTAGACTTGCCCGTATTGTGTTATCACAATCTAAAGATCATTGTTGGCGCTGCGGCAGCAGGTCCAGCATGTCTCGCCGCCCTCACCCTAGATATTTGTTAGTTTCCATACTTTGTGATTCGGGTGCGGTTACGACCTACAATATCGTGCGCTTCCTACCGCATCAGTTAGAATTGTTCAGTATAGTTGGGTAGCATGTATTACTTACCCAACCCACCGGGCAAGCCTTTGGCTTCTCAGAACAGCAGATTAAGAAGCAAGGACCTTTGGGACCTGAATGCATTATATGAACGGGTTTGAGGGTAACTTCCTTTCCGGAAGCCCCAGCGACCTCGATTCGTACGCTAAAGTGATACGGTATCAGTACATGAAGGGCCCACCGTGAGGTGATAGTAAACATGACAGTCTGGGAACTGTTGCTAGAGCATACGTGATCTCCTCACCCTTCGCCTGCAGTCCTTTGTTGGAAGGCCAGGGCATGGCAATGATGCCCTGGGCAAGGAGAGAGTAGCGAGAATGGTAAACTTCATGTTGGCGGTGTTGTTTGGTGTTGCGTACTGAAGATTGCGGTTTACTGGAGTGGTTCTGATGAGGAGGATGCGTTGAGAGAATGCGCGCGAGTGCTATGTCTTTATAGATTAAGATTGAAGGCTCGGAGCCCGACAACTGACGACAGTCGCATCAAAGCCCCCTCTGTACCCTTAAGCGATCGGAGATTTGAAGCTGCGGGCAACATGAGGCATTAACTCTCGGGGTTTCACGACAAACCTTAGGGATACCGTCAGTAACATACCCCGCTCTCAGTCCGAGATCTACATATGCCGCCAGCTGAGGTTCTTTACTTGCTACTTTTGAAACATAGACATCAACCATTGATCTGCTATGAGGGAACACCGCGGCCTTTTTGCCTCATGTCGCATATGGCCTGCCTATTGCCTATGTATGCATATGCGAAATCAAGACAAAGAGGCCATTAGGTGTCCCAACCACGACACTAGCTTGGATTCAATGTGGATGGTTTGGATTCAATTCAGCGTAAGCCATTCTCTTACTTTACTGACGGGTATTCCGCAAGGCAGGCCCGTATAAGACGATGCTAGAGGGCTTCAAGAGGTTTTGGGAGTGCTGAGGCGATGAATCGCTGGAGAAAACTACGACTTCTCCAAGAAATGGTCTCGAAATTTCCTTGATGCAGCATCTGAGAACTCCCAGTGTAGCAGAAGGTACTTACCCACGCGTCCACTCCCGCACGGCAACCTGCATACTTGTAGGCATCAGTGGCGGTTGTAAGATCATTCAAAGCATCATAGAGTCACCAGAGGTTGACCAACAATATCAACGAGAAGTTGCTGTTTTGGGTCATTCGCATTGTAGGCTTGCCTTAAATCCAGGATACCAACTGCCACGAACTATCATATATTCTCCTGTTACACCACACCAAAGGCCATTGAATTTATGATATGATGGCTTAGCTATTCCGTGCCTTTGGCTTCTATGATCAAGGTTATACTACTAAGACGTCTGTTTCCAATGCTTCTCTAACCGGCCAAGCATCATCTTGACATACCCCACGTCTGCTACGTCCGGTACATTCCTCAGCGTAACACTATCCTCCCTAGACACGTCCGTCAAATAGTCCAACGGCCCTGTCTCCGCCTTGGTAGAAGCCTTGGCTCCATACTTACTCTCGAACCAATCCAGAAGCTTGATGGGAGGGTTCTTGGATGGGTCGCGGTCAGAGTTACGTAGGCGTTCCATCCATTCACTTGTGGGGAGGGTTTCGAACTTGAAGCCCGCTTGCTTCATAGATGGAAGCATTTCCTTTTCCCAGTGGAAACGTGCTGGGTTGAGGATATGGTAGACTAGGTTTGGGTTGGAGGAGCGGTCGGTGGTTGATGTAGAGGTGAGGTTTGCTAGATCGAGGATCGTCGATGCTGCGAGATCGACTGGTAGCCAACTCATTTCCTAATATGTATTAGTCAAAGTCTTTAGGTGGTGTGGTAGAGATATCTCACCTCGTTCAACGCCGGCAGTGCACCAAGCGTAACAGCAGTCTGGATCATTAAAGGAATACCTTCCGTAGTATTCCACTCTCCAACTCTGGTATCACCCACCAGCTGTCCTAACCTCAACACTCTCGTTGGGGCACCTGCCTTGCGTGCGTTTCCTGTAATATGCTCCGCGACGTACTTTGACCTCGCATACCCAGTATGCTGTGCATGTGCCGGCGATGGAACCAATGTCTCTAGAACTTGACCAGGTCTTGGTGTTCCTCCAGCCGATGATACAGAAGAGCAGAAAAAGAATTTGGCAGGCTGAGGCGTTTGCACGGCAAGGCTCAGCTGGATGAGATTGTGTACTGCCTTAATATGTTGATCTTCGAAGCTTCGCACGGAAATGTTGAAGTTGACAGCCCATGCGCTATGGATTATAGTTGTAAGTTTGCTCTGCAGTTCAGAAAGGTGAGATTCGCTCAAGCCAAGATCGGGACGGCTGAGATCACAAGGCAAAGCAAGAACTTTGCCGCGTTGCTCATCGTTCAAGGATAAACCGCGGGCCTCGAGGGATTTGTACATTCTGTCAGTGGCCGCATGGTCACTCGAAGCTCTGATCAAGGCCCACACCGCTCCGACATGTGGTTGGGCTGTAAGTTGAGCAAGAGTGTGAGCACCCAATGCACCGGTAACACCAGTGAGTAACTAGACCCATTAGCTTCAATATCTCGCATTGAAAGTGTCAAACTTACCACAAGCTCCTTTTCAGGCTGAGCTACCGACCCAGGGATATGGGGTTTAAACGAAGAGTATTTCTCGATCAAGTTCTCCATGACCTTCAATTGATCCTGCTCCTCATCGCCAGCGCCACTTCTCAACCTTTCGAGTTGGCAAGCGAGTAACTTAACATTACCAGTTTCATAAAGAACGTTTTGCCCAAGCTCGGATTGATTGCCTCCAAGGTCGATTTCGCGCTTGATAAGACTCCACATCTGAATGCACTGCAGACTATCAACACCCGATGCAAAGAAGTCTGCTTCTGAAGATTCCAGTTCTACGCCACATTTCGTCTTCAGTTGTTCGAGCAGATAATTTTCCAGTTCTTCGCCTTCTAGAGTTAAAGAGCCAGCTTGGTCGTCTTGTCCTTCGTAGCGATTGTACGCAGCCTCGATCTCTTGTTCGAATTGGCGATATGTAGGAACCCGAATGAAGGTGCCCTTGTCTGTTCGAGGGTATGGCACATCAGCGGGTACAATGACGACTAATTCCTTGGGGATTCTCGAGAAAGACTCTGCGCGAGAGTTGGCGTCTTCGACTGAAGGCCAAATTGCTTCGAGATACTCATCGTCAGGCATATCAGCCGCTCGATCGGCTTTGACAATCAGGATACCGGGATATGTCCTCCCATCGCCAAACACGATGGCTTCTTTGACAATTTCTTCTTGACGAATACGACCTTCTATAGGCAATGGAAGGACCTTTTCGCCGTTGATTAGAGTGAAACGATCGTCCAAACGGCAGGCAAATTTCCATAATCCTGGTCTTGTGGGATGTTGAGTGAAGAGGTCGCGTGTACGAAACGATCCAGGTGGGTCATCCGAATTGGTGGTGCTCTTAGATGGGAGCCCATCTAGGGCTACGCACTCGAAGAGACCAGGAGCAACTTCGTCGAAGACGGTGTATGGTTCAGCTGGAGGAAGAACACGGATGTAGTTCCACGCCTTATCGCCTTCTGGTCTTTGAGAAGTAGCGAGTCTTCCCGTCTCAGTCCTACACTCATTAGCATGTGTCGATTTCCTGTTTACAAACCACTCACGCTCCATAGTTGCCACAAAGATTAACACCCCTCTCAACCAGTCGATCACCAAGATCATCAGGGCATCCGCTACCCGCATAGAGAACGACTTTCATATCCGCCAATATCTTGATGCCCTCCTCGCTCTCAGCAAGAAGCTTGATAACGTAAGGAACGCAGTGGAATATTTCTGGCTTGACAGCTTTAAGCTGCGCAATGACACCCTCCCTTGTAATGGGAAGACTATAGTTTGTCATGTAAATCTGCTTGCCAGAGTAAATGGACCTGAATATCTCATAGAATCCATGACTATGGAAGAAAGGCGAAGTTAGGAAACCGCGCATGTTCATATGAACAGCGAAGGAGCCAATGCAACTTGCATTAGTAAGATATATGGGCTTCGGTAAGCCTGTTGAGCCTGAAGAATGGATGATAACGGCGACTTTGCGTGATTCGGCTTCAGGATTGTAGTCTCGTACAAATCTCGGCGCATCTTTATTGTACAAATCTGCGTTTTGCAACAGAGGTAGAATATCTAATTGTCGATTTTGCTGAACTTCTTTGAGAACAGGGTGGAAGTTTGGCGTAGTGAGAATGATGTTGCAGTCTGCCAGTTCGAGAAGCTTGGTGATTGCAGGACATGCAAGTCGTGTCGAGATGAGAAATGCACTGTACCCCAGACGATTTAAAGCAATGATTTGAGCAATTACATGTATACCCGATAGGCTAAGCATACCAACCACGGGTGCTTTGTCGAGATTTGGATCCTACTTCATTAGTTTATTGTCTTTACAGCAGTTAAATGTACATACCACAGGCTTGAGACCCATTGCCTGAAGTCTCGCAACCGCCGCATCGGCATACCTATCGATATCGATGGCACTATGCTCTTTGAAATCATCATAACACGTTTCGGGAGCGCCATATACTGTTGCATTTCCTAATTCGGCAGCTCGTCGCTTGATCATCTCATCGAGAGTGAACAGCTTCGCCTGCGACGGCTGTTGCTGAATAAGAGGCTTGGAAGCCTCAATTGCGTTTGAGTCATGCCTAATAGTCATATTTGCGATACTGGTATCATCATCTTTACACAGTAGATGCATTGCTGTCTCGTAGTTGAGGAGATATATATCGTTGTAAGTACGGATATCCAAGACTCCACCTTGGTGATTGTCGTCGTACTAGGGGACGGAAAAGCAAATGCCCCTCATTTTCGGAAAAGCGGTTGAGAGTCTACACCAAATACGGCGTCGGAAAAGTTCCGTTAGTGCGGGGAGATATGCGAAATACCATCACTGGGGTATCTAATTTGGGGTTTCCGATGATATGTTACTTGTCCGATTCCCGCGGAACAGGTGATTCGGTGTCTAGAGCGGCTATCCTGCTCCTTTTCGGCTTCCCTTGGCGCCCTGTTCTTCTCTGTATGTCTATGTTATCCTTTGCCATCATGCTAGAAGTCGCTTTAGGCGGCTAAAATCTTCAGTGCGTGTAACCTTTCGTTAAATCTTCAATCTAAGGCTTCGTGGATCTCCTCGCCACCCAAAACTGCGCATTATAAGCACTCTTCGTCAACGCCCTATCGTCAAACCCATAAGCTGCCTCCATGCTCCTAACCGTCCTTCCCTCAAATGTCTTTTCTCCACAGCTCTCCTCCGTCTCGAGGAACTCAAACCCCAACGCTTCACTCACCGTCAAGACCTCTTCTAAGCTCAGCTGAACAAATGGCCCTGTACCATAGAGCAATGGTCCCAGGTTAATCCAGTTACCACCCGGCTTGAGCACCTTTTTAATCGTGTCGAGATAGCTCATTAGGTTGCGCGCTGTATCAATAAAGAAGTACGTGACCACGACATCGTATTCACCTGCTGTAGGGAAGGCGGTGGTGAAATCGCCTTCGATGAGAACGACTGAGGTAGAATTTAGGGATACGTCGGGAAATGAGAGGGGGCGGATCATATTGGATTGGGTGGCGTGGTGAGACCAGTTGTCGACGAAAGGATGGAAGGAGTGTGTGTTGCGAGAGCGGTTGGCTTCGAGGAAGCGGTACGCGACGTTCATGTACATAGACCATTCATTGATGGTCACGTTGAAACCTGTATTCGTCAGTAACAAATATTCCCTTGAATCAAAGAATTGGTGAAAAAAGAAAGCTCAGATGTGAGTCTAGCTTACCTCCAAGTCCTGCTATATCATGGCCCAACCTTCCCAATCCCGCACCAGGAATAAGCACCTTTACTGGCTTGTCTCCATTCCTATCAGGGAATAGCCCCTCAAGTGTACTGGTCAGACACGAAAAGGTTCCTTTTCTCTCAGTCTCGCCTGTCTCAGTCCAGTCACGAACGTAATGCTTCAACGATTGCGAAACCGAGATCTTGTCTGCAAGCTTTCCCGAGGTCTCAAGGCCTTTTATGTGTTTTTCCAGCTCATCCTGTCCGATTTCGTAAAACCGCATAGCATATTTCACTATGCTATCACAGAGTTCTTGGTTCTTTTTGAGAAGGCCATCTATGCGGTTGAACTTCTTAGAGTACTGAACTGAATGCTCGAGCAACTATGCAGGTGTCAGTACCTTCTATTACATATGGGCAGTACTCAACTTACAGACTTCTGAGCTCTTGACACGTGTTTGTAAAGACCCTCTAATCGATCAAGCTCAGCCCTTTGCCGTTCATAATATCTGCTGTAACCATAGAGCGCATCTAATAATCGATGCCTAGGATGATGCCCATTCCAGTTTCCCCATCCCCTCGCCATCGTCTTGGCCAATTTTTTCTTGACTTCAACATGACGAGGTGTATTTGGTGCACCAGAAACTTCCTCGAAAGGAACAACTGCGTCATTCAACGAACCAGACTGCGATGGACGATGGGTCAGCTGATCTTGTCCCGGTGACATCCTCCTTCGTAATAGAACGGGGACTAAGATGATGAAGAGTGAAAGACACACCAGGTTGGGGATGGAGGCAAAGTCTGGATTCGCAACGTCATCAGCCTTGACGTTCTGGTCTGCAGTTGTGCATGAGGGTCCGAAAAGGAGGCCTGCGAGGGCGATAAAGTGTACCCTCATGGTTGGTAATTACTGCGCTTCCCACTTGGGACTCAGCTGAGAGGGAAAGTGTATGTGAATAAGACAAACAGACGGGCAGTGAATGATATTGCACTCAATTGTGAAAGAAAAGAGGGTCAGATATCAAGGTAGTCGACCCAAGCAAGCCAAGTCTTAGATTGGGTGCATTGCTCGGGGAAATAGCATCAAACTTTCAAGGAACTTTTTATTCTGTCTGAACAATTACGGAATAAGAGTTTCCTGATTTGTTTCCTTCTCCGAGCGAAAAAAGGTCGTTGTGGTTAATATGTGAGTTAGGTCAGCCTGTCCAGACTTGCAGGGCCGATGAGTTTTAGTGGGTCTTATGAGAAGATCCAGTTTTTAAGGTGAGGACCTTGATGGGCATGCCAAGGCTACTTGGAGTCCATC
Source organism: Fusarium cf. aywerte (assembly GCA_011034095.1). Lineage (NCBI taxonomy): Eukaryota > Fungi > Ascomycota > Sordariomycetes > Hypocreales > Nectriaceae > Fusarium > Fusarium cf. aywerte. The sequence goes on from WETZ01000046.1 coordinate 28,549, forward strand.
CTTCAAATGGATCAACTCCAGGGACAGATACAGAGACAGACGAGTCGGCTTTTTGGGACATGGCAGTCTATTGACTGGTCAGTAGTAAACTGAATGAGATAATTAATCTGGTAGACCGGTTAGAGACAGTGATGAACTGAATCGACAACCTAGACCAAGAGCCTCAGCGCTGTCCTCAACACCAAGAGTCAACCTCTTAAACCATCTTGACGCTTCATATAATCTAACATTCAAGGTTATTTCACACCCTTCTCAGGTCCCCGTAGTGTCGTTCCCATCCCTGCGGCCAAATGCCCCCACGCGCTGACTTGCTTTCAATGCCCAATGCGTCCTTTTGTCACTCCATCCATCACCAACAGTCCCTGTTCTGTTAGTCCATCATTTCCAACCAGCTCTTCGTAGTGGCAAGCTCGATTCACTTGACAACCAGACTACCTTCACTTTGTACCTTACCTAGCAATGCGCCTCCATCGCATTTGGATATAAAATTCCGCTCCCTTGCGTTTTCCTCCGTTCCTGCATCTTCATCTTCACCTCAATCTTACTTCTTGTTCTTCATTGTAAACACTAGCCTTTACACTACAAAGACTGCATTCAAGATGAAGACTACTACTTTCGCTGTCGCCCTTCTCGGCCTCTTTCCTGCTATCTTTGCCCAGGAGACTCTCGCACCCTCTCCTACCGAGTCCGTTGGCTGTGAACCCCACGGCGACCATTGGCACTGCGAGGCTGCTCGTACTGCAGAGGACACCCACTCTCACTCCGCTGGCGCTACTGAGTCTCTCGCTCCTTCTCCAACCGAGTCTGTAGGATGTGAGCCTCATGGTGACCACTGGCACTGCGAGGCTGCCAAGTCTACTCTTGCTACCGAGGCCAAGGTTACCACCGAGGCTGAGCATGACCACGATGAACATGACCATGACCACGACCACACTGGTACGGAGTCCATGGCCCCTTCCCCCACGGAGTCTACTGGCTGTGAGCCCCATGGTGACCACTGGCACTGCGAGGCTGCCAAGACTGGCTCTGAGACTAAGGCCACCGACGACCGCGACCATGACCACTCTGCTGGTGCCACCGACTCTCTCTCTCCCTCTCCTACCGAGTCTGTTGGATGCGAGCCTCACGGCGACCACTGTACGTATCCTCGCTCTCTACCCTCTTGGCACCCTACTAACTCACCTTCTCAGGGCACTGCGACGGTCCTGCTACCGCTGCTGCTACCGGTACTCCTACCGAGAGCGACTCTGCCGCTGTCACCAACAACGCTGCAGGCATGCAGATGATTCCTCTTGCAGGAATGGTCGCCGCCGCTGTTCTGGCTCTGTAAGAGTCCACTTAAAATGGAGAGTCTGGGAATGTGCTTCGTGTCGACGTCCTGGACGTAACGTAGTGGAGGATAGAAAAGACATGATATGATGTGTAACACTTTTTCTTCATGGCTTAGATTAGCTATAGATGGATGATCATTAATTTCGACTTTATTTTGTATGCATTACATATACTTTCTTCGGTCCCGACCCTCGATTGGGTTGTCTTCAATTGAATGTCTGTAGTATCACAAGACAAATCACTGTAACAAGATTCGTCTTGGCAGCAATTGACACTTGAGCCTCATTGAAACATCGCACGTAGTAAACAATTAACTAACCTTTATTTCAGTGCAAGGTAAGGCACGCCAAGTCATGTCAAAACAACGTTGCACTCCCCCAGGACACTACCGTCGCACCCAAATTATCCATAAACATAACCTTGTTTCTCCCATACACCTGCACTTGCATTAATGCTCCCGCCACTCGACATATTTACCTAACGGTCATTTTCTCCTAGCCAGTAGAATAAGTCCGAAAGCAACTATTAAGAAAATCTCTCACTTCTTGCGGGTCGTCTGTTCTGCTTTTTCGCCCATGTAAGTCCATCAAGGTTCTCACCAAAAGGCATCACCAACCAAGTGGAGAGACATCGCGTCAGAAAACAAGGGTACCACCACTTCGGAAAGAACACTACTGGATTATACGCATTATTACCGTCTCAACCTTGTTTACAAGCTTACCTTGTTTCTTTTCTGCTAGTGTCGAATCGGATGCAAGACAGTGGGTTATGCTGCAGTTCACCATCCTCCGCTGAAGGTCCATCCATTTACACGGGTCGTCAGACTTGGTTTAGTTAGCTGGATTCGCCGAAGAAAGGTTGCCACTGAATAGGATGTTAGTAGTCAGACTACGCAAGGAATATTTCTCTTTAGAGAAGTATTAGGTTATCCAGGTAACCAGCCCCGCGGTTCACAAGCCTGCCAAGCAACCGAACGACAGTTTTACTGACAAACGAGGACCTTGATGTTCATATACTTCTCGGCCCATGAACTCTGTTTGGCCCCCACATAGACAGTCATTTTCCTAGATGGGGTATCCATTTTGTTCACAATAGCATGAAGAGGAGTACATAACCAACCCGGTGCTCCCCCATTCTCGTTTCTGTCTGTCAAGAGCCTGCATGCCATCGTCAACATCAGCAACCACCATGGCCCGCGTCAAGACTTTCTTCGAAAGCCGCAAGGCTACTGTGCTTGCTGGTGCTCTTCTCTTCGCCGTCGCTGTCTCGGCGACTGCGCCCGGGGCTGCTGTCAAGAGGCAGGCGACGAAGACGGAGATGGACTTTGAGTCTCTGACAGGTTGTCATATGCACGGATCTACACAGTAAGGTCTTCTTTCTTCGTCTACCTGTTTTACATACTAATGAGATCAGGTTCTGTATGGCTGGTTCAGACGAGTATCAGATTGTCGCAGACTCTAAAGCCACAGCTACTCAAGATCCTCCGTCCTCGTACACTGACTGCCACAACCACGGCTCAGACACGTACGTTTCTATCACCACTAGCCACTACTATTATAGCTGATCGGTGTCTAGGTACTGCATGAACCCCAGCGGCGGAGAAGTCCATGTCCTCGGCGAAAACGCCAGCCCAACCCAAAGCGCTGCCAAAGAAACTGGCTCTGCGAAAGCTGAGAAGATCACCGCTGTATCGGACTGCCATATGCACGAGACCTCTTTGTGAGACGCCACCATTAGACCATAGACAAAGTAAAGACGCTAACAATTCTAGGTATTGTATGGGTCCCAGCTCTTCAGAGTACTACGTCCAGACTACCATCACCAACACGGAAGAGTATCCCGCTCAACTCACAAGCTGCCACAGCCATGGCGAAGAGACGTAAGCAAAGTACTAAACCAACATTTCACAACGAAACTAACTATTCAGATACTGTATGTCTGACGATGGCGAAGCGCCCATCATCGCTGCTGAGGACGTTGAGTCTGGCGAAGCAGACCCTGATGAGGAACACTGCCATTTCCATGCTGGTGTAGAGTCAGTCTTTTCTTATGTCCTGGTTTTCCACATTACTAAACACTCACCAGACACTGTGTCGGCGGTAGCCACGGCTCCGAAGGCGGCGCACGATCATGCACCCGTACCGACAGAGACTACAAGATCGGCATCCGAATCGGCATGCTCTTCGTTGTCCTCGTCGCTTCGTCCATCGGTGTCTACGGTCCAATTCTATTGTCGAAGTTCACACCCGTCCAATCGAACATCGTCCTTACTATTCTCAAGCAATTCGGTACCGGAGTTATTATATCTACGGCCTTTGTTCACGTATGTTCCCATTCACGCTTCGGCTCGCTTCTACATCTTCGCCCTTGCGATCAATGACTAAAATGGCACAGTTGTTCACTCACGCAACTATGATGTTCGGTAACGAATGTCTAGGCGAACTCCTTTACGAAGCTACCACCGCTGCTATTGTAATGGCCGGTCTCTTCATCTCTTTCCTGATCGAGTTTCTCGTCCACCGTGCTATGAGATGGCAGGCGAGCAAGAAGTCCGAGACTGACTCCGTGTCCTTGTCTCCCAAGGCTGTGGAGAAGGCTGAGATGGCCAACATCAGCATCATGGAAGCTGGTATCATCTTCCACTCTCTACGTATGCCATTCATTCGCTATTTATGACATTATCCTTGCTAACATCTAAAGTCATTGGTATCACCCTCGTCGTGGCAGGAGACTCCTTCTTCATTACCCTCTCCATTGTCATTATCTTCCACCAGCTCTTCGAAGGCATCGCCCTCGGCACACGAATCGCCTCTCTTGGCTACGGTCAAAGCCCTCTTGCCCTGGGCCATTCACACTCACATTCTCCCACACCTTCCGTCGAACGAACCGGAGTGTCTACCGTACCCCTCTGGAAGAAGCTCGTCCTCGCTTCTGGCTTTGCCTTCATCACACCCATCGGTATGGCAATTGGCATTGGAGTCTTGAACGTCTTCAACGGAAATGACCCTGCTACTCTTATCGCCATCGGTACGCTGGACGCTTTCTCCGCTGGTATCCTTGTTTGGGTTGGCCTTGTAGAGATGTGGGCACAGGATTGGATGATGGGTGGTGACCTCAGCGATGCTGGTCCTGTTACTACGACTCTGGCTCTACTTGGTCTGATCTGCGGTATGGTTCTGATGAGTTTGCTTGGAAAGTGGGCTTAGATCATAGATCATTGAGAGAGAGAGTAAGGGAGTAGAAAAGTTTGATGGTTTTGTGATGTGATGCCGGTGACATCCTTCACACACAGTTGTTGATTGTCACTCGTTAGATTAGACATAGAGTAGCATGCTACAGCCTTCGCTTCTGTTTACCCATTTTTAATAGCAATACCTCGATTAGGAGACACAAGAATACATACGACTGATCATGACACAAGTCAATTGAACCCGCACCAGTAGTGACAGTTACAAGTAGGCCATAACGTACATACGGCAGCTTAACTCAACTTCTGTCGCGCATCCTGAATCCTCTTGGACAAGCTTCCGACGTTGAAGAAGATGCCGACAACAGTCTCACTCACCCACCTAGGCAAGCAGCTCAAAATCCAGATCTTGGTCGCCATACCACCAGCATAGAACCAATCAGGAGTGCCTCCAATCAAACCACCCAGATATCCCTCACCCTTCAGGGCTGCTGTGACCAGCTTCTTCGCGTAAGTCTCAGTTGGCATCGTCGCGGTACGCTGACTGAAGGTCAATCGCTGCTGGAAAAAGTCCTCGACAGGCTTGTACAGCGAGTTCTGCGGGAGAGACCTGTGTGTGCGGCTAGCAATGTTGGAGCGCACAGTACCAGTTACAGCGTTCATGACGCGAACGTTGAAGGGCTTGAGTTCGAGACGCAGGGCACGCGACCAAACGTTGATGGCTCCCTTGGAGGAGGAGTAGATGGCGCCGAAGATGTAAGGCACCAGGGTTGATGTGCTGGAGATGTTGATGATGAGGCCGCGCGCCTCAATGAGCAGAGGCGCAAAGATTTGAACCATGGACATAGGACCGAAGACGTTGACTTCATATGTGGCGCGCACGTCGTCTAGGTCTATGTCCAGAGCGGGGATGGTGTGGGTTCGGCCACTGTAGAGGTTAGTTATACTCAATCAATGAGAGAGGACACATACGCATTGTTGACGAGGATATCAAGACGGCCTCCAGTCAGCTCGGCGACCTTTTCTTTGCACTCTTCAATGCTCTTGGGGCTTGTGACTTCAAGAGGAAAGCAGCTCATGCCAGGACCCTCGAGGTCCTTGATCATGTCTGTGTTTCGCACCGTCGCAATGACATGGCAACCTCCAATTCATTAGCTATGCAACTCGAGTCTCATAATGTCTTGGTTGGAAACTGACCTTGTCGGTTAAACTCCTTAGCAAGAGAATGTCCAATGCCTCCTGGCGAGCATCTATTTTCATCAGCATCTGTCCTCTTAACAATTTTTCGTGTGGGTCTTCTTACCCTGTGATGAGGACGTAAGTCTTTCTTTCAGCCATGTTGGTAGTGGTCAAGGATGAGATGTGATGTGCAGTGTTCTAGCTCCGCAATTGAATACAATCGAAGCTCACTGAGGAGAATATATACATGTGAAAGGCTGTATTCGTTGTTCCTAAGTCAAATCCGCGGGGACCGCCGACCGAGGCCCGTTGGAAGCACTAGCCACAATCGGCGACTGTCAAGCCACATTCTGCTGAAGCTGCTGTCCTTCCTGACAGACGCAGGTTTTGGGTTTATTGGCGATGCCTGTAGCTTTCAAGAAGACGCGCGTCCCTGCAATAATTATATTCTCAACCTTTCATCTGAATGCACTGCTTGAACTTACTTCTGGTTACTTCTATTTTCGATGCGACGTGATGATTGACCTTCTCAGTTCGTAGCGGCTCCGCAGGAGAGGCAAAACAACCCTGATGAAGCTCGCTAATCATGAGGATTACCACTTGGTTTGGCCATGACCTTTGCGACAGCTTCCAGATCTCACATTCTCTGCAATCTTCGTCGCGACTTTCCTTGTGCTCCCTCTTGTCAAACAAGTCGAATCGTCGCCCACTCAGCCTGGGTCGTGATATCCTCTGTATTTCTTGTCTCTCTGATCTCTTCACGGGGGTTGTCTTCTTTCCACCTCTGTGCAAAGTCACGCAACCCCAATTCCAACTCATCACCCTCGAGAGGAAGGTCTCTCAAAAGGTTATTAATAACACATCTGGGGAAGCCTCCATGGCCGTAAAAGCTACCAATGCGGACAAACTCTCTCACATGCATGCTGTTCTCAGTTTGCCGTTTCTCCTGAATCACCAAACCTCTGATCATTGGCCCATACCCGGGCCATTCCATGCAGAGAGGCATGACGAAGCAATTGGACTTAAAATTATCGCATGGGTCGAAAGGGACAGTGATTGCCGAGCGTGCATTGTCATGGGCCCCCGGATGTGGCCGCAGAAGTATGAAGCCCTCTGTAAACAACACAAAACATTGGAAGTGGCCTTGATCAACTGAACGTTCGATGCCTGCATATATATCTTTTGGGTTGATCCTAGGTCTCATATACCGACCTTGAACGATGAGACACGATATGTCCAATGATGCTGACTTGGGGAGACCGTAAACATCCTCCCCTAATGGCTCAAAGTTACATTTACGAAGATACGCCAAGGGGCCTTGACCGAACCCTGGTGACTCTTCATTCCGGGTGTTGGAAAGCCATCTCCTCCATCCAATGGGTCCTGGACAGGCAGCCCACGACCACGAGGGAACGATATTATCCGGACAGCGATCAAACAATTCTGGGTCGAGCCTTAAGCGACTGACCATACGCTTTGGAGGCGTGGATCTGAAGATAGGGATCCAAAGAAGATCCTCTATCCAATGAGCTATCTGTACGCCTGCGACGTACTCGATAATTCGATCACACTTTGGCTGAGCCGCATCTCCTTCCACAGGCAGGCAGTCCTTAGTGAGATCGAATAGAAATCTTGCAATGCCCGATATAGCAACCAGTCTATCTTTCTCGAACGTCAACCCTAGCCTCATAAAGTCGACCACAAGGTCTTGGAAAGTCGACCGTCTGCTTTTTCCTCGAACAATGTTCTTCCGCCTATAATCATGAAAGTGTGGGTAAAATATTCCAGGTTCAGTCTCACATAATATTGTGTCATCGCACTCCCAGTACAGTTGGTCATTTCTCAAGTACAGCACCCTCGGCGACAGAAGCTGTTCTTGAAGCACCCATCCCCGTTGATTGACTGGTGTCTGATCGATGGCTGCACGCAATTCCCTATGGTCTTGCACAAACACATACCGATCCGACAAAGCCATCAGGTCTTGGTCGTAAACGTCCCATCTTGGAAGAGCACGGGTCTCCCGAGGCCGAAGAAAGCCATTAGGACCTTCCCAACATATGCTAAAGGCACAGAAGGCATTCGCATAAACTTCTGTCATAGTCGCAGCTTCTCGGAGGAAATCATCTGCTGAATCTTGTAAAATACAGAGTGAGTCGATCCAAACATACCGAATGCCCAACCTGCGGCAGAGAACAAACACGTCTTGGTAGCTGCGTGGTACGCAGTTGTCGGGTTGGTCTGCCTGGAAGGCGAGATGGTTACCTCCAAGAAGGCGGGGTGTATCGGCTGTCCAGCGATGCGATAGTGCGACATATCGGGGAAAGGCGACATGGCTCTTCTTTTCAACCAGAGACCATATTTTAGAGTCATGGCCGTGAACGTCGATGAGTCGGGTTGGTATGGCCGGGCTGTTCATAGTACGCCTTGCTGCAACACATGTGGCACTACCAAAAAGATGGCCTGCGTCACATGCAGAAAGCCATTTTTGAACAGTTTTGACGGTTCTTTCAGATCCCATATGCCCCTCTAGCGGAGTTCTTGCCACTACTTCTACAATGCATGGTCAGCCACCTTTCAACACTATCATTGAAGGAAGTTACCTTCGAATCGCCGCTTTGTCGTTCTTTGAAACGATATCATAATTGTATCAGAGTCTTTCACACTAGAAGAGCATTCCAGCTCTAATTCACCCCAAAGATTCGTCAATCTTGAACCATGGACCAACCAGAGGTAGAATGTCTGGCGTGTTTCGCCCCGGTAGGAAGCCGTAGGTGAGTCCCTGATGTGACGCCAGACGACCCAACAGACTGGACAATAAATGTCAAGTGAGTCACAGAACGATGCCCAAGATGAATGCACAAGCCCTGAGAGTTGTGGCAAAGTATTTGGTAGCGGTTCATTGGCATCTCTGGCTCCGAGCCAGTCACGAAACACAGTACCGCTAGGATAACTGTTCACGGGACTATCATCGTCCACGGACCAGTCGTCGGGGTCCACCTCCTGATCGCGAATGCTGTCTTCTTCAGAAGGGTTGTCTTGTTCGATGATGCAGAACAAATCGTAACACGGATTGCAGAGTGCCATCTTCGATCCGGTTTTGTACGAAGCGCTTGGAGGTGTAGGAAGATCGACTCCTGGAGTTATTAAGAGCTTGAAGCATTACGCCTGCCTGTAAATCGATGCTCAGCCCCGCCTCTAGAAAGGAACATAACTGTACAGAGTAACAGCTTACTATGCTGCTTGCTGAAGCTGACAGGTGAAGCTGAGCCAATCAGAATTTGACATTGGCGGGATAAATCACGTATCTCGTGATACCATTTCGGTATTGGCTGGTAAATTTATGCTGCTACGAAAGCGCGACTGTAGGTATATGCTGGTCTGTCTTTGGGAAGCGAGATAGACGTCAACTAAACTTGACGACAGCCTTGAGAAGAGGCAAAGCAGATATGGATGGGAAAAGTGGACAGAGAAAACGAAGGAGAATCAAGGGAACGGGGCAAGAGATTTTGCGTTTCTTACATTCCAAAACACAAGCAAATAACGCGTGAAAGACAATGCATAGGTAGTTTTGAAGACTTAAATATGTACGCTAAATGCAATCCGATGATCATGTACAGGAGGTATGTATACACTCATCCCAAAACTCCGAGGCTATAACCTCAATCTATTTATCCAATTCAGCCGATCCGATCATTAAATCCTCCCCCATTTTAGTGTCTCATCTCGCCATGCGGCCGATACGGCGTTCCAGGCTGTGTCTGCGGCGATACCATAGTTGAATCGCCAGCCGAAGAACCCAATCCCTCTCTTCCAAAGTCATTTCCACCGTGTACATCAACCGGTGTCGAACCAGGCATCTCCACAGCCGCAGACGATGTACCGTCCATCTCGAATACAGGCGCAGGGGCGGCGACGAGGTTATCGGGCGGTAGTTCCACAGGTCCTGCGTTGGGCTTCACGTTGTTGGGTGTGTAGTATCCTGATGCGTTCGGGTCAGGTGTTTGCCATCCTTGAGTAGGTGTATTAGCCCATGCAGGCTTTGGCTCAGCAGGCGGGTAGGGCGAGTTGTGTTGAGATTCGTAGTTGGGAAGCATAGGGTGCGATTCTTCGGCGTTCTTCTTGCGACGGTGTAGCCAAAGCCAGATAAACAAGCCGACTATAGCTGCGCCTCCTGCTGCTGCGCCGACAGCTACACCGATTGTCGCACCTGTTGATAGACCGGTACTGTCATCATCCGTAGCAGCATCGGTCGTCGAAGAAGCCGCTGTACCCGACGTCGTAGACGCGGTATCTGTTGCCGTGGCAGTCGAGCTCGTTCCCGCGTCGGTAGCAGAGCTAGTCGTATCTCCATCATGCGCAGCCTGCTCAAACTCCTTTTTTGTCGTCTTCATAGGTGTTTGAGATGTCTTGCACGCCTTGTTCATTATATCGTACGTCTCGTCAAGATCATTGGGCGATTCTTTACCGATACATCGCGCAGAGCCGAGAATGAAGTCATTGTTGTAGTTGCCCAGACCGCATAGACAGTAATTGAGCTCCTTCGCATCGTTGCCAGTACAAGAAGCGTCGTTGGCGTTTTTCTCAAGACATGATTGTGCGCCTGATGGGTAAAAGTCGAAATTGTTCTTGAGATCCGCCAGCGCGGGTGTGAGCAGAAGAGCGAAGGTGAACCAGCGCGACGCCATGGCGAATGAAGCGGTTAATTCGATTGGTCGTTAACGATCGTGGGAAGGAATATGTAGCTTCGAAGTGCTAATGTTGTTGTTGTTGTTATGGTTGGGAGAAGCCCCCTTGCTGACAGCTCGAGTGTGTTGTAATCCTAGTTTCAGCTATCCAGCCACCAAACCAAGCGAATCAATCGGTCGGTGATTGCTCAATCATGCAAAAGCCACCAAGTTGAGCACCTCTTTTTACAAAAGCGAGAGACTTTTTTTTTTAACAATTGCACAAATACAAAAAGGAGAAGAGGAAAAAAGCGAGTGGTTGTTGATTATTAGTTTTTTTGTTGGTTGATAACGATCTGTGTAAGAGAAAAAGAGGAGAAAAGAAGGAAGAGAGAGAAACAGAAAAGAGGGACGGACAAGAAAACAAGAAACACTTTTGGGGCGACTAGTTAATTAGCGGCTTGTCTCTCCTTACAGACTAAGTTAGAGAGTACAGTACAGTTACAGGCGATCATGACGGAGGTGCTACTAATTTAATTACCTCCGACGATCCTTTCGTCAGCACCAGTCCTTGAAGAAGTTTAGAGACGCCCCAGATGTAAGATCGAGTGCCCCATAATGGCGCAGCACGAATCGGTCCAAGATTTCTCTGATTGGGTGAGAAAGGACTAATTTTAGGTGAACCGTGCGTAAAAGGCTCCTTTTAGCTGGGAGGTGGCTTGGTGGTCTTCATGTTTGATCCTGGTGGGAGAAGTGAGGCTTGATGTAGGGTAACATCCATGTTCAGATCAGACCTACAAACATTCTGCCTTGCAGGATGGTATCTACCTTGAGGTTTCAGCATGCTTTGCTGCAAGATAGATTAAAATAAATTGAGTAAGCATCACAGCCCTACGGACATCAAAGAGGCTTGGCACGAGCGCTTACATTATCTATTCTCCGACAGCATAATTTTGCCCGGATGACTTCAACTCAGTATTCAAAGGGAAGCAGTCTTATCACAGCCAGGATATTGCTTGACCACACCGCAATGCTGACAACACACAAACAGCACAGACTCAAGTTATCTATCCATATTAAGGGTATCATTTCATTCTAGCATTTCTCCAATTTTTTAAAATACACAAATACCATATCTCACATCATCATCAAGCATTAAAATTTGTATCCACAGCTACCGTTTCAACCGTCTCACAATCGTTCAAACACCTTTGCGAAAATCTCCCTTGCCTTCAAGAGATTCAGCAAACATAGCCTCTCATTGTCCAAATGCGCAGAGTCGCTAGACTGTCCACAGGGGAGATGGGCTGCCGGAGCACCGAATTCCTTCTCAAGGAAGCGAATTGCGGGAATGGATCCACCCTCGCGGATGTATAGCGGTTTGCGCGGTTTACCCATCCTGGTCTTGACAGAAAGGATCTCTTCCTCCTTGGACTTATCTGCACCTTCTGTTTCGTCAGGTGTAGCCTCTCCAGACGAAGTGGACGTCTCGAAGCAGTCTTCCCATGTCTCCAGAATGGCCTTTTCCAGAGTTTGGAAGATGGCGTTGGTAGGATCGCCAAGCCATGGCTCCGCTCTGTTGTCTACATTAATGGTGAGTTTGTTCTGCGATTCGAGCTGCGCAAATTCCTCCTCAAGAAATTTCGTGAGCGCTTCAATCACTACATCCACTTCTTGACCTGGTACCACTCGCAGACTGATGTGTGAGCTGGCGTGACTGCTGACTAGACTGCCATCAGGACCAGAAACCTTGTACCGGTGGAGTGTAAGATTGGGTTCGCGCCATCGTGCCATAAGCGATTGCTTCAGCCTGTCTTCAGGGCCCTTTTCGGGATTGCTGCGAATCAAAATGCGGGCAATATCATCGTAGCGGGCCTCTTCTTCTGGTGTAATTGGAAGGATGCCATCGTAGAATCCGGGAATCTGTACGCGGTTGCCAGGTCCCTTGAGCTTCCCAAGGATTTGTGTTAGGTCGGAAAGAGGCTCATTCATCATGTAGGAACCGTCCACACCGGAGTGGATATCGGGACGAGGCGCGTCAACGCAGACGGTTGTATGCAAAACACCACGGAGACCATACGTCAAGCATGGGACTTCATCGTCGAGCCAATAACTGTTGGCGAGCAGAATGTAGTCCACCTCACCGATAAGCTCCTTGTTCTTCTTCACTGCCTCCTCAAACCCGAGCGATCCAAATTCTTCTTCGCCTTCAATCAGGAAAATGACATCGTTCTCCAATTGCTGGTTCTCCATCAAGTCAGTCACCGCATATAGAGCAGCGATGATCGGGCCTTTGTTGTCGCTGACTCCGCGTCCATACAAGTAGCCGTTGGTTCCCTGCATGGTAAATGGATCCGTTTCCCATTTGCCCTTGCGGCTATCGGCGGCGACAACATCGTAATGGCCGTAGAAGAGAATGCGCTTCCGTCTTTCGGCAGCCTCCTTCTTAGCAGAGAACCGAGCGTAGACGACAGGGTTATGGTGTTTCTCAGTACTAAGCAACTCAACATGTCCGCCCAGTCGCTTAAAAAGCGCACCAAGGTAGGTGGCTCCCTTGCGACAGTCCTCCGCAAACTCGGGTCGGGAGGAGACGGTCTTGTATGAAACAAAATCCCGTAGCGACGAGAGCAGAAGGTTATCCGAGGCTTGTGACACCTCCTTCTCTTTGGTGCCACATTTGTCGGTGTCGATGGACCAGATAGAGATGTTGTCGTCGTTGGCACCGGTGATGAAGTACTGCTTGTTTTTGTAATTGGTCACGGCTGACGCAAGGACTTTGCCTTGGTGGGCTTCCCATCGAAGGAGGCACTGGTACTTCTGGGGAACAGCTCCGGACGCGGCATGCTGATATTTTCCATAGTGGGTGGTACTGTATTTCTGCAAAGAGTTAGCAAGATCCCAGGACACAGCGGTAATGAATACTCACGCTGGCCCAACCATTAGTTGCCGCAGTCCACAAATATCCCCAGCCCATCTGAATCGACATGATATCGCAGTCATGTGCCTTGATAACTCTCAATCGCTGCGCGGTATCAAGATCCCACAACTCAACAATACCATCGAGTTTACCAGCGTACAAGAACGAGCTGTCAAGCGCGAGAGACAAGACAGACTCGCCATCATCCACGCCGAGTGTCATGATCTCTTGTATACCACCGCCGAGCTCCTCATCATCCTCAACAGTATGGCCCAAACTCCACAGCTTGATGGTTCCGTCACCCGCGCCGGAGATCAAGACATCATCATCAGCGCCAACCTCAACCGTTGGGCCCTTAGCTATAATCATGCAGTATACATAGCCGTAATGCGCAAAGTTCCTCACGCAGCCAGAGTGCATCTCGAGAACATTGTGGGCCTTGGGGATGAGTCCCCATCGATCGTCATTGCGTCGCGGTGTGCTCGCGCCACCGACGGCTTTGGAGTCGAAAAAGCGGTGGTTTCGGCGGTCGGGATGCTGTTGTGATTCGGGAGATACGCGGGCAGTAACGTCATTGAGACCAACCCATTGAATAGTAGCATTCTGCGCACCGATGTAGAGCGTCTCATGCTGAGGGCTATAAGCTGTACAGAAGATATCGCCGACGTCGTAGGAGCCATAAATCTCGTAAAGCCGGGTCAGGGTCTTGGGATCCCACACGTTGATGATAGGATCTCCAGCGCTCGAGAACAAAAGCGATGCGTCGGGCGACAGCGACAGGGAAAGGACACTTCGCTTGTGCGCTTGGACACGACGAACTTGTCGGAAAGTATCGAGAGACCATGCTACGATTTCACCATCTTGTGTGCCGGCGTAGATGGTCTCGTGCTGTGAACTGACGGCGAGGGCGAGGACGGTGCTTGTATGGGATAGTGAGTGGACGAGGTCGGGACTCGTGGCTGGATCTTCGGCGGCTTCGAGGGGTGAAAATATCGGAGACGATGGGCCGGGCGACATTATCGGTGATACCGTCCGTGAAGGCATCGTGAGGGTTTCTGAAGAGCTGGCTGTTAGGTTGAAAGTGGTATTGAAGTTGATCGGAAGGGAGGGGCAGAAACAGGGGTCCGAGGGTGATGGTGATGCGAAAGCAGCTCGATCAACAAATGAGCTGCTAAAGAAAAAGTTGTCTCCCAAAAATAAGAAGAAAAGAAAACAGGCTAGCACGAAATTCGATGCAAAGATGTGCTGTTCTAGTTGAGACAAGAGAAAAGAGTCAACGAGCGGTAGCTTGAGTGCCGAGACCGCTCACAAATTCGGGTCCATTATGACGCGATCGCGCCAGGCCCAGTTCAGGGTCCATCCCTTCTGTTCCTCGCAATAGCTCCAGGAAACACGTTGAGATCAAGGCAAAAGTGTATGGCAGTTCTTGAAGCGGCAGATTGATTGGAATTGTAAATTCAACAGTTTTACGATCGAGGGTTGTTTGTTGTCTCCCAATTGCCGTACCTAGTAATGGACAATCCAACTCGCAGCCTTCTGTCATGTAGAGGCAATCATTGGCTGTAACTGCGCCACTTGGTCAGGTAGCCTTACAGCGCACCCGCCACAGCTTAATGGGAACTACACGGCACTAGCCTTTCGGAGACTTATTAGAGGGTATTTGTAAGTCATCTCGACTTGTCTTCTTCAACAGGGACAAATTTTTAATGTAAGAAGTGAGGTAAGTTGAGTTGGGGAACTAGGAGAGGTTGAACGGATGATCGTGTGACCGCTTGGTCTTGGTCTTGGTCTTGGTCTTGGTCTTGCGTTCTGTTCGGCGACCTAAATTGGATCGCCGTCCCAACTTCATACAAGAACAAGGATCGCTGGCAGGCATAGCTGCCATGGTATCAAGGAAAGAAAGGAGAAATTATCAACTCACCATGATCTGAAATGATTGTCTCGCCAGACAATCGCTTCTCATTGAGCAATATCTCTGCACATCCCTTACAGCCATCTCCATTCAGTAACGAAGCGTCAGAAAACATGTTCACCGTCACGTAAACAACAGCGTAATGGATGGACAACAATTGTATTAAAGAGAGGAAGCAGAAAGTAAAAGAGAAAGGTAAAGAAGGTACAGATCGGAGGATAAAGTAAAGTAAGGACAAACGCTCAAGATAAGGCATTCCTTCCATCCCCTAACCCCCCCAACATAAACGCCCGCTGTACTCTGTACCTACTTGTACCACGAGGACAACCACTGAAACTAAAGATGCTGTCTCCCGCCAGCCCTGGACCAAGGCTGTGCGACGCTACTTGGGTTCAGAAACGTGTACACATCTCAAAGGAAAAAAAGCATAAAGTGATACACGATCAAAGACATTGGGGCTCACCGATAGTTTAAGCCACCCCTGGCTGGATATGTGAAATGATCTGCTATTGTTCAGCTGGGGTTAAGTTAAGTGACAGCGACATACGCAGAGGCGATATCGGGGGACCGGAGCGGCGCGGCGGCGGCCGGAGTTGAATTGATTTGGTGGGGAGAGTGGAGGGTTACAGTGGCCGTTGTACCGGTATTGGGGATCCATGTTATCGTCACCTTGAGGCTTTGGCTGGCGATTTGAATGCTCACTTGTTCACTCATGTTTTAACCACCAAACTTTCACATCTTTCTGTAGTGTATTCTGCGATAGACGGCTATTCACACCATTCCCCTTCTTGTTGAATACTTCGCGCAATGCTTGGGGCTGGCGCATAACGCCCCATCTACGTCAATTGAGTCCCAACTCAAACTCCCTGACACTTCTGCATTGCACCATACTTCAGCTAGCTGACGCTCATGTCTAAGACGGCAGTATGGTTCACCTTCGAGAAAGAAGCAACGCCCCCCAAAGAGGCTTCTGTGGAAGGTCAATGATCAATTTGTTCTTCATTACCGCTTTAGTGACTTGCACTAGGCAATAGCCAAGTATAACATATTGTCATTATTTGAAGAGAGTTATTATATACCTTGAACATAGTAAATGAATTTACAAAGTCTATACCATCATTGATCCCATATTAAGTTGACATCGATCTCACCGATCGGATGTCTTACTCTAATGTAGTAGCAAGGAGAAGTCAGCGGAAGACTAACTACAACGAGTAATGCTTTGTAAGTGTCACCCGCCGCAACTGCATAATCCTTCCGCAGCAAGTAATCTGGCGTGTGGAATTGTCGCCGACAGGAGAATCTTTCACACACAGTAGTGACTATGCACAATGAGTCGAGCTACCATGGCCTTGCGCGACGTAAAGGCTTGCAAGGCGTGCCAATCCTCCAAAAGGAAGTGCACTAAACAACAGCCAAGATGTCAGCGATGTGAGCTCCGGGGCTTGGATTGTGTGTATGAGCCTTTGCCAAGGGTCTTTCTGTATCGAGCTGGAGATCAACGTACGCCTTCGACACAGGATCATGTTGAAACTCGTGATGCGAACCCATCAGGACAAAATTCGGCAGACATCAATTTGCTCGCGTTGGATCATCAAAGAAGAAGCTTTGACGAGAACAATCCTGACAGCACGATTACTTTGTCTTGGCAAGACCTCAAATCGGCATGGTTCCTAGATCCAAATTCCTGCAAAAGCGTCCCTCTTCAAAGTACAAATCGCGCTTATCTTACTACTGACATGATTCGAGATCTTCTACATAAGACAAAGAATTGGCTCAGTGACTGGGTAACAACAGGAAGTAACGTGTTCATTCATGCTGAGATATACAAGAGTAGCCTTCCTGAGGCAATCTGTGATGCTTTCACTGCATTGTCAGCATACCTATCGAGAACAGACAAGACGACCAACATGGTTCTTCAAATCATGGAGCAGAAGGCGGATAAGCTAATCAAGACTGAAGCTGCTGCAGAGCCCAGCAAAAGCAATTTGCATAATCTCAGTCGCGTCCATGCGCTTCTTATCTATTGTACTATCCGTTTGTTGGATGGCGATCCGCGACAACGGTACAAAGCAGAGCAACACCTTCAGACCTTACAAGAGTGGACTCAAGAAATGATCGCTGATACGTCTGAAGCCATAGTGAGCGGGGACATCATCATCCAAAACCATCTCACAGACCGAGGTCCCCGATATCTCACCTTCCCACTACTTCTTGGTCAGTTCTCACCCGAGCAGCTCCTCTGGCACGCATGGATACTATCTGAGTCTATTCGCCGGACATGGTGTGTTGCAATGGGCCTTCAGAGCGGGTATGAGTTGCTCAAGACAGAGAGCGGACCCTGTTATGGGACATTGCCCATCACAATGAGAAAAGGCCTTTGGACAACAGATAATGCATTTTCATGGACTAAGATGTGTGCTGAGAGCAATGTTGGGTTCTTGTGCAGGAATGAGTATGAGGAGATCTTGGCGGAGATGAGCCCTGATGACATCGATCCATTTGCGCTGTGTATGATGGATCTGGATATAGGGCCAGATAGAATGGCGAGATGGAAGTCCGGCCACGAAGCTTGAGATTCCTAAGAAATTGATTACCAAGAATAACCTGCAATCTGTATATTGAGGGGTGAATGTGGGATATCATAAGATGACATATGGACGACAGTGCGCTACCTGCGGAACGTAATTGCGGACTCATCCGCAGCGGATCGCGGGTTGCTTTGTGAGCATGTCCCGTAGCGAAGCCGACCCAATACTGGTAGAGGTATCGAACCAGAAGCATATACAGTGGAAGACAATCTCTACTCATAGCTAAATCTCACTATCACTTCAATTTCCTATAAGCTAAACGCGATCACACCGTTTCAATAGCGTCCTTTCTCATCATGGCCAGGCAGTGGATTCTCATTGACCAGAAAGGTTTCGAGACCTCTCTCAAATATGAAGAAAGTGTCCAAGTTCCTTCGCAAGAGTCTCTCGAGCCCAATGAGGTCCTCGTCAGACTATATGCCGCCAGTCTTAACTATCGCGACCTCGCTCTAGCTGAATCAGCTGTAAGTTAGCACTGCTCAAATATCTTGAAATCAGCTAATTTGTGGTAGTCTATCGCCACTGTCACTTTACCTGTGGTTCCTCTCTGCGATGGAGCTGGACGGGTCGAAGCCGTTGGACCATTAGTCGAGCAGTTCAAGCCTGGCGACCGTGTCATTACCTTCCCAGCGCCTGATGCTGTAGACCAGAGAGGCAGCGACGGTGATACAGGCATGGCTGATGTTCCAGCTATGCTCGGTATAGGCACTCATGGAACACTTCGAACTCATGGCGTGTTTAAAGAGAGCGCCCTTATTCATGCTCCAGCATCACTCAATTGGCTCCAGGCTTCTGTTCTCCCCGTCACCTGGTTGACGGCGTGGAATGTGCTTTCGCAATTGAAGAAGGACAAACTCGGCCCGCAAACTTGGGTACTGGTGCAAGGTACTGGAGGTGTGAGCGTTGCCGTGCTCCAGCTCCTCACATCCTTTGGTGTGACGGTCGTTGCAACTACTTCGTCAGCCGAGAAGGAAGCAAGACTTAAAGCACTTGGAGCAAGCTGCATTGTCAACTATCGCCAGAACCCGAATAGTTGGGGCAAAGAGGCAAAGGCATTGACTCCAGATGGAGCTGGATTTGACCTGATTGTTGATATTGGTGGCAATAAGACACTCGGACAAAGCCTTGAAGCTGTACGTCCATATGGTTCCATTCAAGTTGTGGGAGCTGTTGGAGAAGATGCTGCAGTGGTGCCCATGATGGGTGCACTGATGTCCACCTGCACGGTTCGTGGGTTCCTGATGGGCAGCCAGAGCCAATACAAAGATCTTGTTCAATACATCGACGAAAAGAAGCTAAAGCCTGTATATGATGATACAGTCTTTGAATTGGCAGACGCAAAGGACGCGTATAGGATGTTGCGAGAGCAGAAGCACTTTGCCAAGGTTGTGATCCGCATTGATTAGGTGGGAATGGTTATTCTTCTTTCTACCGGGCCACTAGGGCAGTTTGCTTCGGAATACATAACTACATAGTTATTTTAAAAATATAGTTGTTATTATTGATATGAAAGCATCTGCTTTAGTGGATCGCACGACTATCTGTATATTTCGAACTCTTCCAATAAACACCGTATCTTGCTTATAGCCAATGCAAGGCAATCCTTCCCTGAGCTTTCTTGGGCTTCTGTTGAACATGGTTTCGTAAACTATCGTGAGTTTAAGAAGCATTTGTGCATTCCTGGGATATTGGGCATACCCTTGTTTCTCTCTGCAAGTATCTACTACAAAAGCGCATGAGCGAAGCTTGTCTACCACGACATAACATCGGGACTGTACGACCAATGTAGGAAGGATAGAAGGTTTCTGTCCCGGATCGCGTACGAACTTCAAACACAATTTTGTGCACCGGCCGGCATTGCGAGAAAGTCTTGTACGATTGGGCGCCAACGAACCCAAAGTCGACAAAGCTTCTAGAGGGCCCGGACGCAGTATCATCATTGACATCGGCCACTTCATTTCGGCGTACCCGACCCAATGGACCTTGCACACTATGTCTTCTGTGCTACATCCGCCCCATGAACAAGAACGATGAAGAGACGCTCTCTTTCGTAGCCGCTAGTGTAGTTATGAAGAGTGATGTGTGCCTTTTACTGTACGCAAGCAGCCCTCAGGCAGATGCTTGGTCGTTCTTGTTCGGGAAGTATGACACTAGCGAAAGATGATAAGGGCCTTCCGTCGCAATCTTTGTCAAAGTAGGAGGATAGTCTCGGTCAATAATCTGCTCCTCATATCGATGGTGCTATGTGGATATGCACTGAAGTTAGTTAGGAGAAAATGACATTGATTCTTTGTCACAGAGTATGACTATCGGTGAGGAGGCTGATCGGGGAATCGTGAGTTAGCTAGCCTTGAGCGCCGATTTGTTGCATTGAGTTCGGTTGGGCTGTCGAAATCGCGATATCTTGGCTAAGAATGTTTGAGGGACTGGTGCCTAATTAGAAGGTATATGTCTCTGTGCTCGCGGCCAGAAATTCTCTGATCGCCTCATGTCCTAATTCTCAGCCGATTTCCGTCTTCAATATGCATAGATACCCTTGGTTGGCAGCATATTACTGGTCTAAGTGTATGGTGTCTTCGGTAACCAGATGTGCCTTCACAATCCATATATTTCTACTCATTCTGTCCGAAATGGTGATAGGAAAGCTTAGTCGATGAAGGCGAGTGAACCAAACAGGACAATAACCCTTTGATTGCTCATTCTTCCGCCGCAGAGCCGGCGACTCATAGGTGCCTCGTGACGTCCTAGGCAGTAGCTTCTGCCGCAAGACTATGTACAAGGGGTATGATATAATATATATATGACAGATCATTTAGATCTACAGTACTTGGGGTGAAGACAGACTGTTCGAAGAGGCAGGGCGACATCCTCTTTGTTCGTATCAAGCTCAAGAGCCGTAGGCTTTGTGGTCGGCAGGAAATCGAGCAGTACCATCGCAGTGGATGGTAATGGATGTCAGGTCCGACGACATGGTTATGTTAGCTGAGACCCAGGATGTAGGTTATAGAAGATCCGGGTGTAGCATCCATGGTCTTACCAAGGAGGGTATCTGGAGAATTGAACTCGATTTGTGAACTGTTCCTGACTTATTGCAGTTGCGTCAAATGCCTGGCATAGCAACTTCCCAACCTCCTAGCATTGCCGTCCGAATACATATTTGCAAGCCACGTACCCAAGACTGTACCCTGCTAGCGATGGCCCTGTTCTTTCAAACCAGGCCATCAGGCTGACCCAGTTTGAGGGCGGTTGAAGGAACTTGTCATCGTCTAAGTCGGCTAGAAACAAGTTCCTGCGATACATAAATTGATCGAAGGGATACCGTGACCACTCCGCAATCTTTATATTAGGAGCCCGCTCTTTGAGCTTTAGAAATTCTCCTGTAACCCACTGTATAGTATAGCCATGTGGTTCTTTGGGTGATGGCATAGCATGTACTTGTAATTGTCCTTGATGTCTTTCGGAACCAGCCTCCCATTCTCCAAGTCGATAGCGGCCCTGGTTGACACCCTAGTGCGGGCAAATGTGAGTGTTGAAGACATCCTCACTTATTGCCTCTGGCGTATAATCGCACCAACGTGGTATACAGTGTCTTGCCGCTTTACTTCCAGAGTGGCAGTGTGTTGTTGTGCCGGGTTCCGTCTCTTTTGATGACTCAGAGCCCTCCATCATCGACCGCGACGACGGGGTCTTTACTGACCATTCAGTGACATCGCAAATAACTTCCTTTCATAAGGCTCTAAACATATGTACGGGTTGTTTGACTTGGGTGTTTCAGCATTTCGCTCGGGTGACCATAATTCCGCCATGTTCGTTCGATGATTCGACGAGGCACCGTCCCAGGCCCAAAACAAGTGATAAAATCGAGGTCATCGTGGGACCCTGGGATATCACGTCTGGATTCCCTCTTGATATACTCCCGGAAACACTCGTTGCGTATCCGCTCTACATCCGCTAGAAGCGAAACTTTGACTGGATCCTCTTGAGCTACATCCTGTCGATAAGAGGTTGATAATGGTAATGGTATTGTTGTATTTGTGATTATTAGGATCAACTCTTTCTGAGAAATTTCGCAAGTACGATAGATTATCGGTTTGTGAGAGGGAGAAAGGCTGGCTTGTAACGAACCGCATTTTGGAATAATGGACGTAGCCTTACACGGCCACCGTAGCCAGCTGTAAGAATGGAATGAAAAGAACTGTTCGAGTGGTAGGTAGGTCACCATAGAGACAAACCTAAAGTCCCTCCATCGTCAGAAAACCCAATTAAACGCCTGTTGGTATTTCATTGGCTGAACACTGTTACCCTGGTAGGGTTGGGCAATCGCAAACAAGTCGTAGGCCGTACGTAGATAGTGGGAGAAGTTAAAGGTGAGACATGGTGCGCAGGTTCAGGGCAGTAACAGGCCCTATTGCTTTAGGGAAGGTTGGTCAGATAACCCTGGCGGCGCACCTTTGTCAACCATTTTAGTGCCTGTGCTACTCAGACTGACTCTGGAAGCTTGAAACGGTAAGACAGCGCTCCTCAAGGATGTCCAGAAGTTGCCGGCACCATGACGGCTGATATATTAGTATAAGACCCGAAGGCAATGCCTCCGGAAAAGAGTCAAAAGTGAACTGAAATGAAAATCCCCAAAGTCCACTGGAGCATTATTGCAAGACATGATTTGAGTATGAGCAGCGGCAAGGATTTAACCTCCGATATTCTTCTCTACCATGAGTCCATCCCTTTCCATGGAAGTGCCGAGTCCGTTCTTATACCGCGATTTGTGGTCGGTGCTAACGGAAGGATAAATGGATTCGCCATACCATGTGGGATTTAGTCGCGATGTCAGGCTTCTGTTGATGTCAAGATCTATGTATGTTGCCAATGCATGTCCACACTGGATCCAATATAAATGTCGCCTTTCGAAATGCCACCCGGTGCTCTCCAATACTGAGAAGATACATCGTTCCATAATCGTTGATCAGTGCTGAAAGCGTACCTAGAAGTGCCAGATAGTGCATTATCTGCAAGTGCTTCGCCGGTATGGTTATGCCTTTGCAAAAACGTATTATAACATGTTGGACGACGGAGTGGTTTCGCACAATCGTGGACAGCGCTGATAATCGAACCTATAAGGACATAGTCCACCCTCTATGGCCGCGTTTTGGCCTTGCGCATTTCCATGGAAGGATACTAACGGACTCGAGCTTTGGAGGGACTCAGTTAGTTGTAGTCAAGTTGAGTGCCCTAGCCCAAGAACGCTGCCCTTAACCCATTTTCCGTTATTGCTGCAAGATAGCAAGCTGAAGGATAAAGTTTCAGAAGTGCTTGCCGCGCCTGGAGAAGCATCCCCTCTAAGCGTTAGAGTGTATTCAAACAAGCAGAGTCTCTACCACTTCATAAAAAGGGATCAACTGCCTACAGAGAGATGTGATATACATCTGAGCACTTCGATAAGCGGGAATGTATTCACTGTTCCGTAGAATGCTCAGCAGCTGTCCATACACTCTTCTGTGTAGCAAGCCACTGGATGCACTACACCATTCTCACAAGGTGTATTAGTTGGCAGAATGAGCTCCTATGCGGCAAATCGTGTCCCTTGCTGCCTCACATGTTGCTAATAGCTCCAATCAACGCCAAATACAACAGATTTCAGGAGAGTGCTTGAGGGGAGTAACATGTGTGGCAAGACTGAGTCAGGTCCCTTCTACAGCCCCCGTTTGTTCCAGCGAAGGAGGTAGACATAGTACCAAGTTCTGTTTCGCGGATATGTTCTTGAGAGTACCCGCTCGCCATGGAGTATCATCAACCAGCATCGCGCCTTCCACTCTGAATCTATGCTTGCGGAGTACAGAAGGGCCGTTAGTGGCAGATTTTGGCACTTGACCGTGACTTTCTTGATGCAGAATTCTTGTTTCGAGAAGCTGGATGGAGTTGGCATCGGTTGATACAGTACTACTCTGTTCTGGCACCCAAGCCAATTGGGGTAGGAGAAACTGCGTGTGCATTTGCGTTCATATGCGAACCGCCGCAGATGAAGAACGTCCACATTTAATCAAATCAAAGATAGGGCTGCCTTTGGCATCTGCAAGTGCCTTTCTGACATAGTCACAGACATAAAGTCATCGTCGATGCATTTGAAGATGACCCGCGACTGGCCGCGAGTAGCGCAATGCAAGTCAGGTGCGAGAATATTACCAACACCAACCTTAGATCGTGGACACACTAGCATCGATGGGATCTTTGCGAGGCAATCTGTTTTGTGCCGCCCTTTTCTTCTGAACAGATGTTGGGGATCGGCACTTCCATAGTGTGTGATAATAGGACTTCAGATCAGCTGCGTTCTGTTCAATTGTGTATTGCTGTAACCCTGTTGTGCAGGAGGCAAAAGAAAAAGGGATCAAACGACACATCGATGGCACAGCTCCTTCAGGAGTGCTTTAGGGCGACAAAACAAACATCTGCATGCACTGGTGCAGACTCAATACAGTCTCACCGAGCGACGGTCACAGTCGGAAACTGTCATCGCGAATGAAGATGCATCCAATCGACTTCTATGGCTTCTTTCTTGCGTATATGTTCCAGTTTTAGCCTTAGGTGCCTGAGTCATTGCAACAGTCACATCGAAGAAGCACAAAGCGTTCCGTGTTGCATTGATGATGAAAAAATTGTTTGGCGTGGCTCCTAGTCTTTGGGACAGTCAAATAACGAGGTGCCCCGATGAGATGACGACAAAGTAATGTAGGCTTGTTGTGTCCATGCATGGAGAGACTTATGCCTGGTTGAAAGTGCGGCGAAAGCCTGGGACGACGACCTGGCGCTCGAATTTGCCTTGTACCTCGTTGTTATGCCTCTGACGGTCTGAGCTTTCTGGTTCTCGCGGTGTTTTCTTCCACCACGCATCGCATCCTGTACATTACTGTAGAGTGATAGACATAATGCTCCTTCTCACTGAAGCTTAGCCAATACTATTCAAGTTTGAGCAGGTTATCTCTCGATCTTTCTCAAACAATCTTGTGCTCTTCGCATAGGTCTGTAAATAAAACGCCATGGTGCTTCCATCAGTACATTCGAAGTACGTAGTGTCTTCCCTGTTTAGATGGACCTCAGACAGATTGACGAAAGGCCAATATACCGCCTCATCCGTAGGCCAGTCTGTTAAGGCTTCAGAGCGGAAAGTATGACCCCTATGCTGTCCCCTAACGTAGACTTCTTAGTACCTGACGATCATCGTCAACTCGAGAACCGCGACGGAGAAATCCACGTGCAGGCGGGCTTGACGACTTGAATTAGGCCGTTGATCCCACATACAATATAAAGTCGCCCAATTGGTAGTTCGCTGCAGCACCGAACCTATATGCTGTTGCTCCAGCATCGATCCTACCAGATACGCGCCATTCATTTGAGACGTGATTGCAATCAAAGTTCCTAAAAAGCGTTCTGCTTCTCTGGGCCGTCTGAAGTCGTAGATAGGGCTTCGGTCCACGATAGGCTGGGATGTGAACTTCCTTAGCCTGCTCCGTTACACGGAATCTGCGCTTCTCCGGTTACAGCGCGAGTACTCCAGCCATCGACGAAGGTCTTGTTTCGTGTTTTGTATTTGATATGCATTGTTCCTTGTTAAAAGAAGCGAAGGAGTGAGCTTCTCACCAGGTGGCAAATACTTTCCTTGATACACTTTCGGTCAGATCGATCATCAAGACTACAATCAGGGGCCACGGGGCCTTTGTTGAGTCGTTTACCTTAGCATGGGACGTTCAGATAACTTCTTGAGAGTTACGTAGGTCAGGCCGGGTGTCCCATACATTCTAGGTAGCTTCGACAAGTCGGTAAGACGACCCAAAAACCCCGAGAGGACTTGGGTATTCACGGCTTCCTTAGAACACGTCCGTCGGGTCCTGGAACAGATCACGGCTCTGGCATACCGGGAAACAGGAGCAGAAACTGTCGTTGGACGAGTCTCTTGATCTAGGATCTTGGGCAGATAAGATTGAAGCCATTGGTGAGGATCTCGTAAGCTCGTGAGGCAACGATGCGATCGTACGCTCAACCTGCCGCAGCTGCGACATGAGGTCATTCAGGATGTCCTCTGGCGAAGATGTGTGTCATCCTGTTTGTACAACGTACAACATGGAACCACGATGTAGATTTGCAAGGCTTATGCGCCTTTTTGACCTCGAATTGTCCTTCCACAAACTCATAGCCACTCAATCGTGGTTGTCGAAGAAGTCGCATTTCGGGGAATCAGACTTCCTACTGGTTCCCGGATGCCCTCAGTATCCTAGAGAGGTATAGCACAGGTATACAACGTTTCACGTGTCGAAGCGATATGTGATGTGGCTCGCGCCACTCCCACATTCGTCCTGCTCAAACGGTCAAGCGCTGTGGTTGTATATGCTATTCGGCTGTCGCGACGTGAAGGTCTTCCACAAACCAATATAACAGTCCCAGTCTGAGGAGGAAGTCAATAACTCTCCAACTTGATTACAAAATGATGTTCGCGTGTTCCTTCAGGTGTTCCAAGGTGCCTGACCGGGAACTGCAAAAAGAAGTATTGGAAAGAAAGTCCAGGCTGGCATAATAATGGGTCGAGTTCGTTAGCTACATGCTAGGTAATATACATGCGGAGAAGGTCATTGTACCTCTGGCGGTCAGTAGCGACCGATCGACTTGCGGCGAGAGGTTCGTAATCGAGGAGCAAGGGTTTCGACAGGCCAGCACCCATTTTGACGATGCCTTTCTTGCTTTGAAGCAGTCGACACGAAGCATAATAACTCCTGAATGGGTAGAGATAAATTTACCGCTTAGCGCATGTATGAGAAAAGTAAATTCTTGTCTGATGTATTCCTTCCTTGAACTTCGTCATGGGGACAATATCAGCTTTCAGCTGCAGCTGTGGCGACCTAAAGGGTTACTAGAATGCCTTTGGTTCGATGTCTAAGACCTTTGTGCAGACCTCCTTTATCATCAGCTTGTCAAAGGCCATATGACTGACTGGTAGAGTGTCCTGCCGCCACTCCCAAAAACTCCAAAAAGCCGTCCAGAGGAAGGGAGAAGGGACGAGACCCTCTCGACTTTGGATAGCAGTGGACAAACATCTGAAAAGATATGTTTTACTGCAAGTACTCCCTCCAGGCTGGACCATGCGCTTCTTATCCCTCTTCTGCCTTGTTGCGGTGAAACCCACACGAGTTGCGCTGTGACGACCGTGGCTTCGTTATTCTTCACATTAATATAGTTGTCTTGAAGGGTAGGGTCAACGGACACGCTTTGGCACCCATCTTCGTGTTCAATCGGCGACCATGTCTCTGATCACCGTGCCTCTCCTTCATAAGCCATTGGCTTAGCGATAACTCTGCTTCGGCTTGCGACAACTTGAGCGTATCTTGCCTATGCTGCAGGTATCGGCGGTGTCATCGTGATAAAGATCGTCATTGTCGCTATCCTTGTTGTAACCGTAGTCATTTAATCGCCCGTGCTTACTGTCGAATATGGTTGAATCCACTACCGCTTCAGCCTCGCGCGAGTCTCTTGGAGTATGATGATGAACAACTGAGTATGTACTAGTTGTTCAAGCACGAGCAACTTAGGCTTTCTAATGGCCCAGGACATTGGATGCCTTCTCGATAGTACAAAACACCGTTGTACGTGGGATGAAATGCTAGTAGACTGATGAGCAAGTGGCATGGCATGATAACTAGGTTGAACTTACAAAGCTTCCGCAAGTTGCATGACAATATGTCCGCCTCATCCCTTTCCCCATAATCTTCTGACAATGTGCATTTCAATGTTGAACTGCCACTCATGAAGTAGCTTGCTTTAATCTGGACTCTTTCCAGATTTGCAGGCAGAGCGAATCTCACACATCTCTCCGATGAGGTGGAGAGGAACAAACGCAACAATGGTGTTCTTCCCTTCTATTCAAATCTTCTTATGTTTGTCCGCTGGAGGTGCGAGGTGTGTCTTATCATCAGCGCCAAGCTCCACCATCAATATACAGCTGATGGTCTGTCGATGGCCACGCAAGCATGAACGCTGCTGGAAATCCAGCATACCTGTCGCCAGAAGCCAAGGGTCCGAGGTTTGCACTCAGTGTCTACCTATGTGGAGGGAGGCCTTTCCACTGCGCTTCGAACGCTTGTGTGGACGGGCCAGCTGAGCCTCCGACGAAAAATTCGAGATATATTTCGTAAGTCTGGCCTGCTGGATAGTGGACTGGCTGCGTGTGACTGATGCCTTGCCCCTGTCATGCGACTCGATACTCGATAAGGTTACCGTATTGAGTCGTGGTGACACGGTGACATACGCTTTGTCTTTGTGTTTTTCTGGAACTTGGTTCGTCAGTTGCTGTAGAACTCTTCCAATGTCTCTGAGTCATTCGTACATGACGTGCTTTGGACAATCTCGCCTCTGCTGGTGCATGGCATCGCACCTCCCGACAAGATATATAACGACCGTTTCTCATACTCTCTGTACTGTAACCCATTTACAATGAGACTTGCCCCATGCTTCGGTATGAGTCTTCAGGTTGCACTCATATCTTGACAATTATAGACTCTCGATGTCTAATATTCTCTTTCGCCACGATCTGATCCTTTGTTTCAGGTGTCAGAGCGCGATTCAGGGATTCCATTCTAGAGTATAAGACTTGCTTCTATATCCAGGGTGTGTCCACAACAAGAAGTACTCGATTTCCAGTCTCTCGAATGTGGCCATCTGGAAGTTCAATTACCCGAATTAAAGTCGGACTCTTTGCCGCTAGCCAGCGTACAAAGGACGTGCGATCAGTGGGCGCAGGTAGGTCTGGGCCGACGTTGCAGCAGTCAAGTTGCAAATAGAGGCTTGTCGTGATTATTTGTCTTTCGGAGTCTTTGATACTGCTTGCCGACTGAGGGCACAACCAACCTGTCGTATGAGTGAAGTGATGTTTCCCATGTCATAGATTGCTCGCCAGCTTTTCAGCAATTATGACTCGAACCCCATGATCTCTCTCATTGGTTTATGGACTGCAAGATACTGTCGAGAATGGACCGAGTGCTCCTCCGTTCGTTGTTGTCCAGCGTCTCCGCGTGATCTCGACACCTGAACTTCTAATCGGATTGGTTAATTTGTATTGCGCCCGTTGGTGTCCCAACATATGGAGTACCGCCAGAGCACCACTTCAGGGATAGCTCCCCCATCGAGGTGTTTGAGGAATGTGGGTGTTCCTATTCCGTCGCGACATAGGGAACGCGTAATGGTCCTTGTATATGTTCGTTTCGTTACATTTGCTGTTATGCTGGACCGTCTAGTACGAGCAGTTTAGTAGCTCAGGTTAGACTTGGTGCGGATACTGCCAGCAGCTCCGGCGAGTTCGCATTTACCGCCATATTCTTTTGTCAGAGCCCAGTATGAATCATATGGCATAAGAAATTGGACTGTGTTCAAGATTGCCGTTGACATGGTTTCGGTATGTGTTTGGGGAATTCTGACAACAACGCCAATCTTAGGCCAGGAGTCAAAGGTCCTTGGCACGTTGCGAGGAATCAACGATGGCGTATGTGTGATCATGATTTGAGAAATAATCCTGCGCAAGCCCAGGGCCTTCCGATTCTTGACTAGGCTGTGGAAAGACACGGGCTATTCCCGTAATCAACTGATTGAGAGAAAGGTAACGGACAAGGGATTTTCTCTTTACTGTCTTTTCGGAGCAAGCATGTCGAGCCAATATGCTTCTGTGTACGGTTGTGTGTTTCGAAGGTTTCCAGGCAGCCTGACTTTTCGACTTATTCTCGAAAGTTCTGTCCTTCTTCTGCGTGATGGGCTACCGCCATATTTAAAAGGATTTAGCATCACTTGTCGGTCTGTAGGAACCGTACTTCAAGGTTGAAGGGACCTTCTATACAGCAGGTAGATCACCACGTATTCCTTCCAGCACTTGTGGCCTGACTGGCAGTCATCGATGCCTTCGCTTTTTGTAAAGACCTGGTTGATAGATCTGCCCAGGGTTAGGAGCCCCGGTAGTTGTGCAGCATTTCCAGAGCAGCTTGGCACGACGGGGCATTGACGATGAGTAGACTATGATGTTTAATCGCGAACCGACTTCACGCTCGGAGTTTTTGTGTAGAAAATACCCTTGCGCTTTACAGATCGTTCCTGTGCCTCCGTATCGAGGGAGACGCGAACACAGCGCAAGTACAAGTGCTGTAAATTTTCCCTCAACTCTCTGGTGCCAGAAGAGTCAAGTTACATGTGTATGTCCTTGGCCTTGGCCGAAACGAACGCGACTGTTGCGTAGTGTGTTGCGACTTGACACTCCACCTCCGTTCGAGAGTGGTCCTGCTATAAAGCAAACTTCTTGCGGCAAAGAAAGGTTTCTTGGTTAGATTTTTGACCTGATCGTCTCTGTTTAGCGTATACAGAAATCATCTGAATTTTTTTATCTGATCAACTTTCGTCTTCGAACTGATTCAGGAATTTTCTTCATGATTAAGGAAAAGTGGTGCTCGAACATTTCCCTTCCGACTCTACTTTTGAGAAGTAAGTCCTCTGCTGTTAGAAGATCTGCAGTGATAGAATATGGCTCAATAGACACCAATAGCCTGTATCTTGGCTATACAACTGGCGAGACACATAGCTCATGGAGACGCCTGTCTTCTTGCGTCCCACGTGTGCCGGGAAACCGCGTATTGTGATGGGTGAAGTCCGTCGCATAATACACTTCAACCAGAGTTTCGCCATAGAGTCTTGGGCCCGTTAAAATAAACCGAGGGCCACAGGTTCCAGGACTGTCACCAACTGGGTATCTTCTGGTCAATAGCGGTATGAAGGTAGGCCAAAAGTTCGGATGTCGTCCAGCAGGTCTCATGTTCCAAGCCAGTACCTGGCTTGAAGCATTTTGAACCTTCTATCCCATCTATACGCTACAATATCGTAAGCCGCAGCTACATAGAGATCTGCCAAGTGACAGACATCCCATTGCGTAAGGCAGGTTCGCAAAGCGTCTTCCGTGTCCGGACGGAAACATTGGTCCCATCACTCGGTTGCCGTCTCAGTTGTAAGTTCGCTTGTAGCACGACTGGACCTATGGTGTCTCTGCAGTGGCAGTGATAGTCCTCTCCACCAGACCAGCCAAGATGACTCCGATTCTTGCATGTTTACTTCTCTTACGAATTCAGGCGCTCAAAGCTTTCAGTCCTTCAAAGATATCCAACATTACATGCAGACGATGCAACCAGGAGAAGCATGTCGATTTGTATATGCAGGGTGAATTGCTGGTAAATGGAAAGAGATCTGAAATTCGCGTTTCGCGAAGCTGAGTGGTGCTCCATGAAAAGGAAGTACATCATGACCAGCACAACCATACCACTTGTACCTAGTCTGTACTTTAGATGGTAGACGCGGGGCGTTCCGGTTGCCTCTGCGCCTGGTAAAATGCGGTAGGAGGCAATAATAGTTTGTTCAGGGTCCTCCAATGAGTGGTTGGCAATACAGGCTTGACCTCGTGTGCCTTGAGCCCCAATGGAAGCAGGCTAACTGGCTTCGATTACAGACTTATCAAGATCACTGAGATCCCATTAGCTTTGGCCTTGTCCAGGCAGAGGCGTCATTCTTCGAGTTGGTCCGGCTCTGTGTTGTGATCCAGATCGGTTTTTACCACTATGTGGCCTATAGCCTGTGTGAGGTGATAACTGCAGCTCTCATCCTGGGTTACAGGAACCTCCACCATACCCATGCCCTCGTCGTTGACCATGTCTGGTCCTGATGCTCATCTTGCGGATCCTGTACTTCAAGGACCTCCTCGCCAGCCTCCTCGTCGTCACTTATGTCGGAATCGTTGTCGAGGTCAGAGTCGAGGTCAGAGGGGAGGGTAATGCCGTTTTTTATGAACAACTTTCTAAATCTACAGCACGCATTGTCTCTTGGTGCAGAGGTTCCGGTACTCATTCGTGCAGGCTGTCGAGTATCTGCCGCTCTTACCGCGAAAACCGACCACTGCTTGGAGTTCATCTTGAATTGGTCAACAGGAAGTGAGCAATACTTCGCAGGCCAAACAAGTCCCAGGCGGATTCAGGCTGTTGGACCAGCGCTACATCGCCGCTGTCGGGAAGTTACACGATGTCCAGCTGGGGTCGTTCTATGACTTTGTGCTGTTGTTCGCGGTTTCGGACGGTGTCGCTGCTCGAAAACGCAGACATGATGCGGGCTCGTCTTTGGCCATTTCACCAAAGCTCTTAGGCTATCTGACTGGGGTGGCCCGTCGGTGTTCTTCCCTATGAATAGGGCCACAGATTGTTCTGCATCAGCGACGATAGGAACGATATCCTCAACCGCAACCCGACCTTGGGGCTTTTTCTGATAAGCAGTCGTCTCTATACTCGCCCAGTCCCTGTACTGCTTGGTGATCCTGGGTCGTTAATGGATAGCTCTAACTAGGTCGGGTGAGATGAGGAGCGTTTGCTCCTACTGGCTACTCTTTCGCTACCATTGGCCTTTCTCAATCAGCCTAGCTCCAGTGTTTCGGCCAGACGTCTTTATCCGTTGTTGGTCTCCATCCCAAGCTTTATATGAAGCGTCGTTGTACTTTCGCATGATGTGCATCCGAGCCCATTGATAAATTATCGCATACTCCTTTCTGTCGTTGTCTTTCAACAGGATAAGGTCCGAATATGTTAGGAGACTAAATATCCTATGCGTCGAGCTTTTTCAGAGTAAAACAAACAGCATGAGATGCAGTGATCGTCTCTGAATTGTTCAACATCAGCCAAAGTGATGGCTCGGAAAAGCGACCACTCGCTTTAGACTCGTCGCCGCAACACTCATGCCATCACGGTCCAAATACATCCAGAGCACTTCTGCGCCTTAGACAATGCTCTAGCAGGGTGTTTCCACCCGATGTTGTTTGCTGTCTGTCGCAGTCCTGCCCCTGGGCCTGATGGGGTGCTGATATGGGTACGCTTCAGGGTCTATAGCGCTCGTGGAGTCGGACCTATGACGGATTCGGCAAATCAGTTACATCTCTGTAGGAAGTGAAAGATCTTTGTATTTGGATACAATGATTCCAGGGAGGCGGCAGCACACCATGAATGACATGACTATTCAACTTCAACAGACAACTAGAAGTCATCATGTAAGCCGCTTCGGTCGCATGGTCGTAGCTTACACGCCTGCCGATTCTCAAGTATCGCATTCATCCCCTTCGTCATATTGGTAGTCTTGGTCGTCTGATTGCCCATGTCTCTGCACCATACGACCTCTTGCTCTTCGCTTATCTGGTCGTACTCGCAATAAGGCTAATAAGGTCTTATGAGACCAGTTGTTGAACAACGGTGGCTGGCCGGTGCTCAACAGGCGGTGAACATACAAAACGGTATTGTTCGATTGCGAGGACTGCTATCGTTCGCATACCAGTTTCCGATAGGGACTTCTTATGTGCTTCTGTGAGTTTCTATAGCGGTGCTTGAGGTTTCATCTGCATTTAGCTTGGAAGCCAGAGTAGTAGCAATGGGGAAGTGGTCATGCGTAGCCGCCCTGTCCACTGCACATTGAATTCTGTTAGGAGCATTCTTGGGACCTTGTTGATCTTCCGTCAGACCCTCTGGTCGAGTGCCTTTGAGTGGTGGGGATTCTTGGCTGGAATGTGGTAGAACAGGTCGTTGTTATCCTTGTGACTCCGTAAGCCTTCAGCAACCCGCACCGCTCCAGATAGATGAATTCTTTCCAACCTCATTCATCGATGGGACGTAGGGCTCAGATGGCCCGGCATGTAACCCACGAGATTCGACCAGCCTGCAGTCCTGCTCCCTTGGCGATTGGTCTGACCTCCCCTCTTGCACGTGAGTAGGCATATAGCCAGGCAGCCCAGCCTGCTCGCAGCCCATGTCTCCCCTCCAGATTCAGCAGCCACATCTTCTGTCTGTTAGGTTTGCCAGAGGCTTGCAAGTATGGCCTGTACGCATCAAATCCTCGAGGTTCCACCTCGTGCTTATTGTATATTATCCGATGAAGGCGTTGCACGTAAGATCAATGGGTTCTGTCTTTTCTTCGCAGAATACCCTAACATGCTGGCGTAGAACAGTGCGTCCTTTATTATACGCAATTGCTTTGGATTGAGATCCGCTTCTGATCCGCATACTCTCGATTGGGCCGAGAGAATGCGACAGCCACGCTCCAGTTCCAGGAACGGTTCGTTGTACGCGACCATGGCCTCCATAATATGTCTTCCATCCTGTTCTTTGGATGCCAGCGAACCTTCGATATCTCTCATCTGGTGCTATAGCTCATCCAGATAGAAAGGTCCTACAACGCTAAGTTACTCCAAGCAGGCGATATGTTTTCTGGCTTGCAGTATCAGGAGGAGCGTTTTGCCGTTTGCGGAGCCTTTAGCGGGTTGACAGCTGATGACTTCGCGTGGAGGCGGACTGTTCGGGTTCAGTTGACGGTTGCTGCTGAAATGGAAAAGGTGAGGACGAGGAGGCAGATGACTTGGCCGCCATCGTACGTGAGGTTATGTAGGCAGAAGCTGGGTTTGCAACAAAGCCACCCCTGAGCATCATAGACTCCGCATTTGAAGGGTTGACTCGGACAGTTGTTGTACTCACGTCTCTCGTTCTCTTGCTTCGTTGACGCGTATGTCAAATACAACGGCTGTCAATTACTCGCTGCACATGCAGTGCCATGTAAACTACAACCACTAACATCGCTCAATGGCTGTCCCCTCGATCAATATCGAGAACGTATTGCAGGTCTGGATACATAAGTCAATCAGCTTTGAAGCACTAGATGGAAACTCTCAACTTACACATCATGATGTCCAACCGTGCGCTTCTTCTTTTCCATGATTGAAGGGGACGCCAACCTGGAATTGGATGGCCTTGCTCGAAAAGCTGTTGTATAAAACACATCATAGCTACAAAGCTGAAATGTTGAGTTCTAGTGCGGGGAACGGCATTTCCTGAATGCGTGGAGCACCTCTTCTGTGGCTCAAATATGCAGTATAAGACCCTGAAGCTCCTCGTTCATATAGCCTCAGGATATCGGGTTTGGTATGAGGATCCTTGATGGTGACTATACCATAGGCCTTTTCCACCGCCTTCATGCAAATCCTTGTCCTCTCTCAGTCGCCTGGCAGTTTCGTACAAGAACGCACATTGTGCCATCGTCGCAGGCTCCTTCATTCCGGGTATAGGACATGTTATGGTTATGTCGAGCGTCGTAAGTTCCAAGTTGAATGTCTTCACGAAATCCGCCATTCTCTCCTTTGGGACGAGATTATGTTCCCTGGCCTAGGATAGGTGAAAAGTTAAACTGCTAGTCACATACATTCTTAGTGACAACGTGCTTGGTCCGCTGGCCAAAGACCTGAAAGCCATCGTTCTGCTATCAGGATTCTGATGTCCCTTGAGATAAAAGTCAACATCTTCATGTAGTGAGCGGCGCATGATATGTTGAGAGGTGTTGCATTCATCCAAGGTTCGCCGCCGTTCTCATTGCTGTGGAGAGGCCTCTGGGAGCCGCAGGATTGAATCCCGTCGTTTATGTCTAGTATCACTATATGAACAGTCTTTGAATACGCCACATATAGGTGCGCAGGATGTGGTCTGTCCATATAAATACTCTGACATTGGTAAAGCCCTTACCATCTGCTGGAGAGCCGAGAGACGATGCTTCGGTACCCCACGAAGCATAAGACATACTGTGCCAACTGTCGAGTGAGGTTTCGCCTCAAGAACTCCCAGGGTAAATTGGTATGCTCATCCTGATGCGCATTACCTTGAGCCATTGCTTGGAGGTCGCGTATAATATAAAGCCTGTCGGCCAACAAAGCCAACCACAAGTGCTGTGTCGAGATCAACTGTCACTCGGTGAGTTCTTCGTCCTTTGGCTCCTTCAACATTTTGATATGTTCAAAGGACAGAGACTTTGGCTTGGGATCCTTTGGGTATCCTCTGACCTGCTGCATGTCTTGCGATGTGAGATCGAAAGCTGTCCTAAGGAACAGCATACTCGATGCCAGTTGTCTAGTGCATGTAGCGAGGCCTGTCGATACCTCGTCGTCACTATCCGTCTCCAGAAGTGCAAGTCAATCGATGTCTTAGCCTGGTATGCTTGTTAAAGACGTAGACAAATTCATTCGTGAATGTCATGGCGAGCTGTCCCGTCGTCCGACCAAAATTTTCAACCTCGGGAAGACGGTAGAGCATGATGCAGTCCACTGGCAAGGCACATATCTCAAGTGTGGTAATATATATCCAGACCTCGAGTTGATTCGTAGTCTATGGTCTTACTTCTGACATGGTTGAGCGAGCTCAAGATCTGACCTGCGACCTGTCCTTCATGTAACTTCGATGACGGGTCGAAATGATGTCAAATAACATCACGGTATCAGCGGTAGCATCATGCCAACTCCAGACGAGATCTGACGGAGCATAAAGGCATGCAACGTATCCAAGGCTATACCCTGCAAGAGGTGGTTCCGTCCATTGGAACCAGGTCATTGGACTGACCCGAGCTAGAGTCATGTTCCTGTGCAAGCTGGCGTTCAAGACCGTCTATTTGCCGGCTTCGCACCCACAGATCTACCTCGCACCATGGCTGAGCACGAATATGTTGAACATAATGGTTGGCCAATGATCCGAAAACAGAAGACTGTTGGTTTCGCCTGGTGTAAGATACAGTACAGCCTCCCTGAATTCGTCATTGGTTTCGTTTGCTTGCGTGACGAGACCAAAGGCAGACAGCGTTTCACACTCATCCCATTCTGCAGCCAATTGGCAGACACGTGGTATATATATAATGGTAGTGTTGAGCCTGTCATACGTACTGTGCTGGGCAGTGCTCGATATGTGGTAGGTCAGAGAAGTGGACAAGTCTTGCATTCGAACCAGCCTTGTCTCTCAGATCACTTCTTAGCCAGCGAACTTGTTGTCGCGAGATGGCTATGGTCTCGATCTATCGTGTCGTGTAGTCGTAGTACGAAGTGACAGGAAGTCAGAGGTCCTGCGTCAAAGCCACTTCACTGCGCCAATGACGTCTGCGACTGGTAGGAAATTAGTAAATTGATGACAATAATCCACCAAAGGTAAGTTCAATACATACGTAGGCCTGACATAAGAGGAGCTGTAAATGGAGCAGATGGTTCAGTGCTCCAATTGTTGCATGCGTGACCAGTGTTCCAACCAGTAGAATGCCTTGAACTTTTGGTCCTTTGTATAATATATCATGTTGGTGCCAGTTGACTGAATTACCGTCAATGCCTATGAGCACTATTGCCCGACAACTGCCCGGATATCCCATGGACAAAGGGGATATGGTTAGTTGAGCTGATGCAAGGTATTTGAGACTGATATGTCGTTTCCATTGCAGCCACGAATATATATAAGAGAACAGTGGGAGCAAAGACGATCAAATGCAGGTGAGGATGGGGTAGGCGTGGAAGTGGACCGCCCTCCTCTGTATATAATAGTGTAAAGATGATGATAGAGAAAGAAGGGGAAAGGCTGGGGGAGAGCAGGGTCTTTATGCCCGTTTCTGCTCACTCTATCTGCCTTTCTCAATGTCTCTCGCAGACAACACTCAAACGTCATTTGCGCGAGTCCAAAGGCCAATATCGGGCACAGATACTTTGGATTTCAACTGCCGATAACTGATACATCGCAATCCCTATCAAAGACTACCGCATCGAGCCATGTTGGGTAATACGGTGACAGACAAGAGCAACACCAAATCTGACAACACCACTACAATCCTGTTGTAAAACATACCACAGCAACACAAGCCAGTCGATAATAGAGCATTGATCTGCAATTCCACCGGTGCAGTGCATATTCTTTCCCTCTAGAGCAACAACTTCTCCGGGGTGAGTCATCCTCAGTTGCAACAAGTTACACTCATCATCGAAGCAAAGACAACTCTTAACCTCAATCATCATCAATCGGGAAACACCAAAGCTTCAACCCGTCTATCCTCCTTTCCCCTCATCTATTCCTAATACGCTACCGTTTTCGAGTAACAGCCCAACGGGATAACACTCCCCAAGCTCAGGCAATCTACACCTCTCACAGACCACCACGATAGCACAACTGTCGAGCACAACTCAACGAGATAACACAGCATCCGGACCACAACGGAAGGCAGCGTGAATACGAATTGTGACTCAATGCAATCTCGATCAGCCAGTGTGAAAAACTTCAATCGTCTCGTGAAGAAACTTGGTCATACGCCCTCAGCATCTACCCGCTTTCGTTTGCTCGGCGCCAGCTCACTCACTCTCACACACCCCACAAAGCCCACACCACAAATGTCAAGTTTAGATCTCAAATCAATTACGCAAATTCCACGCTCAATCCAAGCAAGATCTCGTCAGACCTACTCTAAGTCTCGCACATATTACGTGGCAGATCTGAGATCGACATTAGGACAAATCTCCGATCAATATGCATGAAAGTACGCACATTGCTCGTGTAGACATCACCCACACAAACACCTCATCAAACTTCACAGCAATAGTAAGTGGTAAAGCGCAATCAAAAGGACCATTTCAGCCCAATGCATTGATCGCTACATAAAAAAAAAAGAAGCCTAACCAAATAGTAAAAGAAAATGGCCTCCCAAACTAAATTCCCAAAATGCAAACAGCTCCGTCATCTGTCTTCCGTGCGTCATGCAATAACAAATAAAAGTCTGCTCAAGCGCGTGCAAGAGTTCTTCCAAATCCAAATCAGTAATTCGTTTCCCATTTCCATACGGTCTTTCTCAAGTATATCCAACTTCTTTCATAGTATTCGTAAAATGGTAACGAGAGGGGGAGAATAAATCGCTGGTGGGAAGGGCTTTCCTTCTTTCGCCCATCCATGATTTTTGTAAAAAGAAAAATGTAAAGAAATCCAAAATCTTTGTATCGTCTTAGTAGATGTAAACTCTTTTCATCCACCGTTCTTTAAAAAAGAATTGCGCCATAGTAGTATGCAAGAGGAATATGAAATGTGATCGAAAAAGGGTATTGAGATGCAAGCCGGCCTAAGCCATGACGAGTGAGCGCTCTTTCTTCTCCTTATTCTTGAAAAGAGCCTTGAGCATGTTGCTGTTGTTGCGGTTGGCCTTGGGTCGCAGCGTAACCTCAGAGGCGTCGTCTCGTCGACTACTTCGGCTGTCGATGGATCTCGTCTCGGTCTTCTCGGAACGCTTGCTCCTTGATGAGCGGTGGCTGCGCTCACTGTCGGCGATGCTCTCGGTGTACTTGCTCCTGGTGTCGTCGTCACGGCGGCTTCGGGAACTGCGGTGGCTGCCTTCTGTGCGGTGAGACTTGGAGCTTCGGTGGCTATCGTGGGTCTTGCTTGTTCTTGTGCTGCGGCGGGATTTAGTATCAAAGTCGTCGCCCATACGACTTCTTGTGTCGTAGGCGGTGGGTGTGATAAGTTCCATGTCGACGCTCTCGGCTACGGAGTTTGCTGGAATACCTCTCATCCAAGTCTCAATTGAACTCAAGTCGTCGTCAAGGATAAGGGCCTCGTCCATGCCGCCATACTCGACGGGAGCATATTCGCTCTGTGTGCGCATGGGCGCAGGTCGGTCCATGGGCACACCCTCATAAGCCAAAGCTTCGCGCGCCGCCTTGGCCTCTGCCATTCTCTGGAAAATCTTCCATCCTCCAAAGCAAATGACTGTAACACCAGCAGCGATACTCGTGCCGATCAAGAATTGCGGTGACGACAGGAGCCCAAAGACGGCGGGCGATCCACTCTTGAGGAGGGTCAGGAAGGCGGGTGATGTCTTCTTGACAATTTTAGACAGCTCAGCTAGCGAGAGCGCAACGGCCGCGGCGTGATCGGGGTTCTTCTGAAGCTCGGACATGGTGTGCGTGGCAGAGTGGTGGATACACTGGGCTTCGGTAAGGAGAGTCTCAACACGGTGAACGAGTCCCATGGCCTGCTTCTCATCGACTTGCTGCGGGTCCAGATCGGTGCGGTCCTTCAGATCGGGAGGGATGCTACCGTAGGCGAGGTCCATGTCGATTTCCTTGCGTGGTTTTGTCGCTTGTACCAGCTCTCCAGTCGATCGGTTTCGGGGAACCATGGCGCCATCGCCGTAAGCTGAAGGTGCCATGGAGCGAGGAGCTGCGGCATAGTCCATGGGAATTGTTTGTGCATAAGGGTCTTTGTACATCATTTGTGTAGGCGCTTTGCTGGGAGCTGTGGCAGAAATCTCGGTATGTCTCTCGAGGTTGTCGAGGGTCAGCGCCTTGCGGCTGCGGACATCAAAGTCCTCTCGAGGATGACGCGAGTGGACGCTTCGCGATCGGCGACTGCGTTGTGAACCAGCTTCGCTTGGCGCAGCGCGAGGAGGGTAGTAGCGAGAGCGGTCATCGTCGATGTATGCAGGTCGTGTGGGAGGAGGTCCTTGAGCGTCAAAGGTTTGCGATCGCTGGAGGGTATGTTGAGCCTTGATCTCGGCCTTCTTTTCCTTGTAGGTGCCTTGAGCTTCCTTGAAGATGGTGAAAAGCTGCTTGCCCTGTGAATTGTTAGTCTGGGGGAGTGCAGAGCGCGCGGTATAATACGAACGGTCTTGATAATTTTGCCGGAATTGTTGACAATGGTGATTGTCTGTTCGAGCGCCATGATGGGCAGCGGTGTAGGTCAAACTTCTTCCGAGTCGCAAGTAGCGACTAACAGAAGAGCTGGAGCTGGGGATGTCGAGGACGAGTGTTGGAGGGAGGAGACCAGCTCTCTCTATTTGTCTGTCGGAATTGTATGTCTTTGGATTGTGGTGATGAGACAGACGAGACAAAGAAGGGAGCAGAGCTGTATTTGTCGTCGACGCGATAGTAAGGTACTGAGGTTGACCGCAACGCAACAGTCGGAGCTGATCAGGTTCAAGTACGAACAGGCTTGGCCTGTCTTGAACGATACGATCCGATCAGGGACTAGGAATTGGGCTGGGATACCCCTTAACGAACTCGATCCAAGGATAATAAAAAAAACAGAAGGCCAGGCGAAAAGGAAGCCCGGTAGAATAAATGATTCACGGTCAGTCCCGGGGGCCCGTGGTGGGATGAGCTGAGATCCGCAGTGGGGGCAGAAGATGGATAGATTTGGGGGGGTAAGAGTAAGACGAAGTTTCGAAGGTGAGAAGCAGGGAAGAATAGAACCCAACCTAAGCCAAGGTATAGGTACTGTATGTTGTCTGGTCTGGTCAGATGGGCGGAGGGAAGAGATAAAGTCAAGAGGTCGGTCAGAATTTCCCTGCTTCCTTCACTGAAAGAGGTAACCAAGAGCCTATAGCTACAGCGGCCTCCAGGGGAGCCAAGATCGCTGTGGCACAAAAGATGGGGACTTGTACAAGGCGGTGGCACCGGGGAACGACAAGAGTGCAGCCAGACAGCCCAGTGGAGATGGAATAAAAAGGGGACTGGGACAAGTCCGACGAGAGGAGCTGGAGGGGAGCGAGAGAGAAAAAAAAAAGTGGTGAATAAGCTGAGAGGCGGTGGATTTGTCGGTGAGGAAAAACCGGAGGCTTTTTTCTACTGTACCAACAGGGAATCCCAGCGTTGTTGGATTATGGGAACAGAGAACAAAAGATAGAATAGAGAAGGAAAATAGAATAGAAGAGAAATTTCAGGAAAAAAGGTCGTACAGAGATTAAATCTGTAGAAAACTTGATAAAGGGTGCGTTACCACCATATGCACACACACACTTCGAGCTCAGCTTGGGTTGCTGAAGGCGGTAATTCGATTTACCTATTCAAGTGGGATGGGACGGGTTGGGCTGGCTGGCTGGCCAGTTTGATGTAGCCAGCCCATCCGGCAATCAATCAGATGTAATGGATGGATGGCCACGGGTTGTCGATAGCGATTCTCAGGCACAGTAGCTGTAAGCGAACAGACCCGGAAATGTGACAAGCATGCACGATGATGTGAAGGATGGTAAGTCGTGTTACATAGAGTACAATACACTCACTACCTTGGGTCAATGTGGTCAATACATCATCTTGGGGAGTTGGATCCCGCATCGCATTGCATAGAACCGCATTGCATATGGATCAATGGGCTTGACCGTCTTGCTTTGACATGAATGACCCTTACTGTAGTGCAGCTATGGAGAGTATCCGTAGGGTAGCATATGACATGACATGTTTTGACATCACGAGAGATATCATACTTTTCTCTGTGTCTTTGCCTAGGTACCTACCTAAATAGATCACTAATATTAGCAGGCTTATCGACCTGAATCTCCAACAAGGGGCCCAAATTGCAGTTCCCTCTCCCTCGTCCTCTTCACTATCGTGAATGACTCTAACCAACCGACACTCCAATCGTCTCACTACAAAACCCATCTATCTTCTGGAACACATGCCGATTGGCTCCAATCCTCTTTCAGAAACGCCCACTCTAGTCTTCTCTTCTCATCATCAGGCGCCTGTGCATTTGGCCCTTTACTCAAACGAGCAAAGGAAAAGGAACCCAAAGGACAGGGATATCCCTGTTTTTCTTGCGTTGGAGACCTAAAAGTGCCAGCGCTTCGAAACAGAGCCCGCCATCGCGCCAATTCGCTTCGCACATGTGGTTCATCTGGTACCCTATCAAACCAGGACAGGGCGATGTCGATGTGATGAGATTTGGAAGGGAAGAATGCTACCTACGTATGTAGCAATAACAAAATCAGGAGAACCTGGTAAGAAAAGAACACTCGGAGAAGAACTAAAAAAGATGGCTGGAAAGAATGAGGGGGTCACTCAGTATCCATCCATGCATATGGTTCCATTCCGTATCGATGGGATGTTTATCCGTTAATGCTGTCGATCCCGTGATCTTTGCAGGCTTTTTCTTCCAGGATATTCCCTCTTTGACTTGACTCTAGATCCTTGGTCATGCTTGTGGTCATCCATCCACGACGAAAGCGAGCGCTAGAAAAGGTCAAAAGCCTTGGGATGGCTGAGCCACACTTGGCCAGCGAAGCTAACTGTGGCTTGAGTTTAAGTCTTCACCTCTTTCAGCTGCTATTGT
Organism: Fusarium cf. aywerte; assembly: GCA_011034095.1. Taxonomy (NCBI): domain Eukaryota; kingdom Fungi; phylum Ascomycota; class Sordariomycetes; order Hypocreales; family Nectriaceae; genus Fusarium; species Fusarium cf. aywerte. Next base: position 71,293 of record WETZ01000046.1, read on the forward strand.
CACGCTCTTCCCGTGGTCTAGACGAATGACTTCAAGTTCGATGCTGATGAATGACTCTATTCGCTATGGCTTCTCTTGAGTATTCGTCACGGCCACATAAGCATTGTGGCAAAGCTTTGTCGTCTCGAGGCATTACTCATCCGTAGTCCATCTCACTGCCTACTCACTAAAGGTGTTTGGAAAATTGACCTCTGATCCTTGGGACACAGAAATAAACGACCAAAGACCATAGGTTGAAGTAGCATGGCCTGACACACAAATTTCGTCTTTTACGCCGTCAGAGTCAAGTTTCTCAATGCTCCCAAGTCTGCCTATCTGCCGACTCTAATTCTAGACCTGTCGATCCAACGTGATATCTCTCAATCTGAATAATACCTCGTCCCTGCCCAAAACCACCACCCAAGACTGCACTTATCACGCAATGAAACCAAAACGGCAAGACATTTCCGTTCGGGATTGAAGCAGACGATGCCATGTGGCAGATCCTGAATAGACTTTGACTTTCTCCCCTCCAATAGTCCACTCGGATCAATAAAAAGCAATCATTAGTCTTCCCGAGACCTGATCATCGGTCTTGGCCTCACCCTAGACCAAAAACGAGGTTTGAACAGGTTTGAGGTGAGGAAGGCCTCAAGATGTGATATTAATTGCTGATTTTTGTTCTCCACTTTGTTGAGAGTGCCATTGCTACTGTACCCTTTCTCTGTCAATACGACATTGTTTCGTGTTGGCGAGATTTATTCGACTAGAGATGTTTGTCTCACTTTGAGGCTGTTGAGTGCAGAAATGAGGTAACCCAGTGTTGGTCCGTGGTCCGATTGTCGGGGTCCCCAAGATTCACCCCGCAAACTTGGTGGTACCTGATGTTGACAACTCCGAGATCAGCCGAGTCATGAGAAAAGTTGTCTATGAGCGATGAGAGAGTCTTGAGGGTTGAGTGTCTTCTCAGTAGCAGACATTCTAGAGTTGAGATCAATTGATAATCAATACCTTATAATGATAGCCATAGCATGAAGTTACCCTGGCTCAATACACTGCCATCACCCCATTAGGCAGGTTACAAAATAATCCGCACACAGGCAGCTATGGCGCTAACTAAAGCATAAGGGATGACAAAAGACTTTAGGATAGCTCCAAAAGATTTAGGTGAGGGCTTAGACTATTATTTATGTCAAGTTATCTTTATGTACGGATTATTTTGCAACCCACCACCTGCTCATCAAACTAACTCGCGCTGGACCTTTCTTAGTAGCCCAGTATCTTGTATAGGCAGGACCACTGCAAATGTCATCTCCAAGTCTAGTAATCTAAAAATTAAAACTCAATTACAACTGAGAATTGCTTCTTTTTAATAAGAGTACAAGACCGAGTCATCCCGATTCTCCGGTTTCTCCACACAATATCCCGCATCTGCTGTGTGTACTCTTGTGAAACACCATAGTCTAAACATCACATCATCATCATAGTCTAAAGTCCTACTCTCCACCAGAGACGAGACGAGACGAAAGCAGACAGACGGACAGACAGACAGAAAGAAAGAAAAAATGTCTTCATCTTCAATATCTTCTCTCTGCGCATCCCTCCAGACTTCAACAGTCCACGTCGTCGATGGCCTCCGCAGCTTCGTCACGTCCTACCCGCAAGCGCGTCTGGACCTAGCCTCGTTGTCGCGCGAACTCGCAGAGCTGCAGATGGTTGCGAGGCTGCTCCACCACAACGCGCAAGCTCTCGACACCGACAATGCTGCGCAATTGCCCTCGAGGTTAGACGAGGCGCTCAAAGCTGTTGTCAGTGAGGTAGGTGAACTTATCGAGGAGGCTGAAGATGCCCTGGATTTGGACAAGGAGGAGGAGAGGACGCAGAGTTGGCTCGAGCATACGGCCGAACGATTGTCGCCTTTTGCAAGACTGCTTGAGAGTTTGAGAAGTGCGATGAGTTTGGGGTTGGATTGTGTGTTATTGTGAGTTTTCACGCTGCTTGTAGAAGACGGTTTACTGACATGTTGCAGAGCTATCAATTCTCAGCCTCATGATGGTGAGAGAGAGTTACCCGGGTACAGTAGCTCTCAGATCCTACAGGAAGCGTCTACTATACGCTCTAAATACCTTGGAGAGACGGACAGTGAAGACCACCGCGTTGAAAGTCAGCGAATCATCATCACCGAGTTCTTGGAAGCTGTTCATGGCTTTATCTCAGAAAGCTCTTCGGCTGTACCTCCACCACCACCAGCCGACAACGAGGAGAGTAGAGAAGTCAGCAACAGCAACAGCAGCATCGCCAACCCCGAGTAAGTCTTCATTCCCTTTTACGTCCCTTCTCTTTCGTCCCTTCTCTTTCGTCTCTTCTCTTTTATGTCTCTATACTTACATCTCAGAACAATCGCCTCATCTCCCCACTCAGAGACGAGCGAACCTCCCATTCCAGATTACAACGCGATTGGGATAACATCCACAACCCCCCTCCGCATTTCACTCCGCCATCTCGCCAAGAAAGAACTCTCCAACCATGAAGTCCTCGAAACAGCTTATCTCTCGCGCCATGGCGTCGATACATTCGCCATCCAAACCCTCGAATCCCCCACACGTTTCTACGACATGGGCGTCAACCAGGTATCCTGTCTGCAGAATCAGCACGGCGTGAGCATGATTTTCTCCCGTAATGGCCGCCAGTGGGCATATCTCAGCGAAGAAGACGGCAAGGGCCTCAACGCAGCTAACCACGACGGCATCAATTTCAAGAAGCCTGTTATTTACCTCGGCGACTACATTAATGGGCGTAAAGTCCCTGTGGCTAAGTGGCCCGGCGCAAAGCCGCTGGCGTTTTCGCAAGACGGGAATTGGCTTGCTGTAGGAAGCACGAGGGGCCGTGTAGGCCTCGTGGACTGCAGTGTAAATATCAACCGATCGTCTGTTGTCATCCCATGCCATCTGGACGAGGTGACGCATGCTGTCTTTACACCTGACAGTAAACTCCTTATCACGCAGTCTCGCGACGGCACAATTCGCATAACGAATGTGAAAACGCGCGCATCAATCGCCAAGCTGGAAACTGACACATGGAAGAAGCCCATCTTTCTCGGAACGTCTCCCGACGGCGAGATCATTGTCGCGGTATGGGGCGACACCGTCTTCCACTGGAATCATGGCACGGCGGCGCTCGAGTCGTATAACCTCAGCGGACGAAGGACGCGTGAGGGCTGGCCTATTGCCGTGTCTGCAGACTGTCGCTTCCTATGCTGTCGGACGGACGATGGTGTGGATGTAAGCGATCTGTATTCTGGACGGGTGCTGTACACTATTAAGTTTCAGAGCGGATTCGTGACTGCGGCGTCGTTTAGTTGGGATGGAAAGTACTTGATTCTCGGCAAGGCGGCCTCTTGTATGGGACTGAAGGTCGGCACGTCGACTTTGGATGTGTGGGAACTTGTGTTTTAGACGAAAAGGCTAAAGGGTGGAAGGCCTAAGGGACGAAAGGCCTAAAAACTAAAAGTTATGGACAGGACTTGTAAACAATATCGTTCACTCAACCTCTTTCCACCTCGCCTCAAGCATCTGCACCCTCAGCATCGGTCCGCCACTCATAACCTCCGCTGCCTTCTCCCTCGCCTGTCTATCATACGTATACCCTTGTAAGACAAGCTCATTCTCATGCCCATACCCGGCATACGCGTTTCCAACCGTGTATCCGCGTCTAGGTCCAATCGTCACCTCCTGCGTCCATCCCATGCTCTTATACACGGTTCCCTGTACGCCTAGCATTTGCGCTTGCATCGCCGCCATTTTCTGCTCATTGAGAATCTGTTCGCATTGCATAATGGTCTGCGTGTAGATCATATGTCGCTGCTCTGCCAGTGCGAGGAATGTTTCGAGGTTACCCGTTGTGCATGCTTCGTTGTATAAACTCCTCATGCGAGGCGAGAAAAGATCGCACATACGTTCTTTGTCGGGCTCTCTTTGACCAGTGAGTACAAATCGAGGTTCCAACGCTGTACCCTTTGCGAAGGAAAAGTAGCAGTCTTCACATATTGCTGCGACGCCCCATCCCCACCAGCATCTGTTCTTGCTGAACTTGATTCCCGGGCATTGTGGAATAGAACCCATTTGCATAGTCCAGTCAAGAAAGATCCTGGGTTCGCCCCAATTACGTGCACTGGCGTATGCCTGTAAGGCTTGCAACGCACGCGGATGTCCGAGGTTGAAGCCACATAGATATACACCATCCGGTGCAAATCCAGTGTCTTTCATAAACCACCTCGATCCTCCGACGGGCTTCACAATGCCTTCGTAACAGGCAGCGCAAATGCCCCAGTCGGGAGGGTCGTTGATAGGCGTGTACCAAGTACCACCTTTGATGCCCTCCCTGTTACAAAACGGATACTTATCCATTTCTCCCACCGCACTCCAAAAGACACTTCTATCTTCATCATCCAAAGCCTGATGCATGGGAATAACACAATTCACCTGGCCAAGACTGCACCTCGTGTCAAAGTTGCCACCACGAACCTGCTGCCATTTGTCTTCATCTTCTGAAGCATAGAAGTAATCATGGTAACACGCCCCGCACGCCTGCAGGCCGTCTGGGCCAGAAATAGGCTTGTACCACGTATGTTGATTCGCGTTAACAGTGTTTATCTTAGGACACTCCGGTAACTGTGCGCGCTCGTTGAACTGTCGACAGAACTCGTCCCATTTATCCTCCTTGGCATAGTCCATGAATTTGCGCTTGAGGAACCAAACACTTAGATCGCAATAGGCGCCTCCTTGACTCCCCTGAAGACTATAATACTTTGCGAACGAGGAAGTAATCAGACCATCCTCGAAACAAGCCTGACAGATGGTCCCTTCGGGGATATCAGCAGCTCTGTACCACATTTCTCCTTCAACAGCATTTTGCTCTCTGCAGTCAATGATGGTCATGCGTCTTTGCATGAACTCAACAAGTTGATCCAGACTACCAGATTTGACTGCTGCGGGAAAGAGAGTATCTTTGATGCGTCTGCTACTAAAGCGACATCGACGTTTCTCGCCATCATCGTAGTAGACCTTTCTGAATGAGTTGCTAAATGTAGTGTCGTAGATGTGATCTATGTAGCATCGAGCGCAAATGACAAATTCTGGCACCGCGGCGTGGTAGAACCAATGTTGCGGGAAAGCTGTCAGAGCTCCTGAGCATTCTGCTCCTGCTTTTGCACCGCATGCATGTTGCTTCGCTGGTTCAGGCGTTCGTACGCGAGGAGTTTTTGGCTTTTGGGTAGTGGAAGGAGGAGATCGCCGTTGAGGTGGACTTTGAACTGGGGGAGGCGGAGGATATGAGGGTTCCGGCTGTTGTTGTCGGGGTGAGGGTTCAGCAGATGAAGGAGACGGCGCATGGAAAGAGTTCCTTAGTTTATGAGGCCGAGGACCAGTCGTAGGGCTTGAAGAGGGATTCGAACCTCTTTCTGAATCTGTCTGCGCTTGCTCCTGGACTTTAGGCGAAGGTTGTGTCTGCGGACTTGAGGGTGGTGGTGGGTAACAAGGCATCTGTTGTTGGGGAGCCCGCCCTGGCGAAGTCGTTGCAGAAGTTGAATTTCCAGAACCTCGCCTCTGGCTATCACTCGTGGTCTGCTTAGATGGAGGGGGGCCAGGCGGAGGTGGTGGCACAAAAACTTGAGGACTCTGAGGCGAAAGATATGATTGCCGTCGTTCTACAGGGGTCTCGCGATACGATCTCGTTCGTCCAGAGCTCACACTTCCAGCCGTAGAAACAGGTCTCTTCGGCAAAGGCGGCGCAACATCCTCCGTGCTAACCCTCGGAGGTAGAGGTGGTCTCACTTCCTCTTCTTCCCGCTGCTCTCTCTGTCGTTGAATCTCGTCAAACAACCTCTGCTGTTCCCTCACAAGCTCTTCTTCTCCCAGCTTCAAATTCTTTGCTTCCTCTGCTCTCAGTCTTTCCAGCTCATCTCTCTGCTTATCCTCCTCAATCTTCAACTTCGTCATTTCGTCTTCCGCTTTCTTCATCTGTGCCTGATAATCCGCCTTGTACTGCGCTGCAAGTCGTTCTGCATCGCGCCATTGTGTTTCGAGCTGCTGTGTGTGGATTTTTGCTTGGTCCATTTGTGCTTGGAGCTGAGCTTGGAGGACGGCTTGTTCTTTTGCTGCGTCCGCTTTTGCTTGCTCTGCTTGGGCTTGGGCTTGGAATTTGGCCAGATCCGCATAATACTGGGTTCTGCGATCTGTTTGTGCGGCGTATGATACATCTGGTGATTGTGAAGATGCTTGCGCATTCACGGGTTGGTATGGTGACGGAGGAGGCGGATAATGTTGATACTGATACTGCGGAGTCTGAGGTTGTCCATATTGAGGCGATGGAGTCTGGTACTGCGGAGTTTGAGGCTGTCCATATGGCGATGATTGACCCTGATACTGATGACTCCGAGATTGTTGATAAGGCGACTGAGGCTGCCCATACTGCTGCTGCTGCTGCCAGCCTGAGGGTGAACCACCCTGTCCATACCCAAAACCTCTTTGTCTATACTTCTGTTGTTGCTGTTCCGCAAATTGCTGCTGTCTCTCCTTCTCCAACTGCTGTCCCTTCTTATACTCCTCCGTCGCCTTGTCCACAAAATCTTTAAACCACGCCATGGAAACTGACAAGATAGTGAGCCTAGACCTGAATTAAAGACAAAGAGGGGCCCTGTTTGCCTAAATACCTACATCTCCCCGCGTGAGAAGGGCGAGTGGGTATAGAATATAAGCCGCATACTCACCCAGTCGGAATGATCTGACCACTTTAGGAAGACTTCATACTAGGAGCCTAATTCTTTTTTAGTTCTATCTCAACTACCTGCTCTTGGCCGGCCTCGTTTAAAGTATATAGCGTTGACCAAACTCTTGGTCGTCTGCTGATATTTATCCCAAGGTCTTAGTCGTAATTCCCAGCATCGTTTTTGATCGAGACTTCACGAGTGTGCGCTTTTTATTGTAACCCACCAGCAAGGATCATATTCGTATGAGGCCAGTCCCTGCTTTCAACTCGGTAATATCGGGAATTTGGCGTACTACTGACACAAGAATGTTCCAACGCCATATGACCAAACAATAAGCTTATTGTCAAGCTTGACAATAGCTCAAAGTAGGCCGTCTTAGCACAACAAATACTAGCCTTGCTTCTCATCACCAGTCGGACTTTTCATTCCGGTTGCTGGTGAGTCAGGGTCGCTTACACTTCATCCTGCATCTCTCCACTGTCCACTGGATCCCTTGCAAATCCTGTGATCTCCATTGCTTTACCTCAAAACGTTGGGATCCTTTGTAGTCTGTATCACCAAAACCCCAGAGCCGAAGCACGCCGCTGCGTGGTAGCAAACACACCCTAACACTATCACTGTCACTATCACTGTCACCATCACTGTTACTGTTACTGTTACAATTATCACTCTCAAAATTTGACAAGGCCATCGACGTAACAAATTCATTCACTCCTAATTGTAATGCTGAGCCCCAAAACATGGCTTTTGTTCATCCTCTTAGCTCAACACAAGACACACTGCCTGTCTGAGCTTGACGATATTGAATCAACTTCTGAATAAAACAATAGGTATATGCTTCCGTCCCCCGAATAATGACAAAACGCCTTTCCACCCTGTTCATGCTGGTACCTCGTAACTATGTGTGTTGTTTATGCGTAAATGTGCGACACCTCAACGCCAGTTGGTTTCATTAGTCGTCTGTACAAGTCGACAATCGCGTATAAAACCATATCGCTGATATTTCTGTTCCATCATCTATTTCATACGTAATTTTGTATATTACGCTTCTTCCTCAATCATGGCCCGAACTTCGGGTTCATTGAGTAGAATACGCTTGCCCAGTTCTTCTGGGGGCTTGCCATCTCGAACAGCTCCAAAGTCAAGAATCTGCGCCATGTTAGTATTCGTTCTTATTGGGATGTAATTAATCAACATACCTCAACATAGGTGAGCTGGTCGCGCTGGACAGCTGCCACACATCGTCGTTCGTCAAACTTGACTTGCCAAACACCGCTGAGATCGCTCAGCAAATCCTGAACGCATTCGCCATTCTGGACATCCCACATCTTCACTGTCTTTTCGCTGCCGCTGATGACCTTGCGACCATCGTGCTGGAAACAGGTGATGGCCCCAGTATGCGCCATCAGCGTATGACGGCACTTGCCATTCTCTGGATCCCAGATACGAAGAGTCGAATCAGCAGCTGCCGACACCAATCGCTCGTCGCGGAGGTCCAACAAACCGACGAGCAAGCTATGCCCTTCGAGAGTGTACAGACACGCGCCTGTCGCAAGATCCCAGATCTTGACCAGAGAGTCCATGGAGCCAGAAATGCAACGGTTGCGCTTGTGATCGAGAACAACAGAGTACACCTTTTGAGAATGGCCGTGAAGGACATGAAGGGCCTCTCCGGTGCTGATGCGCCAGACGCGGACGGTGCTGTCGTAAGATCCACTGACTAAGGTATCGCCGTGGGCCGAAATAGCGCGAACCGAATGAGTGTGTCCGGCCAGAACCCGAATAAAGTAAGGGCAGTCCGACTCATGAGCGGGAGGACCGGTCTGGATGTAGCGACGGGAGCCAACCTCAGGAAGTCGCCAAACTCGGAGCTGACTGTCTCTGGAACCAGTAATGATGAGAGGCTTCTCAGGCTGCATGATAGCCTGTCCGCTGGAATCTCTGCCGGTCTCGGTAGGCATCAAGATTTGCAGGCAACGGACGGTACTAGTATGTCCATAGAACACCTGCTGGCAGAGTCCACGCTCAATATCCCAGACGCGAACAGATCTGTCGGTGGAGCCCGAAACAAGCATGTTGCCCTCGTATTGCAATGCCCAAACACCACCTTCATGACCCTCGAGCTTCTTGCGAAGCTTACCCGTCTTGGTGTCATAAATGTGAATGAGGGTATCGTCGCTGCCAGTAATGATCTTGTCCTCGTCAAACTGAAGACACGTAATAACGTGACGAGGATGAGCTGCAAAGGCAACGTGACCAGGCTTTACTTCGCCGCTGGTCCAGCTCTTGCGGATCATATGGTGACGGCGGTAGAGTGATTTGTAGAGATGGAGCTCGCGGAGACTTGGTAGTCCAAGCTGGGGGTCAGGAACAGCATTGATGGCAGCGCTGGCAGCAGACAGTGGTCCTTCGGACGGGTGTTGTCTAACCTCGGGCTGCGATTTGCTTTCCTCGCGAGTAACGGCCTCCTGAGCACTGGCACGTCGTTTCGACCGTTCGGCAGCCGAATAGGTGTTGAGCGCTCGCTTTCGCTTAGAAGCCCGGGATTTTGAAGCTGTCTCTTGTCGAAGAGTTCGGGTAAGCTCGTGCTCAGTCGAGGTCAACCGGTTTCGCATGCTCAAGTCCTTCTCGTAACCAGAAGCGCCAACAGGATCTTGCCAGCCCCAACCCTGAGTGATTGCCTTTTGGAGCTCACCAGGAGGAAGGGTATAGCCATCACGGTCAAACAGCTCCTTCCAACCAGTTTCGTTACGGTCAACAATGTTGCGCCAGTGCTTGGAGACCTGAGCAGCACGGCACAGATCCTTGTGGTCGAGATGAGACAGAACAGAGTATCCAAGTTCCAGTGGCAGCTGTCGAAGGAAATCACACTTCAAGGCGGGGTTAACAGCGTTGGCAACAACTCGAAGGGTAGGTCGAGGACAACGGCGAAGGAATTGGTACATCATAAATGTCTTCATTTCGGTCTTCATAGAGTCGAACGCCTCGAGTAGTGTTTGCGTGTCGACGACATGAGGAGACCCATCAGGGCGAGCAAGGGCGTAATCATCGTCAGAATGGCCTGCAGGAACGAGTGCGGTCGAGGGATCATCTTCTGTTAGTTGTGATTCATCGACACAGCGAGAGGGATCCGAGTTTGAGGTCTGAAAGCTGGACTGGCCTTCATCTTCGGCGTCGGTGGTGTGTAACTGAGCAGCTGCTAAAGTAGGCGACAGTCTGGGACTAGGAAGACTAGCATCCTGGGCAGCAACGACATCGATACTGGGTCTCGGGTTGAAGGGACGAACGGGTTGCTGCAAAGATCCGTCAATGTCTGCGAATGGTTCTGCATCAGCGTCGGTGATTGGTGGTGTAGCCACGTTACTGCTGAAGACGGTGTGGGAATCACTCTCGACAGGGCTGGTAGCTTCGTAATGAGGGCTGACAGCGGATGAAGACTCTTCGGGGGAGTGTTGTCGTTCATGGTGTGACGAACGTCGGCGAGCTGATCGATCAGTTGAGCCTACGACTTCTGAAGTATCAGGAGTAGCAAGGAAGCCGGTGGGTGCCCGTGATGACCTCTCTCCTTCTCGTCGATTTGAGCCATGGGCTATAGATCGACGGAGCTTATCTGAAACGGCGTTGAGTGGATTTGATCGAGGCAGTCGTCGGAGGTTGGAAGTGGGTGCTGATGATTCAGGAGAATCCGTAGGGCTGGCTCTCGAGGCTCGCGAGCGTCTGGGGTAACCTTCTGAAGGAGATTGTGATCGGTGCTTAGGTATTCGGACGAGGGTATTCGATTCTTGAGGAGATTCGGCTTTGACTCGACCGGGGGTAGAACGACCGTTGCTATACGTCATCTGGAAATGTTAGAGTTTATTGCCAGCGTGGATGCGTTATGAACAACAACATGCACGTGGTGGTTGTGCAAGCTTACCTGGGTATCCGTGGGCTCATCCTCGGCCTCGTCGTCTGTTTCAGGAGCGCCAGGCATATTATAGGAGAACTGAATCAGTTCCGGAGGCGTAGGCTTCATGGCAAGGGGATATTCTTTTGTGTCGAGGTTTTCGAGGGGCACAGGATCCCGAACGAAGACGTGGGGAAACTTGCGTGTGAGACGAGTAGTGGTCGTAACAGTCTTTGTCTCGACACACTCGCTCACCTCGAGCTGGAATCGGCGAGACCGTGGCTGGCTTCCCTCAGAGATATTGACGGATACTGTTTGTGATGGTTTGGGGTGACGAGGCTCGAGAGCCTGACTAGTCGCGGGTGACGGTGTCATGGTTCGTTGGGTTTGTGTGGTTGTGTTCGTCCGTAGCAAGCACGAGGCCTGTAATGAGGTTGCCTGTGCAAACAAAAAGCCGACGAGTCCTGTTGATGAAGCCTTGACGTATTAAGACCGACTATCAGATCCCACAATCTGCAGATTGAAAATGATGAATCTGCAGAACCGGCCAGCCAGGGACGGGACAATTAACGCGATGGGAACGCAAGATCACGCATATATCCTGACGACCGAAACGACCAACAACGCTCAACAAATCGATCAAGAATGGAGACCGGCGAATAGAGTATACACGAACAGAAACAAGGACGTGTTTGCGGTATATGGACAAGAACAGACGTATATCGACAAAACGGACGAGACCGCGAAGAGCTTTCGAAAAGAGGCTTCTTCGGGAACGCAACGGAACGGCACGCTCGAGGTTCTAAGCACCGTATAAGAAAGCGTCGTTGCGAGGGCGGCGGAGGGAAGGGTTGTAAGGCTGTCTCTGTCGGTGCAGAAGATGCGTGCGAGCGTGGAGTTGAAGGCTGGAGAGGCAAGGGGAGGCCTGGTGTGTACAAGGGAGTGTGGCGAGACAGGCGGGAATAAAGAGAGAAAACGAAATAGTGATTAGTAGAGAAAAAGGAAACAGAAGATACAAAGAAAGGAGAATAACAGAGCAAACAAGAAGAAAAGATCAAGTTCGCCTAGAATATTTCTGCCTGTCTGCTTCTTCCTCGCTCGGAGGCCCTTTTTTTCTTGGTTTTCTTCTGGAAGGGCTTCGTTTGCTGACGAGGCTTTGGTGAGAAAGAAGATATGGTTGTGCAGGCTGATGTGACGGAGGAGTAATGGTGGTCCTCTCTGGTTCTCGGGCCAAGGTAGAATGTGGACTCTCCATTGTTGGGGCTAGGCAGCTTCGGGGATGGTGTTGCAGCGAAGTGGTTGGCCCAGGGTACTTTCCCTGAGTCCAACAAGGTCTAGCCAAATATTGATTGGATGATAGAGTTAGGTACGTATCACTTGGGGAAGGGGAAACATGACACGGGGGGAAAAGAAAGTACCTCTCCGCACGCTTTTAATGGGTTTTTTGGTGAACGGCTGCGGGAAAGGGTACTTAGAGTGCCTAAGTGATCATGCAATGCAATGGGAGGTGAACTGCAACCCTATCACAGCTACTTACTAACGCTACTCAACAGTCCAGTGTTTTTGGATGTTGGTGATGGTTCAAGCTAACTATGCATAAAGAAACGCCTTGCCTTGATAGAATCCATGAACAGCCTGGTCTGTGTCTTGTCACCCGGCTACCTCAGGTACGGGGGCAGCTGCGGTCACGTCCGTGACCGACAGACGCGAAAGCTGGAATTCAAAGTCAGGTTTTAACAACTTAGTCAGCCTCTTTAGTCCCCGAGTATCACGCCTTGTTGATTCCCAACCGGATTTCCACGACCTAAATCGAGTTGTTGTTCGCGCACGCCTTGGAACCGAATCTTACCAGAAATAGGACCCATGATGACTTCCACCTCACGTGATATACTTCCGCTTTGATCGGCTCCGGCGTCGGCGAAAGCAAAAGCCTATTACTTTACTTACAAACTTGATTAATAGCATTGTATCGAGATGCGACACGGATTAATAAGACATAAGACTTTTTAACGCGTGCATTTCATCGTTTATCGAGATCGATGCGAGGTTGTTAGTCTATATTTCTCATCAAGGGAGGAGGAATATGGGGGTTTGGCGGATACATATAAGGGAACAGTCCAATAGAGTACAAGTAATTTGGACCATTGACTTAATAACCATAATGTATCCATCATTATTCTTTGTTTCAATAGCGTTTGCATAATAGAATTGTTTTATATGGCTGTACTCCTTCTCGACGCCCTTCTTACTTACGTATATCTCCCCCTCAAAACGACCATCCCCTTTCCACTTTAAACTCCCTTCCCCGATCTTCTCCATAAAAATCACAATCACCAATCCATCATCCCCTTTCCCAATCCCTTCATCATCAAAACTTCACCGCATTCTCGAACAAGCCCTACAAGACTCTTTCGCCACATGGCTTTAGCAAAGAAAAGCATTTCCGCCTAGAACTCACGTGCATGTTCTCCGTTAGATCGGTACCGATAGAGTTTTATCACTGAGTCAGCCGAGTCAAAAGGGCATGCCGTCGCCAGTCGGTGTACCCGATACCCGGAATTACCAGTCCCGGACGGACCCCGATGCGGGGGTGGTCAGATCGGGGGCTTGGGTTGGCCGATATGGTGGGCTTCCAGGCGTAGAATGGAACGTAGTTGCCGCTTGGAAAAGGAGAGGTTTGTGTTAGCCATTGCTTTAGACTCCACAATCTTTTCACATCACAGGTATCATACCTCTCATGATACACTAATATATTCCATACAAAGCCAACAACCTTTTGTACATCCAAGACTACATAAGTCGTTACTATTGTATTGTGGTATCTTAAATCTCATCGCTAAACACATCGTCCCAAATATGCTATTTTATCCAATGACCCTTACGGGAAGTTTCCAAAGCTTATGATATATAAACCGGCATACGACTCCCAAGCAACTCACTCTTACTCATTTGGACATCTAGCTTGTTAAAGTCGTGCAGCATCAACCAGCATATCATCCGGAATATCAACGTACACCAGGCATCATCATGCGACACCTCCTGTTGATACAAAGCGGCCTCAAGTCCTCCCCTTGGAACCTCGCTCGCTAATGAATAAGCGTCGCTCACGGCGCTCCCCGGTCTGCTAGACATAGAGTGACGGCTGTTCGGTATGGTGTTAAGAGGTATGTTCTCAACGCTTGTTTGTAGACGGGGTGCTGGCATGGGTGGAGGTGGAGAGTAGGCTCGATCAGTACCACGCATGCTGCTTGCTTGAGTACGACCAGTACCTGCTCGTCGGAAACCGTGACCCACGGGAGCTCCGACGATGCTCGTTCGCCGGTCCGTTGAGCGGACAGCGCGAGGGACGACCTTTTCGCGAATAACGTGGAAGTAGACTTCCATGAATTTGTGCTGTCTATCGTCAGGACTAGCTTCGTGCATGTCTTCGAAACCAAGAGGCGCAACTCTAGGTTGCCCGTCTTGTCGAGGGTGAGCTGTTGTTGCCGGGCTCCATTCAGCGTGCAAAGATTGCGCATCCGACGAACGGTCTTCTCCATCGTTGAGAAGGCGCAGAACTTCTTGGATGTGTGATCGAAGAACATCCTGAACCATCTCTCTTCGCTTCTTCTGGACCTCAGTCTCGTTGACTTTTCCTGGCTCAGCATAGGGGGTGTTGAAGCCAGAAGGTTCCTTGGCCGTTAGAATTTGATCGCAATCATCGATTGCCTCATGAAGTGCCTTGAGCATGCACATCTTTTCCGCCATGTTCTCATCCTTGTTGTAGGCCAGGATTTGGTCGACATGTTTCTTGATCTTGTCAAGAATGACTCGGTTTCGCTGCGCTCCCGGTAGTGATACGCCGACAAGTTCGTAGTAAGCTTCCATGACCTTGACCAGTGACACAGACTGCTTGTCCCAGCGATCTGATGTCGGATTGGGAATGTGTGTAAACATGCTATTCTTGATGTGAAATGTGCGACTTAGCATACCGAGAATCTCGAACGAGACTAGAGATTGTTAGTGATTGCGCTGTCGACAAGGAGCATACACATACCTGGAAACAAATGCGACGTATGCTTGCCAGAATCCTGGAAAGCACGTACAGCATTGGTATTGCATCCAATTCTGATGAGAGTTTGCGAGATGTCCTCGCGAGTGGCCAGCTGAAGGAATGCCAAGTTCTCAGGATCATCTTCAGGAAACTTAAGACGTCGTTGGTCAAGTGTCACGCTGTATATGGTAGACACATAGCCAAAGCAAAGCTCTTTGACCCCGTCTACAGGAATCACTCGATTTGATTCGAAGCGACTCTCTCCATAGATACTGAAAGTAAACATCAATCCAAGATCGGCGACCTTTTCTCCAAGCACCATGAAGCCATTGCCTTCGGCGCGGTAGCGGTCGCGTCTACGGTCGAATTCTTTCCAGTAGATACCCAAGGCGGCCAACATCTCGATAAGGTGGCACATCGTCGTTGTCGCGTAAGGACGAAGAACTGTTGCTGGCATTGTATCCCAGCTCTTACGTTTGCGCTGGAGAGCGACTGTCAGGGTATGCGCTTCGTATAAACCCGGAGGCTCTGTCGGAAGATCGTGGTATTGAGGTTCTTGCGCATTGGGAGGTCCGATTTGTTTGCGCATTTCTCCGAATTGCTTCTTCTGCCATTCCTCTGAGTCGTGTTCCATCTGCTGTACTGCGCTGAGGAGTAACGTCCATGAAGCTCGCTCATTGTCGGCGGTGTGGATGCGCTCTCGTCTCGTCTTTGCTGCATACTCGTCTCTGAAGTTGATCTTCAGCTCAGACCAAGTATTTTCGAGACTTTGTTCGCTACCATCCAAGAAGTATATCTCAGCTCCTATGATAGGACCCTTGTCGTTGGATGGCGGCGAAACGAATATGACTGGAGCTTCGAACTCGACCTCGAATCGAAGCTCGTCCCATGAGAAACGACGAGTTTTAGTCAGGGCCCATTTGCCCATTACTTTCTCATTGCATTGGGCGTATCCTGCAGCAGAAGCATAGTATTGCTGCATAACCTGCATGAAAGTGGCTGCCAAAGCGACCAAAGATACGAGGAGAGCCACGACGGCAACGATAACTTCAGGGTCTGCCTCAGCCATGTTGGTGGGTATTCAGGGTTCGCTCGTCCGGTTCGTTCGTCCCCAGTGCCTCGGGCGGCGGCTTCGCGTAGTATGGACTAAACGAGTCGTCGCCAGCTGAAAAGGCACGGTTCGCGATCGATAGTACGTTCTTCTGGAGTCGTAGAAGCGGCTGGGAAATTGAGACGTGACGGGATAGGTTTGAAGCGACATGGAAAGCAGTCACTACCCTTTGTGAACCAAAACCCGCGTAGTGAATATATCAAGACGGCGCCATCATTGCCAGAAAGAAAGAGAGAAAGATGCGTCCAAAAGTTGAAAGGAGAAAACTGAAGTGAAGGCGCAGAGCCTCGTTTGAGCTTGTCGGTTTACATCTTGCTCTAACAGGGGATGGCGTCCAGTGCTCTAAAGTCCGGGGTTTAATTGGATCGAACGAGGGCTTAATGAGGTGGGCTCTGGTTGAACGTGGGTACGGATTCATTATGAATGGAGACGCAGGTATTGGGGGCGGCCGCTTTCAAGACCGTAGCAGGCCTCAAACAAGAGAGAGGAGAGGAGAATGGGTTGATTGTCGATATAACGGAAGATCTAACATGGTGAAAACCCGGGATTTCGTAGACATTTTGGTGATATGCTTAATACAAACATTAAGAATGAAAAGAAAGTTTGGTCGGAATGACGTTGCGACTGGATAGCCCTAACGTTTAGCGGACCATCCGCTAGAACGGTTGGTGTATGCGGGGGGCTGGGCTGGGCTGGGTTGGGCGCGGGCGCTAAGGCATCACTTCCGTACAAGGCCTCAGAGTAGGTGAATATCTAATGAAATGAACCAAGGGAATTCTATCTGATATTGTGCTTTGAGTATTCACATTAAGGTAACAACGATCCAAGTCCGTACACTTGTATAGATTTATTGAGGGTCAAAAAAAAAAAAAAAAAAAAAAAAAAAAAAAAAAAAAAAAAAAAAAAAAAAAAAAAAAAAAAAAAGCTAACTAAAAGACAAACAACGAAGGCGTTCAGTTATTATCCAAACGTTAGCAACAAGCAATTCATTTTGAGCGAGCGAGGTCATGTTGGAAGACATGGACATGTCAAGTGTTCAATAGATACGATAGCTGGAAACAAGGCCGTCGATGCATTCCACACACTCGGAGGTACCAAAAGATACAAGTGAATTGTCTTTATAGTAAGCCACGCCTTTGTTTATCTACACGCCACTACCCTACAGCTTCATCTCTCGCCCTGTATTCCTCTCACCATCTAATATCAACGCGACAATATTGCTCAACGCAACAACATCACCTTGTCTATCAAACACAATCACCTCAGAGTCATACCTCCCATTCTTGATAACCTTTGCCTCGATCCTAACCCTTAACCACTCTTCTCCGTCCTTTGGCAATGCCTTCTTGACATCCAGACTCAACGACACTGTCGGCATCCAGTAGATCTTGTCAAAAGCGAATCGATCCTTTGGGGTGGGTGCATCGAAATCTGTCGGTCGGAAACCCTCGATGACAAGTGCGGGCGTCATGTCAGCGAGGTAGCTAAGCATCCATGTCTTCCAGCGCTCGCCATTGGACATGCGAAACCAGATATCCCAGCATGCAGGTGATGTTGTCTTGTTTTTGGGACTGTAGAATTCAACATGTTGCATTAAGGGCGCCATGTCCATAATTATCATATGAAGCCGCTCCCAATTCGTATCATTGTCATCTGCAAGCTTGACCAAGTCCACTGAAGGAGGCGTTTCACGAAGCTGATAGCTCGTAGATAAGGTAAGACCGCTTTCAGCCTCAATACGATTATTCGTGATATAAGCTACGATTTTCCTCTTGGACTTTTCACTTATCCAAGGGCTTTGCGACAGGATGCCTTCTTGGTAGAGCGTGATGTGTATGGTAGACAAAGCGCGACCTTTTCGGGCTTCCTCAACCACGAGAACGGCTGGACCAACGTAGGTTGCGTTGAGGAAGTGCCAATTCGCAGCAAATGTGTCGGGTTGGTTGCTTGATGCAAGATATTGGCTCGCTACGCGAAGAAACACGGCAGAAATGAATCCTCCATTCGGGACTGGTCTTGTCAGTAAGTTGAGGTCTTGGGTTGTAGTAAGACATACCTGTTCCAAGGGCAAAAGCCTCTGGAAGGTTGATAGTGAACGTAGTATCATTTTGTTGCGTCACTTGTGATTCTACCTCCAGCAATGGATAGTCGGACATATTGAATATGAATTGTCCTTTTCTTTGTTGTTTACGATAAGCTGGAAGTTGTTGAGAACGCTAAAAGTGTCGGTGTGCTTCCTTAGTCTAAGAGGTATGAGCCGAGGTTGACAGGGGTTCTGCAATATGTTGATGGCCGATCACCAAGGTCTTGCACGCCAAATATGTGAGCTTTCAATTAGAATGCCAATTTGATGTGATTGAAAGAGGCTTGTTTTATAAGAGGTCAAACAGATGCTTCATTGCTGTTCGAAGTCACTCAATTACCTATTAACCTGATTGGGCCACTAAAGCTGGCAATGACTATTAATCAAGACCTATTATGGACCGAGGTATATAAAACTTTTCCTCGAATCCTTGGCACGTTTGCTTGGACTGACAATTCAGGAAGAGAGCCACCAGTGTCACTGTTCCTGAATTCCTGTGAGGCTGACGTTGGCGGTCACCTCGAACGAGGTTGGTAGGCGAGATGGCTGACTAAGATCATGACGCGGTCCCCCTGTAACATGATGCTCGTGTTTCAAAGGGGCAATCTGATCATCTTCTTTCCTCCTTTTCCCCATACTTTTGATCATTTCCATCATAATATTCTATCGCACAAACTTACCATCAACAGCTGCGATCATGTCTCGATTCTCTCGCTACGACACCGACGAGGAACGTCTCCCAGAGGGGATGGAGAGAGTAGGCTACGATGCTGACACTCAGGTCTACACGTTCCGCGACGCCGACGGAAGCTACTGGGAGAGCGCGCCTGGTAACCAATACGGCCAGCTCACCAAGGTCGGCGAAGCGCGTCCCGAAGGCCAAGAGTCCGAGTCCTTCCTCGTAACGAATCCACAGTACCATCAGCCCAAGATGTCGTGGTTCACCGAGATGAAGCCCTTCCTCAACTTCCTCATGCTCATCATCCTGTCCATGTTTCTTCTCTTTTGGTTCCTCGGCCACAAATCCTCACCCGAGGAGCGTATTCCTATTCCGAATTGTCCAGAGGGTACGACTGCGTATGGTGTCAAGCAGGGCGATACGTGTTATGATATCGCCAAGAGGGCTGGTGTGGATGTTGACGAGATCATGAAGAAGAATAAGGATCTTGATTGTGAGGCGCTCATGATTGGTGATCGCATCTGCGTTCCTGGCAAGAAGAGTATTGACTGAGCTGTTGTACCTTGTTTTGTGGAATGGTGTACGGAGCATCACTGTGTAAGACCAATCGTTGGCAGATGATGGCGCACGGTTAAGCTATGTCGAGACTAAACCGAGTGAGCTGCGAGCCGGCCTCTGCTTAGATAGGGCTACAGTGCACACTATCGTTGATGCTGAGGCGTTATGGCATTGACCATGACCTGTTCTGAAATATTGGGTGGCTTTCATAGCAACAATATCGCAAGCAAGTGCTGTTCAATGGATGTTTATCAACTCCTGAACCAGTCTTAGGATGTCTTATCCAATTGCTTGGTGGTGAAGCGTCGTATGCTTTCTAGAGCGTCTCTGTCAACCAGCCAACGTCATCAGGGGTCTGTCAGTGGCCACTCATTGGGTGCCATCTGTGTCATAATGCACGTTAGCTAGTGCATCATCTCGGCCGACCTGTGCCAGCAAGCCAAGTCTTGGCCTTTAGCGGCGTTGCGTTGCGTTGCATTGCGTTGCATTTATCCGATGTCAACAGCGATGTTTGTCTCTGAATCTGAGGAGTGTCAGACTTCAGCAAGTCGATAAACATCAACAACAACATCCAAAAGACAAAGGAAGAAGGAGAACGAGCAGATGTAACAGCATCGTTGTCTCTTCAAAGCGGTCAACCTTGGAGCTTCCAGTGGCATCTTAACCCTTCAAGGAAATCATCACCACAAAAAAAGCCCCGCGCTAGAGTGAGTGGAATAAAAAAACGAGGGGCAACAGCAGACCCTTGGGCGCTTTGCTCTCTGCCTACCAACCAGCATGGCGGGTGCCAGGAGCGGGGCATGGGAATTTTTTTTTCTTCCCTCTAATTTCGACTCGACCCGAGGACCCCAAATAATTTAAAATTTTCGGACGCGGGTCCCTCGCGATTATTTTTCTCTTTCTCTTCATCCAACTATAAACCTTCGGGTTCTTTTTCTTTTTTTCCTTTTTCCTTTTCTTTCTTTTCTACGTCGTTCAAGCTTCGACTTAGAAATAATCATGGATAAGGGGAAGCTTGCTCAGCTCCTTGAAGGGAGCCAAGTTCGTAAGTTGCCTCTTATCTACGTCAACACACCGCACCCAGCGCAAGCTCTGCTCTGTGTTGCCTCGCCATGCAAACTCTGAAGCTAACTCCCCGTCTCTCCAGCCAACACTGAGCAGGTCAAGGCCGTTACCGCCGAGCTCCAGAAGAACTTCTACAACAAGCCCGAGTCGCTTCTCGCCCTCGTCGAGATCTCCCTCACACATGGAGATGCCGGTGTTCGACAGCTCGCCTCGGTCCAGGCTCTCCGTCTGATCCCCAAGTACTGGGAGAAGACCGCCCAGGACCAGCGACAGCTTGCCCGTAACCACCTTCTCGAGGGTGTCCTCAAGGAGTCCTCCGCTGGTGTCCGCCACTCTCTCGCCCGTCTCATCGCCGGCATTGTCAGCGCTGATATGGAGAACGGTGAGGGTGAGGATTTCCTCAAGCACCTCCTTCCTCTGAGCAACAACGACAACGTTGTTGCCCGTGAGGTTGGCTCATTCCTCCTCTACGCCATCCTTGAGGAGGACCCCACCCACTTCGCCGACAACACACATGATCTTCTCAAGCTCTTCCAGGCCCGCATTGAGGACCCTCAGAGCAAGGAGGTTCGCATCAACATCGTCCGCGCTATTGGTGCTATCCTCATGATCATCGAGCCTGAGGAGGACCCTGAGTCCCTCAAGGCCATGCAGGGCTTTGTTCCCAGCCTGGTCAACATCCTCAAGGCTACCGTTGAGGCTGAGGATGAGGAGAGCTACAAGATCGTCTTCGAGGTCTTCCACTCCTTCATCGCCTACGACTCTTCCCTCCTTGCCCTTCACCTCCGTGATCTCCTCTCTTTCATGATCGAGCTTGGTGGAAACGTCAACGCTGAGGAGGATGCCCGATCTCAGGCTCTTGCTTTCCTCATCCAGTGCGTCCGTTACCGACGCATGAAGATTCAGGGTATGAAGGATATGGCTGCTGAGCTCATGGTCAAGGCCATGCACATCGTCACCGAGCTCGACCCCGAGGATGATGAGGAGGACCTGTCTCCTGCCCGCACTGCTATCAGCCTTATCGACACTCTGTCCAACGAGCTTCCTCCTCGCCAGGCCATTGTTCCTCTCTTGGAGCAGTTCCCCCACTTCGCCGGAAACAACGACCCCAAGTACCGTATGGCCTCTATGCTTGCTCTCGGTAACGCCGCTGAGGGTGCTCCTGACTTCATCTCTACCCAACTCCCGCCTCTTCTCCCCACCATCATCTCTCTTCTTGAGGACTCCGAGACTCGCGTCCGACACGCCTCTCTTGTTGGTCTCATCCACCTCGCCGAGGAGATGGCCGATGAGATGTCCTCTCACCACGAGCAGATTATTGCTGCTGTCCTCAAGAACCTCGAGGCTGCTTCCCAAGGTCCCTCGGACAAGAGCAACGTCAGCATCATCCGATGCGCTTGCGGTGCTCTCGACACCTTCGGCGACGGTATTGACACCAAGATCATGGCTCAGTACGGTCCCAACCTGATCGGCCCCATGGTCCGTCTCCTCGACCACGAGGATTTCGGTGTCAAGGCTGCTGCTGCTTCCGCCATTGGTGCCATCGCTTCTTCCATGGAGAAGTCTTTCGAGCCTTACTTCAAGGACGTCATGACCTCTCTTGGCAAGTTCGTTTCCATCAAGGAGGGTGAGGAGTCTCTCGACCTCCGAAGCTCCACCTGCGACAGCTTGGGCCGCATCGCTATGGCCGTCGGCTCTGAGGCTTTCCAGCCCTACGTCATGGACCTCATGTCCGCCAGCGAGGAGGCTCTCAGCCTCGACAACCCCCGCCTCAAGGAGACCAGCTTTATCCTGTGGTCTAACCTGTCCAAGGTCTACCACGAGCAGTTCGATCACTTCCTTCCCGGTGTTTTCAAGGGTCTCTTCTCTTCCCTCGAGCTTGAGGAGGAGGAGATTGAGCTCCCTGGTGTTGATGCTAGTCAACTTGGTGACGGTGCTATTGTCGTTGGCGGTAAGCGCGTCAAGGTCAAGGCTCCTGAGACTGAGGATGACCTTACCATCGCCACTGGCGGTGACGAGGACTGGGATGATATCGAGGATCTTGATGACCTCGGTGCTGTGACTGCTGTCGCCCTTGAGCAGGAGATCGCTCTCGACGTCCTTGGTGATGTCATCTCCAACTCTTGCAACAGCGCCAATCTCGAGACCTATGTCGAGCAAACCATTGAGAAGGTTTCTCCTTTCACCGAGCACACTTACGAGGGATGCCGAAAGACCGCCGTCTCTACCTTGTGGCGCACCTACGCCCGTGTCTTCCAGGTCTGGGAGGAGGGCTCTGGCCTCAAGTGGGAGGCTGGTCTCCCTGCCAAGCACACTCCTCCTACCTCGCTCATCTCCATGGGCCAGGCTCTTGAGAAGGCTACCATGACCATCTGGTCTGACGACAGCGAACGGTTAGTAACCCCCCTTTTGCTTTTTGTTGTTTCTGCCAATATGATGAATACCTTGCGTTATACCCAGCTCACTCAGACGCGAAATGCGGTTGCTGAGAAAACGTCTAATCTACTTCTGATTCATGGCACTGTTACTTCTTTTTTCTTGCATTCTTGACTAGAATTATCTGCTAACAGTCTTACAGCTCTGTCATCACCGACATCAACCGCAACATCGCCGCCACCCTGAAGGCTTGCGGTCCCGCCCTTCTCACCTGCAAGGACGGTTTCCTCCAGGAGATGGTTTCAGTCGTTGGTCTTATCATCACCCGCTCTCACCCCTGCCAGCAGGACCTCGGTGACGAGGAGGAGGAGCAAGAGGTTGACGCCGGCTCTTCCGAGTACGACTGGCTCGTCATTGACACTGCTCTTGACGTTGTCGTCGGCCTCGCTGCCGCTCTTGGCAGCAGCTTCGGTGAGCTCTGGAAGATCTTCGAGAAGCCTATTCTCCGACTTGCCAGCTCCAGCGAGGATCTCCACCGATCTACCGCTGTTGGCACCATCGCCGAGATCACTAAGTACACTGGCGAGGCCATCACTCCCTTCACCGAGTCTCTCGGCCAGGCTCTTGTCCGTCGCCTGACAGACCCCGACCCTCTAGCCAAGTCCAACGCTGCTTACGCCATTGGTCTCGTTGTCCTCAACTCTTCCGACACCAGCAAGACCTTCCCCATGTACCCTCACCTCTGGGAGAAGCTCGAGCCTCTCCTGACTGTCAACGAGATGCGCATGACCGATAACGTCGCTGGTGCCGTCTCTCGCATGATGGCCAAGAACCCCAACAACGAGTTCGTCTCTCAGGCTCTCCCCGCCGTTGCCAACGTCCTTCCCCTCCAGGAGGATTACGAGGAGAACGCCCCCATCTACGAGAACATCTACAACCTCTACCAGCAGTCCAACCCCACCGTCGAGCAGCTCACCCCCCAGCTCGTCGGTATCTTCGAGAAGGTCCTCAGCCCTCCTGAGGAGCAGCTCGAGCCTGAGACAAGACAGCTCCTCCAGCAGACCGTCCAGATGATCTACAAGGCCAAGCCTGACCTTCTGGCCAACAACCCCGGCCTTCTCAAGCTTGCCAACATCCAGTAAATGGATTACAGCATAACAGCATCATGATTTGACGACAATTTCGGAATGGTGGTTTACATATAAAAAGAAAGTGACGAACTACGATATGATTTGATGAAGAAAAAAGTTACAGACACGCTAGATAGTGTCGATAGAGTACATACCGTGGATGGTACACGGGTACAGCATGAGGAAAATAAAAGGATTAAGGGAATGAATGGTAAACAAAAGGGAAAAAGGATTATAGGGATGGCAAGCGCTGGGATTTCTGACAAAGCTAGATAATAGGCTTTGAGACTTTTGATACCTAGGATTAGAAAGATACCTTTCCATATGGACATTCTGTTTCCTCAATATTGTGATTGAACTATGGTGAACGCCGTGTGTAAGAATACTCCATGTATTGGAAGTTGGCACAAAGAATAGTCCTTATGTATTTAATTTAATGTTAAACGAAATGGATGTCTTCCCGACATGATAACGCCATAGAATGCTTAAAGAAACTGTATACAGAAAATCACCAAATCCTCTTCGCAACCATCTCGTATCTCATCACTTTCTCAAACTCATCCTTCTTATTCTTATCCGTCTTCTCAACTCTCTTCCCAGGTCCCTTCCCACCTTTAAGTCCCTCGTTCCTGTCAGCGTGTATCCATCTCTGCCTCTCCTCACCAACTTCCACCTGTCCGAAACCGCCAGAGCGTCGNAGAGGAATCCCAAAAAAAGGCCGAAAATCCCAGGTCCCTTCCCACCTTTAAGTCCCTCGTTCCTGTCAGCGTGTATCCATCTCTGCCTCTCCTCACCAACTTCCACCTGTCCGAAACCGCCAGAGCGTCGTGCACCGGGTGTATCGAAGGAGTCGGGTGCGCGGCCCTGATGCTCCTTGCGCTTCATAGTCGCGTAGCGGTTGCGCGAGTATTTAAGCAGCAACATGCCGAGCAGGAGTTTCAGGATGAGGAGAACAAGGAAGGCGATGAAGAACACGACTACCATTGTGACAGCAGCAATGACGTCGTCTGATGTCCAGGAGTACCAGGGACGCGAGTTGAGCGGTGAACCGTAAGGGTAGCCGTACGTTGCGCGGCCAAGAGAGTCGCGGATGAGGGAGTCAAAGTGGTTCAGGGCTGCGACTATGGCTGGCGATGAAGGTGTCGCTGATTCGGAGGTGAGAGATGTTTGGGTTGATTCGGGGATAGGCATGGGCATTGGAAGGTGAGTCGAGAGAAGCATATGGTAGGTTTGAATGGAGGCGCGGATGAATAGACACGAGAGCGGTATGACTGCTAGGCCAAGACGTTTGGTGAGGGATGGGGTCACGAAGGCCTGTTTGTGTTAGCAAGAGCTATAAAGAGAATGCCGAGAAGTACTCACATTGGTGTAGTAGTCTTTGCAGAGAATGTCGAGAATACGGCTATAGAACGCTGGCTTTATATTGTTGAACTTTGTGACGTAGGCATGCTTGATAGAGTCGACAAGCATTTCACTTCCAATGACGATGAGGAACGGAGACAGAACTTCACCTGACATGAGCCAGGACGGAAGCACCGTGAAGCTGTGAGGAAGAATAGACGGGTTATGCAGCGGCACAGATGAATCGTCAAAGGATGTCTCAGAGCCAGCACCAGGGACACTCAGCCCGCCAACTTCAACGACGTTGCGCATTCCAATAATGAGAAGCATGATCCAGAGTTGAAACCGTTCAACGATATCAGCACAGGTGAGTTGGAAAAGATTGTCCTTCTCAAAGCGTTTAAAAACAGTGCTCTTGATCTCGACGAATTGATTCGAAAGAAGAAGAGTCAAGAGGGCGTTGGAGTAAGAGTTCACAGCGACGTTGAGCGTGATGACTTGATAGTACAATGCTATTGAATGGAGGCAGCAATACGCCAACGCCAACATGAACATGCCCAGTGGGAGCAAAACCTTTGATCGACCCGAGGCATTACGGGAGAGCGTTTCTGTACTGAAGAGGCATTCGAGAATATCCTGGCCAATAGCAGAGAGGAGACGGTCGCCAACCTCGAGGATGTTGTAGATGACGTAGAGTTTGATAGCGGACTGGGCACGGATGAAGTGGTACATTCGGCTTGCATCGAGGGTCATAAGAGCCAGTGAACTGCAGATGATAACTAAACCTTGAAGAAGATCGGCTTTATGGAAGGCGGATAAGTTCGAAGGCATGGACTTTGTTCTTCTGTGGCGGAACGTTCCAGATCGTGGTTGGGATCGAGACGGTAGGGGCTTGAAGTGAGCATTTGCATGTGGTTTAAAATCATGCTTCTTCTTGTCATTTGAACGACCCCTAGGACGACTCTCGCTGCGTGTTCTTCCTTCATCAGTTGTCTCCTCAGTAGGCGTAGGCCGTGAAGTTCGTCCTCGTCTCCAAAGTCTCCCTATACCATACCAGACATAGTCAACGAGCCATCGGATCTCCTTAAGAACCAGATATCCCCACCAACGAAACAGAACACCGACAGCTAGGGTGAAACGCATGGGAAGAATAGTGAAGTTATACAACCAAGCATCGAGACAGGCCAGAGCTCCAAAGTTGAGTGTGCGCTCGAGAAATGGTGGGAGAAGAAGTACATTCTTCAGGCGCTCGAATTTGATAGCATTAGACTCATACGGGATGTCGTACGCATGGGATTGGTGAATATACAGTGGACTCGGTCGCTGGGCTGCCAATTCGAGCTGTAAATGTGTAGGCAGTGACATAGGAGGCAAAGGAATAATAGGCGGAATCGGCGATGGCGGTCGTAGGCCATCTGTTTGGACAGGGATGGCCGTTGCGGGTGTTGATCGAGTACTGTTAACAGGAGATGTTGCACCTGCACCATCAAGGTTGAGGTTGAGAGATGTAGGCCGACCGGCGGGATTGAAGGAAGAGTACCTTCGCGGCGAGGATGTCCCGGAATCACTTGCGTGAACACGACTTGTAGGAGGTGTGGACAGAGTGCGCGCTCCAGGAGACGGTCGTCGTGGGATGTGAAGATCCCAGAGCCCAAGGCCAGTAGCACTTCCTGCTGAGCGAGCTTCCACAGCGACACTATTGGGCTGCAGAGAGGGGAACGCTTCGAGCGGCTGTTGAGTATCGAGACGCATCATTGTTTGTCGCACAGCGTCGCGCTGATCTGGAAGATGAGACGCAGAGTCTTGGTCGATTGACCTCCGTTGAGGAGCGGGGGCGACAGGAAGAGACTCGGGAGAGTTTGTGAGGCGTTGCATCTCTGTCGCTGAGAGACGACGGACATTTGGGTTTGTCGTGTTGCTTATCGTGCTGCTACGACTGGCCCTTCCAGAGGGCACCGCAGTTTCGAGGTCCGCATCCTTTTGCGCATCGTCCGTTTGCTGCTGATGTTGGTTGTCATCTTGCTGTTGCTCATCGTAGCCATCTTCGACTGCTGGATCAGAGATGGAGGATGAGTTGGAGTGGATGCGACGCATGCTACCACCGGAACCTTCCTCAGAGGAGTGATCCTCGTCCGAGGGAATCGTGGGGAGTTTGGTGGTCTGTTCGTCGTCGGCGCATGTTGACGGAGGAGGAGTCGAGGACGGGGATAAAAGCGGTGGGAGATGATGAGGTTGGATGGTATCGACGGAGGCGGCCATCACGCGGGTTTGTGCTCCTGAAGCATGTTTTGTTGACCTCTTTTATGAAGGAGCGTCGAGAGAAAGAGAGTCAATCGAGATTCGTCGTGTTTGTATGAAAGGAGAGACAGATTTACGTAGTGACTGCGGCTGGAACGAACCGTCCTGGTCAGCATTACTCGGTGGACATGAGACAGACAGTACAGTAGCTGAGCTGGCAGTGAGTGCGCCACAGTGGAGTCTCCCCTGAAGGTCACTAAAACTTTGGGGCAGTGGGGGTAAAGCAAGGTTGTGTGTCAGTGGCTTGAGTTTCCAAGGATCTGGATGGATTGCCGAGACGGGAAGAGATAGATTCGAGATCTGGTCTTATTATAAAGTGAAATTAATAAAGATGGTAATTCGCTTAATAGAGATGTATGCATAACCACCTCTCACTGTCGTGATTGTGCGCTAGATCGGCTGAAAAGCCGTTGTATAGGACACAGTTGACATAATTGCAGATTCTGGTGGCTTGACATTTCACTTCAAAACAAGACAAAGTTCCATTAAGAATGCCTCCCCCAAAGATGCATTCGCTCTTGTTCTATTAATGATATTTTGTTTGTCTATTTACTTGTATCATAACTCATCTAATTTCGCCATCTAGATCAGGTGCTCATCGAACCATTGAACAGCCTGGAGGAAAGCCTGCTCCTTGGCAAATCGCTTGGCCTGGTCCTTAGGATCGCCGCGCACAGCAAATCCATGCTCAACGTGAGAGTACAGGTTGATCTGGAAAGGCTTGCCGGTCTCGATAAGGATCTCCTCGGAGCGGTGTCGCAGCTTGGCGGGGAAGATGCTGTCGTTCTGAGCGGCAGCGATGGAGAGAGGTCCCTCGATAGCCTTGAGCTCGTCCTCCTCGACGAAAGAGGGGTGAGCGACGTAGCCAACCTTGATACCGTCCTTGTAGTTGCGGATAACGTACTACGGTTCTGTCAGCCAAACTGTTGTTGGGGTTTGCGCGATTGAGAGTGACATACCTTGGCGCCGAAGCAGTATCCTACACCTCCAATCTCGGTAATGCCCTGGTCCTTAAGGTACTTGATAGCCTCGACAACGATGGGGTCGACTTGAGCAGGAGTGTGAGGGTTGTCGCCGTTGGCACCGTTCATGATCCAGCTCATGATATCGATACCCTGGGGAGGGTAAGGCATAACATCGCCGTTGAAGATATCGGGGATAATGGTGGTGTAGCCGTTGGCAGCGAATTGATCAGCCATGAGCTTGCTGTTGTTCCAGATACCATAGATATCAGCGACGTAGACAATTCCAGCGCCCTGGTGCGCCTTGTCCTCGGGAGCGGTCGCGAGGTAAGCGTCGAGGCCGCTGGGCAGCTTAATCATTTTGCCGGTGGGCTCGCCTCTGTGAGAATCACCAGTCAGCATGCAGTAGGATTACCGAGACAGTAGGTGGGAGTTTTAAGTGCTTACTCGTGGCGCACACCCTCAGTGCAGCACTTTGCGGGTTGGTTGGAAGCCATCGTGTATGAAGTATATGAGAGGTGTTTGTTATTAAAGGTAAAGCAGTGTATATGAGAAATGAAGCTGTATATGCGGCAGAACCGAAGGGTATTTTTTTTTTCTCGGAGGACACTCGCCCGAGTTATATAAACGTCCCGTCTGAACTTTCCACCCAAGCGGATCCCGGCGGTGACGCAATGGAACCCGAAATACCTAGGTAGTGGATATAAGAGCTCCGAATCCGAAGGCACGAAAATGCCGATATGGATGGTTTACCCCACAAAGCGGTGCCGTCTCGTGGCATGAACCCTTACAGAGTACCCTTCCATCGGTTTTTACTTAGTACATTCTGCATGGTTAATAAGGTCCGGATTGCTCATTGGTGAGAAAGAAGACCGGGCCTATCAATCTATCCGCGAGAGGCGTGGTATAGCGGTTGGTCTTCAACGGCTGGTCTTAGTTAGTATTTCGTGTTTAATGGCCTGAATTTTTATTTCCGTATTTCCTGGTTTTATGGGGTTTAAAGTCCGTGTCAAGTAAGCTCCACGGAACGCCGGATTATTGATCAGCCAGTAATTGTGGTAGTATCGTCGGAATCATGGTAGGAATTCCCGTAACCTGCGTTCTTCGGTGCCGACGTCGGCATACCGTCCAACATTGTCGGCAGTTCGCGCAAACAACCGTACCTATTAGGTAGTCTACTCTGTACAGGTCAAGGAATTAGAGACAACCAATCGGTTGACTGCGACGAGAAACTTATCGAAATGCCGAATCGCAAAGCTGCTTCAATTCAAGCCCTGTGGTCGTCGCATCCAACCCTTAATTCGAACAGACAACAAATGCATCAACATTATTATTCATGTGGTATCATTGTTGTGTTCCGAAGTAGCCCATTCTATAGTACACGGTTAATATCATTACTTTTGTCGAATTCCCTTTGGTTTCCTCTTCTTGAACACCACCGTCTGTACTCCCGACTCAGCTTCCTCAGGCTCTGGCTTTATCAGGGATTCAACATCCGGCGCTTCAGTCTTGACAGTCGACGTTTCCTCTTCCTTGACCGGTATTGTTGCCTCATCGTCTTCCTCCTTCTTGATGTCCTTTTTATCCTCTTCCGCTTCTTCCTTGACTGCTTCCTCCTTCACAGCACGAGGCGTAAATGTCGATCCGCTTAGAAGTGCATCGAGCTCGTGGTCTTCTTGTGGCATCGCTTTCGAATCTCGTCCCCATCGTCTAGGTTTCTTGAACAATCCTTGCATAGCATTCTCTTCTTCCTTTTCGTCTTCTGTCGCCTCGCGCTTTCGCACGCCATTCGCTCTCGTTTCGACCTTGACTTGCCCATCTTCTTCGCTCTTTTCGATAATTCTTGTATTTGTAACCTGCCATTCTCCAGGCATAGCCATTTCGGGTCGGAAATCGCTTGGCATCGCAACGCCCATCTCAGCGAGCTGTTCCCGCTGCTTCTTCAGCGACGCTTCGGACGGTGCGCTCGGTTGGGCGCGCGGCGCAGGTCTCGAAGGACCAGCCGCTGAAGAGGAAGAAGATCCCGGTACGACGCCATTGAGACGGGCGATTTCTTGCTTTGCGCGTTCTTTCTCGCGCTCTTCGCGCTCGTGGCCGCGGTGCAGATCGCGTAGGAAGCGCTTGAGGGCGCCTTGATGCTTGGCTGTAGATTCGTGGTTTTGGCGCTCGAGTTTTGTGTCGCGAACGTAGATTTGACAGTGCTTGCACCAGTATTTTGGTGTGGATTTCCAATATTCAGACATGTTGAATGGTTGCGATGAGGATGATGTTTGCTTGTAGGAGCTTCAAGAATTGGTGATGAAAGTCAAGATGCTTATGTCACTGGAAATCTTGAGCACAGGCCACGTGCGACTGCAGGGTAAGTATTATGCATTTGAAGATCAAGTTGCACAGAACGATGTTAAAGCACGACATGATATTCAACTCGATTGTAACTGTAAAATATATGTACTTGTGCTCCATACCTAATAAATTACTGCGAGTGAGTTGTATAAAGTACGTAGCAGCTTGAATTTGTAAGGCTGTTGACTGGTGACTGTTACCCAACGCTCTTACACCAAAAAAATATTCAGAACAAAGTCCGCACCAATTATCTGGAAGAGAGTTCACAACCACAAGAGGTGAGGGGATTGGCCATCAAGAAAACATTGCGCTCGTCGTAGGCCTTCTCTATTCCCTTTCTAGACCAGGTGGGTTCTTAGGTATTGTACTCTTTTCGACCAAGATCTCTCGCATACGGTAAAAGTCATGTACCCTGTCAAATGGACAAGCAATATTATATAGCCATTGAAGCTACGACAAACTCATAGCAAGATCTGACAAACTGAATCGAAGGAGCTTGGAAGGTGTGATTACAGCTTAGAATCTTTTGGGCTTGGTTTGAATGGATTTCTGCTAGGATCAATTGCCTGCCAGGTACCTGTCCCCATTCGATATTACCTGACTCAGTCTAATGACGTATGTGAAGCATTCAACCTTCGCGATGACCTACCTGTCTCGGTAGTTGAGCCAGACCGTTCTTCCAAGACTTATATTCTAACAATTGGGCTCATGCGATGGCGGTAAGAAATCATCAAGCAACGCTATCATGACATATTCTCTTGATTAAATGCTTATACTTCAGTTTGGACCCTTTCTCTTACAGGATATGGAACCATCAATGCACAGAGATCCGTCTGACAACATATCGTCGGCAACAGCGTTCCATCTGTATACAAAGATATATCATGGAGACCCTCGAAAAGTCAGGAACAATGCTTTTGTTGAGTCGAGTCGCATGAACTAGTCCTCCAAGGGTCCTACCCTCAACCCCGGACCAGCTCGGACATGTCTCCTCTTCACAATGGACCCTGGATTTGTTTCTACCGAATAGATACACGAAACAACCCACGATCAGTGCTAGAATGTGGGAATGCCATGTCATGCCGTGCCAATTACTTTACAAGAACCTGAAAAATTCTTGGCAAATAAGCTTAATTGAATGACAAGTGACAGACAGATATTCTTTTCACCTTGAACAGATGGGTTAGGCGGAAAGAGTAGAGATCGGCGAAATTCTGTTCCTGATGATGGTCATATCATGGATCTTGCCCGAAACTCTCACTCTCATGGTTTGGTTAGCTTAGCCGACAAAGTTATGCGCGTGGAGCCTGATTCATAAATACGATGTCCGTATCCGTACAAAGCAAAATACCGCAGTTCGGTTCGCTTCAGTTCTTGGCGCTTACAGCGCGTCATGAAGTAGAAGACGAATGGACATGGACGCCGCCAATAAGCGCACCATCAGTGCGTATGTGGGATTGCCTATTCTGGGTCTCGAGGCAGAGATGATTCGGCGTTACGCGCTACTGTATCGGATAATCCGTAAACAGTTTTGAGAGGCGGTGGTGGCGGTGATGTCTCTCTTTTTTTCCCCCTTGGTGTCGTTTTTTTTCTGTCGGTGTTTCGACGAAAGAGGTAAATGCCATGAGAAACTTGGCGTTGCTCTGCCGCTGAGCCTCAAGCTAAATTCTGGGCATTTTTGAACGTCAGGCCATGCATGGCATTCCGCTTACTGATGGAATGCTGTTATACAATATTATCATCTACAACAAAAAGTCTTGTTTTGTTGTAAAAGAAATTACCCGGTTTCAACAAAGGCTTTATTACTGGATACTAGGTAACATGGATAAAGGAACATCTTGTGTTGTACTGTCTGCTGCTACTGCATGATATCACCAACTCAAGTCAAGGTATAGCAAAACAGTTGAATTCATTATGTAAACGAAAAGACATGAATGGATGTGTCACGACAAATCCAACGTTCCGTTCCGTTTCGCCTCTTATGTTCTGATGGTTCCATTGAACTCTTTGGTCAAAGGATCGGGGTCCATGCAAAGGAAATGCAATGTTTTGTTTGGTCGGCTGAAAATGCCGCTTCAGGTTGGGTCTGACTCTTGTTCGTTCGTGAGATTTGAGAGAGCAACAGAGCAGCAACGAGCGGAAACCCCGTTTAGTCTAAGCCGCACCATGTTTTTTTGTTGTATCCACAAGCAGTCCTTTTGGCAAATCACAAATGCTTGAAAACTCTGCCTTCTTGCTTTTTCAGCAGCCGGCCCAGACATGGGTTTACTTTGTACCCACTCTCTCATTTTGTTGCGCACTTGCCGCAAACGATTCATTGGAGGAAGAAGGGGAAATGTTACATCACGTGAATAGCACCAACAAAAGTTGCTGTGAAGGGATACACGTGATCAGCCATTTCCCTCACCAGCTCAGCTGAGAATTTAGAGACAGTCCCTGTGACGTAAGATCGCCTTGACTTGTGCCTTTTTTCGACAAACTCTAGCTTAAGCCTAATTCGTTAAACTCTCCGATTAACATAAAAAAAAGAGATTTTGTAAGTCAAAGGGTAACACTACAGCAAGTGTACGTACCGCCCCCGACCAAAGCCAAGCATCATGATCATCTGAGGAGAAGCTTATTCTGGGTCAAACATACGTCCTGGTTCTGGGTGAACGGACTCGTTCAAAACGGATTTGTGCTTGTCTGATGGAGTAACGAGGCGGTCGAACGAGTTGAGTGCTTCATGGTGGAGAAAGAGGACCATGTTGCGCACTCCACCTCCTCCAATATCGACGATATCCACAGTCTTCACTCAGACTACTTTTCGCACGACCCATAATGACGCTATGCTTTCACTCAATTCTCACCTTTAGCAAGGGTTCAAACGTCTCAATCGATGTTGACCCGCTAAAGCCTACTCCACTGAATGAGAGACCATGTCTCGACTCCGACTCTCTATGCAGAGTGGTTGGAGGAGTGGGAATCTGGTAAAGCCAGTCTTGCCTCCGAGCTGTACGAGTCTGTCTATTGGGATCGTCGATAAAACCCTTTGCTCTCGCTCTCATTCTAACTTCAATCTCTCTCTTTCTTCTCCTTCTTCTTCTTTAGTATCTCCCTCCTTCTTCTTCTTTCCCCCACATGCTCTTCAGACCCCAGATCTACATCTGAGGGTAGTCCTTTCGGAGCTTCAACTAACACCAACACACATACTCGGCCGAAACATACTCCAACATGTCTTCCGACGGGGAAAAGGCCTCCAAGAGAGCCGCCAGCCCTGTCGCATCTGAGAACGATGGCGGCAACGCTGACGGTCTTCATCGCCGACTTAACAACCGACAAGTGCAACTTCTTTCCATCGGAGGCACTGTTGGTACCGGTCTCTTCATCGGTATCGGTGCCGGTTTGGCCAAGGGTGGTCCCGGCAGTCTCCTTGTCTGCACAGCTCTCTACGCCATGGTCCTCGGTCTCACCAACAACTCTATCGCTGAAATGAACACTTACATGCCTGTCTCTGGTGGTTTCATCCGTCTTGCTGGTCACTGGGTTGATGATGCTCTCGGCTTCATGGTCGGATGGAACTTCTTCCTCTACGAGGCCCTCTTGATCCCATTCGAAATCGTCGCCCTGAACCTGGTTGTGTCATTCTGGAGTGATAACGTTACGCAAGCTGGCCCGACTGCTGGCTTTATCATCGCTGTCATCATCGCTTATGGGTAAGGCTTTCTCGAACTGCGAGTCGCATCCTGATGTGCATTCACGGATGGGACTCCATAGTTCTTTCCCCGTCTCTTCTCCCCTTGTCCCAAGTCCTGTGTGAACGTATGCTAAACTTCGTCTCCTCCTAGTGTGCTGAATCTTCTCGCTGTTGGTGTCTTTGGTGAAGCTGAATTCTGGCTGGCCCTCGGCAAGGTCCTCCTCATCTTCATCCTTTTCATGTTTACCTTTGTGACTATGGTCGGGGGCAACCCTAAGGGTGACGCTTATGGCTTCCGCTACTGGTCCAACGTGCATGATGCATTCGCTACTTTCCGATCCGAGGGTGATCTCGGCCGCCTTGAGGGCTTCATGGGCGCCCTGGCCTCCGCTGCCTTCTTCGTCGTCGGTCCCGATTATATCTCCATGGTTGCCGCCGAGGCCAAGCACCCTAGCCGATATGTCAAGACTGCCTTCAAAACCGTCTACTTCCGATTCGGTCTCTTCTTCATCGGTGCTGCCCTGACTTGTGGTATCGCTCTTAGCCACACTGATCCCACTCTTGTCGGTGTTCACCTGGGAGACGGTTCTGGTCACGGCACTGCTGCTGCCTCTCCTTGGGTCATTGCCATGTCTAACCTTGGTATTGAGGGACTGCCCCATCTTGTGAATGCTCTGCTTTTCACCACCATCTTCTCCGCCGGTAACACCTACACTTACTGCGCGACCCGATCCTTGTACAGCTTGGCCCTCGAAGGACGTGCCCCTCGCTTCCTCCGCAAGACCACTAAGAACGGTATTCCTATCTACTGTTTCGCCGTCACCATGGTCTTCCCTCTTCTCGCCTTCCTCCAGCTCGACAGCAGCTCCGCCGAGGCTCTTACTATCCTTCTCGCCCTCATCACTGGTGGAGGTATTGTGGACTACATCACTATGAACATCACCTTCCTCTTCTACTACCGCGCCTGCAAGGCCCAAGGCATTGACCGTAAGACAATGCCTTACTTCGGCTGGTTCCAACCCTACTGCGCCTGGATTGCTCTCGTTCTCCACACCATCGTCTGCTACACTTACGGCTACACCTCCCTGGCTCCCTTCAACGCCAAGAACTTCTTCTCCAATTACACCATGCAGATCATCGCTCCCTTCACCTACCTCGGCTGGAAGCTTATCCACCGCACCAAGATCGTCAAGGCCGAGGAATGTGACCTTGTGTGGGAGCGTCCTGCGATCGACGCCTACGAGGAGCGCGCCATGATTGAGGATCCTCCTACCGGTTTCTGGGAGGAGATCATCGGTCTTGTTGGTATCAAGAAAAACAAGAAGAACAAGACAGAAGCTGAGGCGCAAGTCTGAGTAAATCACCATAGAGGAATGGCGGAAGAAAAAAAAAACGTCACGTCGCTGAGGAAGTAAGCGAGTAGCGAGTCAGTACGCAGATCATCGCGACTGATAGGAGTCAGATTCGGCCGATCATTTATCACCACCTTGATGCGATCGGAAGAGCGACACTACCTTGCTTCGCCTGCCCATGTGCAGGCCGTCATTGACCAAGATACCCCAAATAGTCACTCCCGAAAGGTTGAGTGGCTGTATAGCATTTACATGTATTAAGTTGTATATACCATAGAGACGAAATGAACATAACGTATTGAACGATCTACATTTGAACCACCATCGTGATTTTACCACTAGCGAACCAGTAACATCCAAGTCAACCGTGTCTTGGTCGAAAGCGATAATTATCAATGCGCACTACCTAGACTGGGAAGAGAAAGCTTTTTCATCTACCGAACGGCACAGGTGGAGCCTAACGGGCCGAAAAGCCACCTCCGCCCGGTGCAGGCCGCCGAGAAGTGGATCCCGAAGAACGGGTTCCCCAATTTGACGGTGCCAGTGGGCCGAATGCCAATTGTTTGCGACCTTTGATGGTGATTCGATCAAAACTCCTACACTGATTGCAGAAACAGAGGAGGGATTGAAGCAGTCTAAAGCCTTAGGAATTCTCTGATCAACCCGTCTTTTATGTATAGCCTTAATAGTTGAGTCGTTACATCAAGGTTGACTCGTTCTTGATCGCAAGTGAGGGTCCGCTGAGCATATTACCTAAACAAGCAGCCAAGACTCTCGAAAGTGACGAGTGGGTTATCAGTCTTCAGCCTTTCGAAGCTCGGAGAATTAATCACAGGGGAGCATTTAGTCCTTCTTGGCAGTACCACTTACCTGGTAGGAGTAGTTCGAGTATAAATACATTGAGGTATTGAGAAAGAGCTGGCCCTTCAGTTCATGTTCTTCCACCAACTTTCAGCAATTGTAGCATAGCTAGGTGACCCTGAGCAGTCATGTATCACTTGGTATCACTTGGTAAGTGAAATTCTGGTTGCATGACACCCGCTTGTGGGGTCAATGCGTCACATTGGTTGAAGGTTTGTGAAAAAAACGTCGTGTTGATGAAAATACGACATGCGTATGCATTCTTAGCAACGCTTTGATATGGAGCGAAGCGGGAACCGATCCTTATTCGTAAGAAAACTCCCCCATTGCCCTTGCACATCACACATTCATCCGGAATCCCCTCTTGAACAGCCTCGAATGCCTCCAGTCTCTAAGCCTTTAGCGCCATGACAGTGATACTCTTGTTCCTCAGCAGGTCATTTCATGACTGCACCTTCGACCGCAGGTAACTTGCAGTCTTCGAGTTCCCTGATTCAACAGCGACAAGGATAGCTTCATCCAGGCATTCAGGACTCCAAACTATCGATTCAGCCAATATTTGCACGCAATAGAACCGGTCGCAATGCCCTGCTGCCACCGACAACACACAGGTATATCGGCGATAAGCGTCTTCAAGGAGTGACTTCTCTGATTTCGGTAAAGGCCATGTATCGTCGAACTGGCGATCCTCCTTGAACTTCTCGGTGACTGAGACGCGTACTACATCAAGTAGGAACAGGAGCGTGCTCACCGTGTCTGTCTTGTACCTTGCACACACAATGGAGTACAAGAGCTCGTCAGTTCCTCCACTAAAAGCACTATCGGTGAGGTCAAGACCCTGCTCCGAATCCCACAAATCTTCGACCAAACAGGTGCAGCCGCTCACAATAGCCCATCGTAAGAGGGCTTTACGGACGTGGCAGTCAGCTGCTCCAAGGTCATAATTGTCCTTCAGGGTCAATCCCCATGCATGCACATGAATATCTTTGGACGTTCTAGGTTTGTTCAATTCGAGTTGCGTTAGTGTTTCAATATCCAGTGGTTGTCTTGGCATGTTATCTTTAGGCTGCAGTCCCTGAGCCACGGCTGAATGAAAAGACCCAAAGTTATCACCAGCGGTAGCACGGGCAAGAATGACATCTGTAATTTGAAGTAAGCGTCCACGCGGAAGTAATATCCCTTAACATCCACGTAGCTCCTCAATCGTGCAGCTTTCGACTGTAGTTCTGAGAACGTGTATATTCATATTAGTCGCCATGTGCCGTAGTTGAAAGCGATATGACTCTAACAGACTTCGCTGCGAAAGTACCTTATGAAAAGACCCTCCAGAGCTGATAAGAGTTTGCAGGATTTCCTCGGCCTCGTCGAATCTGTTTCGTCGCTTGAGCGAGTTCGCCTTCGATATTAAACGAAGTTCAAGTGGAATTCCGGACTCTAGGAACGCTGATTTGCGGTAGAAGGCAGGGGCGATAGTCATGACTGCTTCCTCGTACGTAGCGAGGCCCTCTTCGAGTAGCACCTGTGCTAGATCATCGACGAGAGAATTCCATGGCCTTTCGGAGCTTTCGAGATCGGGGTACAGAGTATTAAGAAGTTTGTCATCATTGAATACTAGGGCTATTCTCTTTATGAAAAGAGTGAACAGGTCTTGTGCTATTAGATTGAGTGTGGTCGCTGCAGAATCAATAGTTATTACATCTGCCTGAGGTTCATCTGGTAGGTCCTGAAGCTCATTTCTACACATCGTGATTGGAACAGTCAAGTTGCTCTGTTCTGAAACATGCAAGGGAAAGTGACCTGTATAGGCAGTTCGTACTCCCCAACGTTGGAGGAAGAGCCGCATGATGCCTGATGCGTTATCATCAACAGCACATAGCTTCATGCCCAACTGCAAACTCCCTTTCTGGAAGCGCCACTGTTGAATAGACCACGACCATAGCCCAAGGACAGCCTCTAACTGATATTGATCAATAGTCCAACTACCTCTGATGCGGGCCATACGAAAACAGAGAGGCTGTTCATGCGATGCAACGACGTAGCAGCTGTGACGCCAATTTTGACTCAAGTGGCAGCCTATCGACCACACTATAGAGTCAGGCATTCCTACTATAGAGTTAGATATGACTGGTACAGTTTCGAAGGTTCCTTTCGAAATGAGGAGCCTGGCAGCCCGTTGCAAGGTGGCTTTCAGTCGTCTGGACATGTCTCTAATATCGTCATCCCATGATTGAAAATGTGGCTGATTTGTTAGAAATGCTAATCTAGACCGGATGCGAACCATTTCGACTTCTCGCCGAGGAAAACACTTCCAGGCTTTGTGTCTTTCTGGCTCTATGATGCCACTTAGCTTCTGAAAAGCTGTGTCTCTGTCGGTGTTGTGCCAATATGCTGGGTCTCTGCCTTCAATCCATTCCACGATCGTTGAAGTAAAGTTTTCTGTTTCGTTATGACGCCCAAGAACGAAGAATACGTTGTCGTGAGGTGATGTCCAGTGGATTCTGTAGCGACCTGGCTCATTATGCACCCTTGAATCTTCATGTATCCTTCGGTCACCAACGAAGAATAAGTCTCCTATACAAGAACAACACGTTAGAATAAGGCCCAAAAAACTTTTTTTACTTGGAAGCGATCTTACCCATCTTAGAACTTTTGGCTTCGCATTCTGTGGTTTTCGTGTCTTTGCCTGTGCCTTCTTCAGAGCTTTGATAATGCTTGTTTGTGAGCTCCATTGCCTGCCAGTCTAGCTCATGCCCTGTCGTACAAGCGGACTCACTGGGCAACTGATTGTTGGGAGGGATGTGGTAACTACGGAGAATAGATCGAAGGACAGACATAATGACTGTGACACCAAGCTGGTAGAGTGATACGCTGCCGTGAAGTCCTCGCAAGCCAACAAATTGCATCACCCAGCCCAGCATGCTGAGGGTAATGGCGAGCCATACACGCCACGAGGGGCTTGCAGCGACCCGGGCCGTATTCCACGATGTGATGTAGTCCACCTTGTATTGATTCCAGGCAAATCCATCAAACTCTTGGTCGCCTATACGTTGCCCACCGGGTTGTAGCCAGAACATGTTGGGCTCCTCAGACCCAGAATGCACAAACCTACGCTCTCAGGAAGCCCCATCGATAATCTGTGCACAAAGTGCCATCCCGACCACTATACAGAAAGATCCGACGAGAGTTAGAAAAAGCCAGGTAGGATCGCTTGGGAATTTGCCATCGGGGTAGAAACTCGTACTGTATCGTGTCGCCCAAATAGCAAAGCCGAAGAAGCTGCCTTGCAGTATGACGCCGAATGCGGCTGCACTGCGCAAAGCTATGAATTCATTCGACGATCTAGGGACCCCGATGTTGAGAGACAAGTTTGGGAAAGGCGCGAAAGCTTTAATTACATTATCTGGCTTCATGCTTTTCGTCTGTTCACCCCCATTATTCCTCGCGAGAAGTTTCGGGTCGGAATCTGAATCCATGCTTGGTGTCGTCTGTTCACTTTGGGAATAGGTACTGTTGCTGTCCGAGACTGCTTCTTCAATGTCTGGCTCACCCTCAAGCCGCCTGCCGAGGTTGATCTGTTTGAAGTTCTGAAGTTGGATGCGGCCTTAGCCAAGAGAAGACCCTGAGAAGAGATCTCTTTCCACCCGTCATTCTGCCCATCTTTTTTCCCAGGCTCTATACCGTTGCAGACTTCTCTAATTGACTCGATGCCGTATTTGGCCGGTATCTTCATGCCTGCATCATCAATCCCGAAGCGATAAGCCTTTCGGTCAGTGGGCTTCTTATATATGAACTCGAGTATTTTTGGCCGACCAAAGACCCGACATATACCACCATTGGACCAAAGCTCGCAAACGTTCTCGCTAGTTGAGGTACAAAGCTCAACCTCAGATACCCCGTGAGGCTCACGGGCCCGTCCGACAGTGATTTAAGGAAGGCAAAATTGGAGACCCGAATGCACGAGAAGGGTAAGGACAGAGGAAAGGAGAAGGGAATGGAGAATAGACAAAGCCTACATGAGTTAGTGGGAACACAGAGCTACAGCAGTGTCACTTTAATTATATTTAGCCTTGTCATGGCAAGGCTGCCTGCTGCCACAAAATATGATGGCGGATCAGGCAGAAACAAAGACCATGAAAGCTGAGGATCTGATAGTTGACAGTATTTGATATCCAATAAAGTCTCCTGCTGAAGCGCCATCCAATGAGCAATCCCTGCAATTCCCCGGTATTGAGGGCGATGTTGGTCAGCCTACATCTGCAGGCTGACCACGAGGCTCTGTAAATGCTTGCTGGTTGACACCCAAATCAGGCTCTGTATTGAGTTATTATCCTGCCCTTTACACAAA
This sequence comes from Fusarium cf. aywerte, assembly GCA_011034095.1. Lineage (NCBI taxonomy): Eukaryota > Fungi > Ascomycota > Sordariomycetes > Hypocreales > Nectriaceae > Fusarium > Fusarium cf. aywerte. The sequence continues at coordinate 112,137 of WETZ01000046.1, forward strand.
CAAACCTGTATCTTGCACCAGAAGACTTCAGACCCAAAATCTGTTGTGATGGCAGACCCGCTCTCAATATCAGCAAGCATCGCGGGCTTGGTCGCCCTTGCCGACCTCGTTTTTCGATCCGGTACCAAGTACGCCAAGGGTTACAAAGGAGCCCAACAAGAAGTTGAAAATCTCATGCGTGGAATAAGAAACCTGTCGGCAGTCTTGCACAATCTGGAGTTGGTAGCGTTTGACCTGGAAGAGACGGAGCCGCCTGATTCAAATGCTTCTCGTCAGCAAAAGTCGAGCCTTCAATTGCATCACCTTCACGATTGTCGTCAACTCCTTAGACGCTTGGAGGCAGGGCTATCCAAGACTGATAGTGCCATCAAATCGAACTCTGGATTTGATCGACTCCAGGCTCGTCTCAAATGGCCTTTTTCGTCTACCGAATCCAAAGAGATGATACAAGAGATACAGCGTTACAAGCAAATCATCGACACAGCTCTAGCAGCCGATTCTCTAGCCAAGCTTAATCTCTGCCTTACTAAGCAACACGGACTGCAGAACAAACTCGGCGAAGTTCAACAAACTGTGGAGAAGATCCTGAACATCCACGTGAAGATCGCACTCAATACGAAGAGAAACAGAATCTTGAAGGATTTTGGGAAGGTTAACCCTAGAAAAGAATACGAGACGAACAGGGAACTACGACACGGTCTCACTGGCCTGTGGCTTACCCAAGGTACCGAGTTTAGTGACTGGTATAACACACCCGGAGCTAAGCTTTGGTGTAGTGGAATTCCTGGGGCAGGAAAGTCCGTTCTTGCAGCTGCCACAGTTGAGGAGTGTTTGCAAAGAAACGGGAAGGATCCTGACAAGGGAGTAGCGTACTTCTTTTGCACATACAGAGAGCCGAGGAGTCAAGAACCTTGCTCCATTCTTTCATCTTTGTGCGTACAGCTCGCATTACAGAATGAGGACGCCTTCGAAATCTTACAGGAAGCTCACGATGAGCTGTATAGCAGCTACCTGAGCACCCAGCCCACACCGGAAAGACTCTCGGAGATTTTAAAACAGATTTCTGCCTGTTTCAGTCGTGTTTACCTCGTTATCGACGGAGTCGATGAATGTGGTGATCATATTGAGGCTAGCACCATGAGTTTAGCACAGATTGCAGCATGGAAGGATGATAGTGTCACCAATCTTATCCTTTTCAGTCGGGACGAGATGATCATACGGCAAATCATTGAAGAAGACTTTGATCATGTCGAGATCGAAGCTGGGACCGAAGACGTTCAGCTGTATGTGGCTTCCGAGTTGAGTCAAAGAATCATTTCGAAGAAGTTGAGACTCAGAGATCCAACACTCAAGGATCTCATAATGACGAGATTGGTTAGCGAAGCCAAAGGAATGTAAGTCATTTTCAGATCCGCCCCCGAAGCCCTGCTCACAAGCGGTCTAGGTTTCGATGGGTAACCTGCCAACTTGATCATATATGCGAGCTTCCTACAGACAAAGCTCGGCGACAGGCATTAGACAAACTACCACCCACTTTATTTGCCACCTACGACCGTATTCTAATGAGGGTCGAGGCCTGTAGTGACGAAGTGAAAATACTCGTGAGGAAGACGCTGCTGCTTCTGGCTGTTTCTTCGCCTATGTTACTTACCGAGTTATGTGAGAGCATCTCCCTCAGCGATGAGGCAGACGTCCTCGAAGAAGACGAAATCGTGTCAGGTGAAGACGTTTTGAGATGGTGCAGTAGCCTTGTCAGAACTAAGGAAGTTCTGGTAAGTGATGAATTTTACACAACGGAGATCGAATTTGCGCACTTCACTGTTCGGGAATATCTTGATTCTCTACATACTCGGCCACCTGGACTTGAGCGCCCCCAACTGGGGCAATACACCCTTTCTCGGCAGGAGCTTTACGAGTTCCACACGTGTATCTACCTACGCTTCCTCACTATAGGAATTGTCGAGCAAGGCCCCCAGACATGTAGCTTGGCAAATACAATATTCGGAATGGTAGAACAGTACAAGGCCCCCATGACCTATTGGGGAGCGGTATCCAGGTGGGAATCCTACTTCAAAAAAGGAATGACGATGACAGATCGACTCCACCGACTTGTTCAGAAGCTCCTCCTACATAAAACTCCTAATTTCTGCCTTTGGGCTGTTGCATTCATTGTTGGACATCAAGATGCCGAGGGATATCATTCAGGTCGCCCAGAACTTATATCATCAGCCATAAACACGGTTCTCAGACCGGACTTCACGACTTTACATATGGCAGCTGTTTTACATCTGCCCGAAATCTGCCAAGAGTTATTAGAGAACGGTTCAAGTCCAGACTCATGCAGCATTTACGGCCCCCCTTTGCATTATGCTGTGGGTGGTCTTCGTATATTTTTTGAAGCTCGAGGTTTTCCCCTCGTTGGTCCTATGTTCATACTGAACAACCTTACGATACAACATCGACTTGACACTATTCACATTTTTCTCTCATCAGGAGCCGAGAAGAAGTCTGAAGTGCAAACTCCATTCTTATCAGAATCTCTTTTTTCTTTTGTATTGTCATACCCTGGACGGCATTACCCCTTAGCACTCGAGGTTGCTACTATGCTTGTCGAAGCCCATATCGACATGAGTGACAAGGACGTACCGAGCTTTGAGAGGTTTTATAATTCGCCCGTATTTGCCGTTGGAATGTGGTCAAACGAGTCTTCAGAGAATCTCCAGAGGATTGTGACTGCGCTAGGTGACGAGAATAAACCTGGTACACCTGGTTTTATCATCCGACAGAAGACTGTTGATGTCATCAGAAGGAGTTGCGGAAATATTACTAAACAGTTGGAGCCAATCATTCCAGAGAAGGCAAGTATAGAAGAAACCCTAGCCTACCTTCTGTCACTTATTAGACTCAATGATAAACAAGGGATGGAGGCGTTTCTCGCTACGGATGACTCTTGGCTTGTGAGCTCCCGTCGATTGGATCCTACAGAACTTGGCTACAGCGCACTTCACCTTGCAGTACTTATGAAGTCTTTAAATGTTATTGAACCGTTATTGGCATTCGGATTGGATGCTCGGGCTAAAGAGGAAAATGACTGGACACCAATGCACCTATGTGATGAACCAGGCAGCAGCGAGGCTCTCTCAGTTTTGCTGCGCTATGCCGGATCATCAATCGATACAGATATCTGGGGTGAAACGATCTGGCACCGTGCGGCAAGGAAAAACGCCACCGACGTTATTACTATGCTGCTAGAGAACGGAGATTCTGAAGCCGCTCTCAAGATGGTATCAAAAGAAGGGAAAACGCCAATGTGCATTGCTTCGCCTAGATCACTCATCGGACCCAACGTTTTCGCGCTTCTTGCGACACATTACAGGAGAAATTACTTCCGAAGGCAAGACCTTCCTAAGTTCTTGATAAGCGGCAGATCTCTCGTTGCAATGCTTCAAGGTGTCGGGGGCACTGCGTTTCTCGAGGTTTTACTGGAGTCTGCAGTCCTTTCTAGGACGCCGGCTGGTCTGCGACTGTTAGCGAAAGGCTTTCAAAAGGTCATGAAACATGATGATACGGGTTCCTGTGAGAAGCTCCTTCAACTCGGCTGCCCAACAGAATTTGACCTTGGAAATGGCTGCGCCCTGACACCGTTCGCGCTAGCTATATGGAAAAACCAAGAAAGAATGATTCAATGGTTTTGTTCCAAAAAAGAACCTGTTTCTACAGTCATCATTCATCCTGACAACGAATGTCGTTGCACAGCTTTGGAATTAGCTCTAGAACGTCCAAGTCTCAACCACCACCTGCCTCTACTGATAGAGAGATATCTTGAAGAACAAGGAGACTTTTCACATATGCAATCCAGTCTTCTATCTATACCCATACTTCACTCCAACACATACGGTCTTCATATATTACTAGAAGCGCTAGACGGTAAGAAGCTACGTCCTGAACAATCCACGTAAGTTATGCCTTAGGGACCGACCCACGGAACCGCGAAGACTGACTAAATCTCCTAGGGCTGTTGTACATGAAAAGGGATGGGATCGTGCTGTTCAATACGCGACACGAGCCGATGTATTCCGTGCCATGGTTAACCAGCCTAATATCCATGGGGAAACCCCACTTCATAATGCTGTGTGGATGAATAGCCTGGAAGCAGCCAAAGCATTGCTTGACCATGGTGCCGATATCGATGCACGTGACGAAGATCTTGAGACGCCTTTGAGTTATGCGGTTGGTGACGGACTTGAAGAAGTAGCACAGCTCCTTATCGAACGTGGTGCCCAGCTTGAAAAGCTCATACTGTTGGCATGCTGTCGACATCATTTGAAGTTAGTCAATCTTCTGGTAGAGGCCGGAGGATCGACTACACAAGTCAGTAAGGACGGGGAGAATTTGCTCAACCTCATAACGTGGGCTAAAAGCCCAAGTGACAAGCCTGACGTGGAATTGTTCTACCAATTCCTTGATCGCGGGGTTGACCTCTATATGGCCGATAGATGGGGAATATCTGCTTTCCAAAATTTGTTCCTGAAAGGCAATCTGGTTTATCTGCGAGCCCTATTGGACAGACACCCCAAGTTGGATCTCGATAGATTGATAAGCTGGCCTGACGAATACTTCGGAAGTAGTATCAGGAGCTTGAACTATACGTCAAGAACCCTTCGGTGCATCAGAAAGAAGCTTACTAAAGACGAAGTCCTACAGCTTTGCGGCCTGGGAAGCTTAGGACGTCACAGTTTGCTATGCAGAGCAGCATGCTGGGGCTCGGTGGAGGCGATTAACAATATCATCAAATTCGGAGTCGACGATCTTGAATATCACTGCACTGAGCATGGCACGCCTTTAGAAGCCGCAGTTTTGCATAGCCGACTTGAAGCGGTCAAGTGTCTTGTACACAAAGGCGCACTGATACCTTCCGAGCTTAGCAGGCCGAAGAACCGAGTCATCAGCACAACAAACCCAGACTTTGTGATTCGACAATGGCTGTTTGTCGGAAGGCACATCGAAAAGAAACGGCTGCTGAGCGACAGCTCTGGTGGTGAGATCGAGATGAAGAGCTGGTCTGGAGTTTGGGTGGCTCAAGTTACATTGACGTTCGAGTCGAGACAGGGTGTTTGCGAAACTATACTGGAATATGCACATAGGAGGCAGCGTATCTTGAAAGAGGGTGCAGAGAAACATGTGCCAGTGAGCCGACTGGCACGGTTAAAGAGGTATAAATTCGATAGTTAACACTTGCGTGGACTAGGCGCAGTGACGCTAAGCATGCAAATGAGCCTATTTCTGGCCTACTTTCTTGGCCCTACGCATGGTTCGATTTTGTGGCGGTATTTATGGACTTGTATTTGGCATTTGTATTGTTATTCAAAATTATGATCGATGGTGTGTTATTTGATTGGATTGGTAAGTCTCTTTCCAGCACTTCTGGTAGAAAGCTCAAGGCTAGCGCTACGTGCTTTAATAGCAATTTTGATAAGCATAAAAGTCGGCGTCGATTAGCAAAGAAATAAGCGGTGATAGCTATCTTCTCCACTAGTCACCTCTGAAATGTAGGGAGACTAAGGAAACCCACTAGTCTCGTAGGCTGCTATATATTCTTATTCTTGAAATCTTCAACCCTCAACATATAATTCGAATCAACAGCTTTACAGACGCTGGACTCTTCGAACGAATGCTTTGCAAGTTAAGCTACGACAACTTTTTGATGATACATTTCGACAAATCAGAATTTGAAGATATGCTTCTGCATAGTGTTGAACCAATTATATGGAATTAACTAACTTGCTGATTGATTGTATCTGCTGTGATCTTGTTTGCCCCCTCTTTTGTGCTGACTGAGGCATGTGACTGCGGGTGTACATGGCCGCTCCGGTTCAACAAGAGCCAACTGCATATTACTTCGTTCCCCCCCTCGTTCAAACACAGCTATTGTATCCATGGAAGCTCAGTTCCTTGTTAGCCATAGAAATGGCCCTGTTCCTGGTCTCTTTAATCTTTGAAGCCCATAGCAGCATCTGAGACTCAACAAAAAATACCAGAGAGAATGATGACTGTTTCGTACTCCTGTTGGCACGCCACTGTACCACACAAGCATAGGATCCTATGCGTATAAAGGTTAGTATGGGAATTCGTTCCTGATAATAGAAAGCTTACCATCTTTTGCCTCGGTAAAGACTCCAAGGATATGTTTCAAGGGGAAAGGTCCTTTGAGAGTCAATTTCGCCTGTGGCTGGCTTATCCTAAACTTGGTCGAATCGGCTTTGTCTATGTAGAAGTGTCGCTGTGACTTGTCGTAAACCTCCCCACAAAGAAGGAAGATATTCTGGAATAAATAGACTCTGTACTGTAGGCTCTCGTCAGTCATATCTCGGTCGATACCTTGACGTCTCACTCACTGGCGATGCCTTCAAACCGACTTTTACAGTCAAAAAGTTATGTAATACTAATTCACCAAAGTCACTTGGACTAAGCCCTTTCCAGTCCAGTATGCATCGTTCCAAGTCTCTTACCACTTCTGGACCTGCTCCAAGACTGATCGCTTCCTCGACCCTGGTAACGGCTTGCTGGATGATGCCCCGCGCGTTGGCGACATCTTCATCCTGTTCTAAGGACATGGGTCGAATCTTGCCATACATCAGCAACTGAACTTCATATACTTCTTCGTTGGGAATACCTGATCCATAAAACCGGCGTACTTGAAAGCCCGATCTGACACCAGCGGCAGGATTGCCAAGCATTTCGTTAACATGAGGACCTCGCTTATACCCCATGAGGAAGAAATAAGAGACCGCATTTTAGCCTTGGCGCTCAGCTCATTTATGATCAGTAGCATCTCTAACTCGATGCCCTCCATATAGAACTTGAAGACCGGAGCCCATCTGCGTCCAGACTCGGGTAAAAACAGGTTTCTCTCCATTCTGATGAGCAGACTTATATGAAAGTTGGCGAGTCGTCTAGCCGTCTCGAAGGTTTCGATTATATGTGCATCCTTTCCCCATATGGGATAGCCGGTTAGTTTATTATTTATTTCAACAAGTTCCTCAACCTGCTGCACATATTCCCGTTGGTCTTGCACGAGCATTGTAGACGAAGAACTGCTTTCCTTATGAAATAAAGGGGTATTGTCCTTAACAATATCTGCAGTGCTCAGGTTGTCGAGGACTAATAACACGATCCGAAGAACCTGGGTACTTATTAGTAGATATTTAAATTTTATGTGAGTGCAACTAAGCGGCGGCTTACTCTTGAGAAGCCATAGCATTCTCCGTCTGTTAAATCCGGGATTGTGAATAAGCTATCGGTTTGCACATCCAGATCATTGTGACAATAGTGAAGAAACCATCGAATGATTTCAATTTTGCAACGCGGCCTGACATTCTCTGTATGATTCGAAGGACAGTCTTTGCACGATTCACAAGGATTGTCAATTTGAGAACTCAGCGCTCGAACGAGGACTATTAGCGGCGATGTTTGACTGAGAACCTCCCAGAGGTGATGGAATGGATCTGCGGGAGTGATTATTCCATCGAAATACTTTTCCATTCCGGGTATCTGCAACATTCTTAATCTGATATCGTGGCATGCGGAAAGTAAAGGTTGCTTTTTTGAGAGCCTTGGTACATCCCGAGGTTTGGGCGTATTCTTGGTAATTTTGCTCTCCTGAGGCCCTAAAGATGTTGGCACGGTCTCCCCAAAGTGATAGTGATGAGCATTTATCACATCGTTCTGATATACTGGCAAAGCTATCATAGACAGGATGGAAATATCACTAAGACTTAAACCAGAATAAATGGACCAATAATGCGATCTCACGATGGAGCTTCGGAAGGAAAAGTCCATGCTCTCCCGTTGGGCACGACGGTACACTCTTGATGTCTCGAGGTCGCCTTCAAAGGCGAATTTGGAGAGACCGCTGTCGGTGTTCGTACTAAGAGGCGAGAGTGGCGTGGTTGGTGTGGTTGACTGTAATTCTTGAGATGCGCTGGCGCGTTGGGGCAGGGATAAAAGACTCCTAGTTTTTGCAACAATCGTCTGTGTTTCTAGCGCGTCTTCTAAATTCATCAGTCGATGAGAAATGATGTGGTTTGTTTCGAGTAGGACTTTCACATTGTTGGAGAGCTGTTCCTGGTGTTCGGCCGCTGATCGATCAGATTCACTAAGAGGTCAATAGGATGTCTATCTAGTGAGCCCTCTGAGCTACATACGATTTCAGAATCATCAATATTAAGGTCATCGAACTTTTAAAGCTCTGTAATCGCACAAGAAGAGTGTTAAGGGAACTCTCCTTCCGCGCCCATTGGAGACGCGCCCATAGTGGTATGCGTTCGCCAGCCGCTTCTTTGGGTGGCAGCGACTGGAGCTCTTTTTGTATCTCCGAAAACAAAAGGACGCCGTCTGTCAAAATAGCGCGAACCTGATTGACTCCGATCAATGCAGCGTGTTGCGCCTTGACAGAACCAAAATTCGTAGTAAGGCTCTGTAGCCCTTGAATGATAATCTGCGTGCTCTGTATTTCGGAATATATATGGGCGGTTACTTGCGGGGTATCTTTGGCTGCGGAGATATAAGGGCTGAGAAATTTGGTTGTCTCTACCGTGATTGAGATGAGGCCTGCAATCGATGCTGCGATACTCAAAGGGTCGGCCATTTTCTGAGGTTGAAAAGAAGACGTTGTAAGGCGGAGCGAGGCAGCCTTATCGCCTTGGTTATTGAGGCTGTGTTGGGGGCCAAGCTCAGCTCTGAAGTAATATGGAACTAACTTAACTGGACTAATTCCAGGCATGGCAAGATTGGATGGAGAGAATACCATCCAATAAGGACCTGCATATGCTAACATTGTACCAATTAAAACACGAGCCAAGGCAGAAATACAACAGTACCTACTGTTCGGAATTTGTATAGATCTAACTGATATTGTTCAAATCATCGAAGCCCAAAAAATCATCCGTATTCATCATCGGCTGATCCATCCCAAGATATCCCATGTCCAAAAGCATATAAACATCTGGCATACCCGTATCCAAAGCTTTGAACCAATCATCCGTAAACATGCCTGAATCAATGGTCTCACGCATTTCACGAGGATCTGGTGCACCTATTAACGAGTCGATCTGACATGCGAAAAAGCGAGCCAGGTCGAAGTAGAGATGCGCTGCTGATGTCGCGGGAAGGAGTTGCACGATTTGGTCAAATAGGGGGATGACGCTGATTGCCTTCTCTGCAGCGACGGAGTTTTCTTCAGGGGTAAGGGCACCTCTTTTGATGGCCTATTCAACTATTAGTAAATAGTATGGTATTGGAGTGAAGGGGGATGTACGCGTAGAAGCTCGGTCATTGCGTGGCATATCATGAGATATTGGTTATTTTGGAATCCAAGAGCCAGTTCAATCATGGTTCTATCTGTGGCAAGCAAGTTCAAGATACGGCTTGCTACCTGGACAGACTTTCTTTCGATGGTGAGCAGTGCTTCTGATGACACGCTATCTTCAGTAGCTGCTATATCCCTGAGAGCTTGGGCGTTAAGGACCAAGATGCAGTGGTCCATGTAAAAAGCGAGGACGGGAAGAGATTTTGATGAGGGGGATTCATCTGGTATACAACGCTCATCTCTAAGGCGAGTCAGAATGTCGTAAGACTCTTTGTGCCATGCTAGGAGGGAAGATGGCGTTGAGTTGGTATGCTTTCGTTTATCTACTTGGCTTAACTACTCCCAGTTAGCTATCTGGCTTTTCATTTTAAGGCTATATAAATTGGCTTACCAGCAGTCTTCTGATTTCGATAATGCCACTTAGCATCCGATCCGTTGGTTCTGCCAAAGGCGTTCTCCACCATTCTGCAGCAGAAACAGGAAGGTCTTTCCAGTTAATGGAGTTTAACCTTCCGTTCATGATACCGAAGCCTTTATCGGCGATGAGAGTCCGTAGCCATGTCCTCTCATAGTTGCGGATATATCGATCTCTAAATTCGGGTGACGTGTTTTCACATTCTATGTTGACGTATTCTCTTATGACGTCTGGTCTGTTGATAGCCATTTCTTTGGCGAGTTGCATCGCCTGGATCCGTTAGCTATTTGAATTCTAGAATCATCATCTACAGTTTTACTTACATAGCTGAGTGATATTGAAGAGGAATCGTCTACTTGTTTTGAAGATACGGGTGCCCAGTACTGCATGTTGACAATAGCCTGGATGATTGCGAGAGACTTTACGGCGGCGGCGATAGACCACCTGACGTTGCCGTTGGCTAGGTTCATTAAAACAGGATACATGGCTCTGTCTCTAGGACGGGCTGACATGGCGCAGCCCAGAGCGCAGATGACGGAGAATAAGGTGAATGAGTTTGCGTAGACGTATTCGACTGTATGTAGCGTAGCGTCGAGAAGACCAACTAGTGGATTGCGAGTTTGGAAGAACCTTGGAATGGTCAGATGACGGGGTAGTGGGAAAGGCAAGCTAGATCAACTTACAATTGGAAGTACACAGCTGCGTCACTATCATCAATCAAGCGAGAAGCAAGTGGATCACAAGTAACTTTCTCCAACTTGAACGGACAATCAACTGACTGTGTGGCCAGAACATCCCAATCTTTCTGCTGTGCTCTGTGCGATGCTTCAAGATGTCAGACAAAGAATTAAAGGGAATGGTTCCAGATAGGGATCTCAACTCACAGAAATAAGCACCGAGACGCTCCTTAATCGGCGCCATAATAGCTTCCCTCACACCAGGCTGCATCGGCATCTGAGATCGCAATCTCTCACACTGAACAGAAGTATTCGTCGCGATGGCAGTAGTAACTATACTAAGCGGCGAGATCAGATCTTCAGACTCTTCGGACTCATCTCGACCTGGTGAATCTGGCTGAGTGGGTTGAGATGTAGCGCGACTCTCAGAACACGGTTGTGCTTGTGTCCAAGGCGTCCCGCGTATTGAAACAGTCGTATTTGGGCTGGGAAGGCTATTCCCAAGAAGGGCAGCGAGGATTTCTTCTCGCGCACCACTTTCTTCGATGCGAGAAAGCAGTTTGTCTACGCTGTCTGGTTTACTAAGATAATGATTAAAATGGTGTATAATTCGGATGATGGGTGGACTTACTTTGTACTTCCGTGCTTGCGACCACGGTTTGATCGAGCAGGATACTTGCAGACACGATCATGAGAAACGCAACGAGAGCTGTTGAAGGTGTCAATCAGTATCTAGCGACGTGTATCAATCCATTTCCATGTTTAGGGGAACTTACCAAGGATCTTGGCGGTCGCATTTTTGTCTAGAAGCGCGACAGCTAAAGCAGGCTACCTGGTGCTGTGGGTTCTTCTCCGCTGGAGCCTCCATTTTTGGTCAGTAGCGTGTTATCGTGAGTGCTATGTGGTTCGGGGTTGTCAAGGTTTAAGGAAGTTAAGTTAGTAACCGAAATGCCGGAGTCTTCGGGGTCTTGTAGCAAGTCGCTGTTTTGATCTAGTCCCCGACGGCGATTGCATCACGTGATGAAGCCATCTGCGATTATCGTAACACAGCAACAACCTTGAAAGGGGAAAGCAATTTGAGAATGCTCTGTTTCGGAAATATAGGCTGATGGAATTATTTTTTATGTACGACGAGGCTTCTAAAATCGCCAGTGCTGTGTTGAACCTTGTCGTTGATGTCCTGCCGCGACTACATATCGCGGCGCGTTTGTAACAATAATCAATTCGTTATCATCGAGAAAATATGTACAAATGGACATATTATTAACTGAATGGTATCACAAAATAGACGCGATACAGAACCCTCAATCATAAACCTCGTAAAACACCTCTATCCACGCTGGACATACCAGATGCAAGCCCCAACACCATCACTCATGCCCGCCCATGCTGATGCTTATCCCCTCACAGATATCCATACCCTCCTCCAGGCGACGTACCCATTCCACCTGGCGCAAGGCCACCGCCACTTGAAGTCCCTGAAACACCCCCATAAACGCCTCCATTCACACCTCCATTTGGTCCTCCACTAACACCGGAGTAGATGCCCCCATTCACACCGCCGTATATGCCACCGTGTGGGCCACCTACACCTAACGATCCATTGCCGGAGCTGTATCCAGTGCCGTAGCCGTACTTGTCTTTTTCTGTCGACGATCTTCTGCTGCTATCGCTGGCGAATTTGCTTCCTTGTAGTCTGGATGTGGCTTCTGGTGTTCTTCTGCCTAAAGTTGCTGGCTTTGGTGGTGGTAGGTCGTTGTCTTGTTCGTTTTTTGAGAAGAGATTGAATAAACACATTATGAGCTGTAGTGTATATGTGTATAGGAATATGCGTATTTGAACGAATGGATATGTAATTAAGATGATGGGAGTCTGAGGAAATGTTTCTTTCGCAATTAAGATATTCTAGGATGATAGTCGAGGTTGGGAAGACGCGACTTTGCAGAGCAGACTCAAAGATTTAAATGAGGGCCGAATCAATCAGAAACAAGGTTTTCCGCAGCCTCGACCACGCGTACCTGCTTTAAAAACCGGGCCCGAGGGCTATGACGATCATTAATAGCCTATTATAAGACCGTATGCAGCGCCTGCACCGCCCCATGTTGGTCCCTGATTTTAAGCACAGCCTTAAAAGACCCCTGTATTTTACGTTAGCTCAAGGCTTAGGCGCCAGGCGGTAAAGGTCAGCTGCCATGCACCCTGCTGATGAGGATAACTGGAATCATAGGATACAAGAGAATGACAATTGATGAAAGTTCAGATTATTTTTGAGAGGCAAGTGACGAATCTCAAGATGAGCCAAGATTATTTCACGACACAATGCAGTCGGTAGTTTGGTGAGGAATTAAGCTTAAATTAGCGGGTCAATGCCAAGAGACAAAGTGGCAAACGCAACTGTGATGTACTTTTGATTACTGATATTACTTTACAGACACACTGAATGAGATTATTTAGCTACGGAATAGTGCAACAGAGAAGAATTTCTCTTGCTCCATCATAAACAAGGCCTAATACTTTAACGTCAATGTTACATTGTTCTTAGTCGAGTACCATAGTTGTGGAATATACGACTGGTATTCTGACTACCCAGTAGCCACTTGGTGTGACTGCGGGCTGCCTCCAAGAATCTATACTAGCCCGACTTACGAATACTATTATCTGTCCAAATGAGCGTCTTTAGGAAGCTAATTTGCTTGAGTCCCAATCAATGTGATTACTAGCTAAATTCTCATTTTCTACCATGCTATTCCAAATCCTCTCATCGCTATCTAGATGAAACACGCTTGGAGTGATGGAAGACATTACGTCAGCTGAACCAACGCATAAATACTTCGACTCTGCCTAACCAACAAAGTATACAAATTCACATAATCACTCAATTTTCAACTCAGTAGAATGAGCCAAAGCCATGTCCCAAATGTCTTCACGAGAACAAGAAGCCTTCAAGCGAGTGTATCAAGTACAGCGACAAAGGCAGTTTGCTGAACTGCAAAGACAACAACAGGCCAACCAGGTGCAAAGTCAAACGGGGAACACGATGAATCAAATGGGCAACCAGATGAGAGGTCAACAGATGGGTCGGAATTACGACGATCTTCCAGTGCAGGAAATAGGTGACATAGACATTATCAACGAACAAGAAGTCTCACCCGAGTTTACCTCATTCTTGTCAGCCTGTCAAAACGACGACACATCCACCGTCGAGTCAATCGTCACCTCCCAACCTCGCACCCCGATTTTTCTTCACCGAGGTCTTGTCAATGCCCTGCGTCGCGGAAACGTCGATATAACTCGCTATCTTCTCCAATCCGGTGCACCTATTTCGCGAAGTGACCCGAGATCCATTATCCTTTCGTCCCCGGCTGGTCAACAAATGGCCCTTTTTGAGGCTCTCACCGAGTACGGCTGGACTGTCAACACGCCAGGCTACTATGGTGAGGTTATACTTCCAATGCTCATTCAGTTTGACAAGGGAGATCTTATAGACTGGTTTCTTGCGCACGGTGCCGACCCAAACTTGGGCGCCCAGCGCGATAACCGCGATCGCATGGGTGAATCTGAGACAGACTCGTGCCAGGCACTCGAGCTAGCGGCCTCAAAAGGCACTGTTGATATGGTACAGAAGCTTCTAGATGCTGGCGCTAAAACCAACAACGGAGCGCCGCTGTACTGCGCAGCTGGTGCTTGCCCTCCTGGCGGAAACCCTCATGTTGCCGTCGTAACGCCAACGAAGGATTTTGACATCTCGAGGATTCCTGTCATGAAACTCCTGGTGGAAAATGGCGCTGGTGTGAACGATAAGCTGCAGTCGCGCTATGTGACATCGATGTATCCCATCGTGAATGCCGTGATGGCGGGCGCAGTTGAGAGAGTAAAATGGCTTTTGGACCAGGGGGCGGATCCTGATTTGAAGGGAGCGTATGGCAGTGCCAAGGATTATGCAAGCAAGCTTTCCAGTGATGAGATGAAACAGGCGCTTGGACTTCTATGAGACGCGGTCTCGAACAGACTAGATTTAGTCGTGAAATTGAAAATTTCAATGACAAGACGATCATAACGAGGAAAGGTCTGTTGCGCTGATTTGTAGATGGGATCTAGGATCTGCTGACATGCTGCGCTAAAGGCAATCGCAATTGATTGCCACAAGGATGAACACGGATGTGAAGGATAGCGGGCGAGTCCGTCGTCGGAACTTCGGAGCTTTCATCATCGATGAATCCGAAGGCAATGTGTGGGTATCGAATAACGGGCATTGTTGGCGGTTGAGGATGAATCCCAGCTGCAGCGCGTAGACGACAAATTCACCTATGAGACGGAACAATGAATCATATATCTGATAACTTTCTAATTTGGGCCTCATCTGTCTGCCTGCCATCCTAGAGAATCACAAAAGGATGTATCCTTAGTAAACGAGGTTTCTCATGGACTTCGGATACCTTAACCCTGCTTCTCTCGGCATTGCCCTGAAGGATCTCGAAAACGCGTTCACCATGTGAGAAGAAGCCTCTAAGTTATTGGGCAAGCAGTGGATTATGATGCTTTTGACGAGGAAAAAAAAAAAAAAAGAAAAACTCAAGATAGCTTTGCTGCGACTTGAGGCAGAACTTTATCAGCTGGTGAGAAGAAGCCTTATGGACGGGGTTCCGTTTCTGCCTGGTCTGCTCGCCGTTCCTTCGAAATACAGCCATATTATGAGCTCGAATTGAGCTTCACCCGAGCCAACTATCTTAGGACGCAAAACAGCTTATACTAATGGAGTGCTGAGAAAGCTATATTAAACTATGTAGGAGGCAGAACAAGCTCACTACTACACCTAATATATACCTCGTGAAAAGTGTGCAGGAGACACCTGGAGTGGCTATCACGCTCTCATAAACATTTAACAACTACCACCTAGGATCGTCCACTTAGCGTGTTTCAAGCCTTCAAACGGTTATGGCAAAAGCCCGAATCTCAACTAAAATGCCAGAGGCCAATAACACTGGGAGCGAAGTGAGGCATTAGCCTCGATATTAACTTTATACCAAAATCGCGGTTTCACCCGCCATGGAGAACAAGGACTATGAGAATTTAAACCAATGCGCGTCTCTTATCAGTGACGATTGGCATTTGAAATCCTTCAGGAACGTCAGAAAAATTGCACTCCATATCATAGCTTCCAAGAAAAAGGGGACCTAGAGCTCAGTAGAAGGCTCGTAAAGTGACCAATGTACCTTTTCTCTGGTGCTATCTGTGCATAGGCTCATGGTTCCCACCGTGACATGAAAGTTATATATATACAGAGAATGCTTCTTAATAACTAACTCGATTCTTCATCGACCGCAGGCTATCGGCCTTTTCCATTCCTTTACCTTTTGCTATCCTCGTTCGCTCATTCATTCATTCATCCGCACTCTCGATCGTTGCTTCTACGCCAAGATTCGTACCTATCTCTTGGCTTTGGCGGCTCTTCCGTCCTTGGCAAAAGTCTTGGACCCGGTTGTTTCTGGTTCCGCTCCTCCTATCGTCACTACCTCTCAAGCGTTCGTTCCACCTAAGCCGCACATTCCTGTACCGCATATGTATAGATATACTACTACGAGTGAAGTCATCATCGTTCGTGAGAGTACTGAAGCAGCCCCGGACAGCCCTGATGCAGCCACTCCGGTGCCTGTTGCTCAGGATACTACGTCTGCACAGCCTTCTGTTCGAGGTGCTACTTCTGAGGTTCCGCCGCCTCTATCTCAGGATACAACAACCGAGCAGCGATTTACTGCTGCAAGCACCACTTCTCAGCTTGTACCTCCTCTCCCTAACCCCGCGACCGAGCAACATACTCCGGGTCTAGAGACTGCTTCTCCAATTCCACAGCTCCTCGAATGTCTAACAGCTATGTGAGGACTGTTCCGTAACTTTTAATTAGTGTGGTTGGGTTAGGTGGTGGGCAGGTGAAAGTAACTTAATTACTTGGGCTTTTCTATCCTTAATAGGTTACTAGCTCATGATACAACTTTTGTATGCAACGGTTTATGCCTGTCACAAATGAGACATAGTGCAACCTAGTTAGGGTTATTCGAAGAACAATTTCCATCCAATCAGGCCCTTCCAGTGATATCATAATATGTGATATCGGAAAAGTCCCTAAAGGTGTGCTCGATACATCTTTGCAATGATTATTTATTTTATAGACTTTCAACAGGCGCCCAAGCCTTCCAATCTTCTCAATAATATTATATCAACTTTAGCTCTCCGGCAGGTCAAAACTCTCAACTCATCACCTCAATAGAAGATACACACAGCAACTGAACTCTAACCAAAATGAACATAAATGTAACTCACAGCTGCTATATGCACAACAGCTGGTTCTTCCTCCTTTATCTCTCAACTAATTCCACCCGACTAGCCTAAAGCATCGATAATTAACCATATCCGTCCGTTTATCAATCAATCAGTCAAGAAAGCAAGACTATATCGCCCAACATACTAAGTCACTCAGTCGGTCAGTCAATCACCCCTAACCCCTACACTTCGGTCCACACAGCTAACACCCTTCACAGTCACCAACCGACGCAATACACCCTATCAATAAAGATGTCATCGACGCGAGCCTGCGACTGACCCAACCGCAGGTCAGAGAGGCCATCAAGCAATACAATGACAGTCAGAGGCTCAAGTGGCGAAGGGACCTGCAATGCTTATGATGGTTTTGTTTGACAGCTGATTCAAGCTACCGATGACTTGCTAAGCCAATGTTCAACATATTATTTAAAAGCAAGTAGTACTTCTGTCATCACAATACTTTGCTCAACAGACAAACAGTCCTACGTCAGTTCTGCATCTTCAGCAATTACTCAACATGACGAACCTCCTTGTTATCGCCCTGGCCATTCCTGCCATCATGGTCGCTCCAGCACCATTGCCTGACAAGACTGCGAGAGAGGTGACAGTTTGCGCTTGTAGCACTAAGGATGGTAAAACCCAGGCACACGGCTAATGCGAGTATATTGCCGGTCGTACCGTAACAACCTATGGTCAGGAGCTTGTAAATAACTCTCGTGAGTTAGTTCTCGTTTCTTCCAGGCTATTATGTTTTGCCACCAGCACGATACTCAGTGCTAGCCTGAAGCCATTTAGTCAGAGTATATGGATAAATACTTCAATGCCGAATTTTGCTCCGGCTACTGGAAGGGCTACGACTACCCCATGTGAAAGACTGTTACTGTTTGCAAGATCGTTGGAGACTACGTGGTCCCTTGTTAAATTCTCTAGCCTGCGTGAACGGCATAGGGCGCCTCAACATTGACTTCAATGAACTCATTGTACTTATTCCTTCACTAAATCACCTTTCTGTTTTAGATTTGAGTCTTGATTGATTATCTTTTGATTGCAAACTTGAAGTCTGGTAAACGTCTCCTAACTATATTAACGCATCCCAGCAGAATCTTCAAAAGTCTTCGTCTGAATACTCTTGGCCATAGTTGTCCAACATACCTCTAGATGCCTTCCAACCTTTAGCTGACAGTAGGTACAGTTCCTCTATCATCTGTAACCTATCAAACACCACCTGTACTAGCCCAATGAAGCGTGGTTCAGAGCCCTTCGATGTGTACCTCGGATTGCATGCGACTTTCTGCACTGTAACTAACGTGTCGCCAGCCGCATCAACATCAGAGAACCCAGTAAGGTTTATTTTTCTCATATCTTGGCCCCTTGACGGCGACCAGTCGCGGATAATCTTACAGTTAGGTTTGAGGCTCCCGTTATCTGGCCCCCCAATATTGGCTAGACAAAGAGCGATGAATTTCCCAGGTCGTGACCTCCGTTGCTTGAAGACGACTACTACACCGTAGAGTGTACTTTCATCTGAACAAGACACCCCACTTGTATATAGTTCCTCGTCGATGCCCTTTATTGGCTGTGGCATGACGAGCGGTATTAGAGGCGGCTCGTCTCCTGACCATGCGAGGTTAGTTATTTCGTCGTTCGGAAATATTCCATAGAAGCGGTAGTCCGCAATCCCACGAGGGAAACACAGTAAGAAGGGGCTCTCGGCTTCACAGTGCTGCCATTTGGGAATAGGTAACATTGCCGCATATGGCTTTTTGATCAGAATGCTCTTTTGTAAATGTGCTGATACCTGATCGATGTAATGCGAAGTCCAGGCTTGAGATGGTGTTGTGTAGATGTCGGTCGAAAGAGGATACTCCGTTGACGTAACGGAAGTTGTTGCCACGTTTGGGCTTTTATCGGTGAGATCCATTATACTTGTTCTCCGAGGCATCTTCACTGGGAAGAATGTGTGAGGCCAAAGTAATCGGGTATACTGCTGCATTTCACCGGTGCCCTTCTGAAGTAGTGGTATCCAAATTCGTGATACATTGCGTGTTGTTCTGGTGCTAGTAGCTTCGATGTCCCAGCAACCAAGTACACCGAAAACAAAGTGAGGAACCAAAGTTGGCACTATGGGCAGAGTGATTTTCAACCCAGTGTTAGTCAAATTAAATGGATACGAATGGTCTGGAGGTGTATAGTGCCTCTGAAGTTGAGGCGATGTGTTGACGACCACTGTCTGCGAGTGGCGAAACTCCACGGGTGAGCGGGGAAGAAAGTCGACATATTGCAACAGGGAAGCAAAAAAGCTATGATCCGCGTATTTTTGGATGACTTCTCCAAGTAGTCTCGTGAACGCATCATGACCTTCACCATAAACTAATGGCATAGAGATGTCAAAAAGCCCGAGCAAAGAGTAGGCTTGATCCTCTATACGTGTCGTTGACCGGCCCGATGCCCATGCCATCCTCTGGGCAACGCTGTATCTCCGCAGTGGATGTGACTTGGAAAGCCTGCCTTTGAGGAGGCACGACCATGGTATTCCTGTAATCTCGGTGATGCAAGGCGCCAATTCAGACTTTGTAGCTATTATGGTCCAGTTGCTGGAGAAGAAAGTAACATTGGGCGGTGCGATCAACTCCTGAAGGGTCCAACCTCTTGTAAACCATCTTGCATATCTGAAAGCACTTCCTGGCTTAGTGCATTCATCCAAGGTCATAGTAGGGACATCCTCCAAGTATACGTAACAAACAATAGATCTGCGATACCACTTGAACATAGAATTGATAGCCTCAGATAGCTCTGCTGAGCTGCTTTTGTCGATACAGTTGGTGTCTACCCAGACGTAACCAAGCTGATCTTTGACAGCCTGAGTACAAGCCCAGATGATCTTCTGGAAGCCCGGCTTGAAGCGGCGGTTCTTTCGATCGGCCCAGTCTTGCAGTGAGACTTCGCCGTCGCCCCAGGTATGCGATAAGATAGCATACTCCGGAATGGAAACGTCAAAGAACTCCTCCACCTCAAGGGTCGTAGTATTGATTAGGCGCATCTTGTCTTGACGATAAACAAATGGTGAAATTCGGGAGGTAAGCAACCTTGGTTATAACCCTGGTTGGGGCTCAGCGTTAGTTTCAACCTCTTTGATTGGTCGTGCATAACTATGAGGCTAAGCTTAGGCAAGACCATAATGCTGACTCTAATATCCTAGGTAAGGTAAAGGCTCTATTAAACCGAATTACTGTATACTTATATATTAGTTATCCATTTAAGTATATCTCTATTTTCTAAATTTATAATATATCGAAATTATATGGCTAGCTAGTGCGTATTGTCCCGCAGCTCATTATTGTCTATCGAAATCTTCTGACTTCAACTCCGACGTCTATCCTATACCAAAACTGGTCTATGTCTGCCGTTAGAGTCGGAACCTTTCTAATTCCGCCTTGGGAGAATATTAAGACTGCACAATCAAAGAGACCAGTCCAGCCATAACCAGGCACCAATGACTCGAAGAGCACTTGACGCGCATCCACTTTCACTAACTTCGTCACCCGAACCGCTGTTCTCGCTTGCTGTGACCCCAGCAGGACTTGGATCGTCTGTAGAAGTGGCCGTAATCTGTAGTAAATCTTGACCCTCAGCAATAATAATCGACATCGAAGCAAAAGGCAAGTCAGGCGCCTCCTTGATCTTATCCAGCCCAGTGGCAGTACTGGTCACATCCTCCCCACTCTTCACAGTAGCCGTCGTACAGACCTGGGATGTACTACTGCTCACAAAACACTCAACTGAATAAACATGAGATTCGACCTCGACTATCATAAAGTGAAACGTGCCTGTCGATGCAGCGCCTATGGTGACTGCCTTGTCAGCCCACGGCCCTATGACGACAGTGTCGTTAATACCCCCGCTTTTGCATTCTTGTCGTGAGTGCTGAAGGTATGTTGGACATGATGAATGGTCTACAGTGGAAGGAGGATAAACGAATGCTTAGAGGGATACGGACGGCAGATTAGGTATGGTGTATAGCAAACTATTTAAGAGAAATCGAGCGGCGTAGAAAAGGAACAGAAGCATGAGATTGGTTCTCATATCATTGGCTGGTAAGCGTGCGAGGAAGGATTAATAAATTTGGTTTGGACAAACTCTTCTGGTTCATTCGATTGTCCTATTCATTATGATCGTAGCAGCCTCAGATAGTTTCTGCCTCGGGCGCCTAGCACTAGCAGAGATAACCTTGAATTGCCCCAATTAGACGTACAAAGCTTATGCTGGAACAGCTAGCCTTTTCAGTGGATTATGTTTGTGATAAGTTCTTATACGTGTTTTCCACGTCAATAAAGTCTAGGCTTCGGAGATTATCTGCGTCAATAGAGACGGACGTCAACTTCACACCCTGTACCGAGGTGAAGACCGCTCGGAACAGCCCGGCCCGTAATCACGACAGTGCGAAACTCCCACACAAATATTCACGATCGACCCACCTTGCCTATCTTTCATTTCCTTCTACCACTTCACGTTACATTCTTAGCATCAGGATATCTCTCTTCTTCTTCTGCAAATATGCCTGCAGTGTCAAACCAACAACCGCCATTTCTGAGCCTTCCGGATGAACTGATCGCCGAAATCTTCAAGCTTTGTAATTTATCAGATCACTTCAACCTTGCTCTCACATGCCACCGTCTCGCGAACGGTGGAGCCGCCATTCTTGCGCGCCATAAGACTGCATACCGTGAATACGGTACTGTCACGGACTGGCTNTCTGCAAATATGCCTGCAGTGTCAAACCAACAACCGCCATTTCTGAGCCTTCCGGATGAACTGATCGCCGAAATCTTCAAGCTTTGTAATTTATCAGATCACTTCAACCTTGCTCTCACATGCCACCGTCTCGCGAACGGTGGAGCCGCCATTCTTGCGCGCCATAAGACTGCATACCGTGAATACGGTACTGTCACGGACTGGCTGCCCTTAACTATACCATCTGTTTTGCAAAAAGCCATCGAGGATCCCTACGTCGCATGGAATATTCGCGTCATCGAGATTTATGGCACACGCTACGGCTGGGAGTATTGGGGTCCATTCAGATCTGAGTCGCCGCCAACGGTGAACGTCTTTGCTTCACCACCACCAGAAGATGTTGAGTCGGAGACCTTCCAAGGTGGCGAGACCTACCACGATTTTCGCTGGCGTCAAGTATTCGAGAAG
Source organism: Fusarium cf. aywerte (assembly GCA_011034095.1). Taxonomy (NCBI): domain Eukaryota; kingdom Fungi; phylum Ascomycota; class Sordariomycetes; order Hypocreales; family Nectriaceae; genus Fusarium; species Fusarium cf. aywerte. The sequence goes on from WETZ01000046.1 coordinate 134,113, forward strand.
CCGCCAAACACCGAACTGTGGCATGAGGAACAAGTCGACGATGACTTGACGGAAGATTGCATGACATATGCGATGTGGGCTACCAAGCGAAGGGATGAGTATCAAGAAAGTATTATCCAGCGACATCTGCCTAGCTACATTGATCTGCTGGTGCGGTATGGTCATATCAGCCATAATCAAATCGAAAATCAAATCGAAATAGCGAGAGAACAACTTCTAGAAGGCAATGATAGTCTTCTGAAAGTGTTGTTGATCTTGTCATGTCCACGGCTGGTTGTTTTAAAACATGCTAGTGGCAAGGACGATGTTCGTGATTCCTCAAAGAGGTGCGTTTGATAAGACCCCGTTTGACTGAGTTGTGAGATGCTGATCTGTTTTTAGAAGTGTCATGGAGTGGCTTTCACAAATCTTCACCATGAGCTGGCGGCATAATTCTTGGGCATCAGGCTTACGGAGCCTACGACAGCTTTCCATTGGTGTTCCAACGGGACTTTGGTTCGAGGACCGCAATCTGTCAGGATTCCACCGAGAACACTTCTTTCGTAGCATAATGCTACTTCCAGGCCTCAACACCGTCTACTTTGGAAATATGAATCTCAAGGGAGATTGGGTGCTCTCAGGTGATGAATCGAGACCTCCCCCTTTATCTGATCTGTCAGGTTGTTCTTCTGTGCAGCACATTTACATCGACCAGTTTATTGACGAGTGGGAAGAAGTAGACCAAGACTACACTGCCGAATCTGTCATTGAGTTCCTGCTGATACCCAAGAAACTCAAAAGCCTGACTGTTCGCGGTGGCCTGAAACGTCAGTTGAGTAATGATATCGGCAATCAAGGTCTGTACGCCACCATGCTACATCTCAGCAAAAGCCTGGATAACGCAATAGAGTACAACTGTCGTCTTCGACCGGCTGAGGATCTTTGGGGGTGTTTTGGCAGAAACAATGCCGTACGCAAGCTGTATCATGGAAATGTCAAGGTGACAATAAACGCTATCGAGCTCCTGGCACCGGTCTTCCCATGGCTTCGCGCGGAAAAGTTGGGCATCCAGTGGAAGGGTGCCAAAACACGTCAAAACTGGAGGACTCCTGCATTTCCACCAAATGCTGAGGTTATTCTGATTCAAAAAAGCTACCGAGATGACGAGGTTATGGACGAGCAAGTAATGGAATACCTAGAGAACACACTTTGGTTCTTGGTCGAAAACAACACCCGTAGCGGCGGAAAGCTTAAGGCTATCTACATACAGCAGCAGCCTAACCCAATCAAGGAGAATATAAATGCTGAATATGAGTTTTCAAAGTTGATTAAACTCGGTAGGGAGAGAGAAGTCGATGTTCACGTGAAGGGAAACAAGAAACCGCCGTTCTATCATATCGACTTTCCGACGCCGCCCACAATGTCGATGGGGGCAGGACAAGAGACACGAGGCGAAGATGGAAAGAGGGTGTTTGATCCATTCATGGGTTGTTGGAAGAAATAGCAGTTATAATCTAATCAAGATAAGAAGAAGGAAATCGACCGTCATGGACGTGTGACTTGGGGAACTTTACGCTACCTGCTGGTAGCCATCGATGTCATTAGACCCTACCAAATAAGGCTCATACATATTTGTACGGTCTGTGTTAATATCACCCGAGTCACTTTCTCACGAAGCAACGACCGACGCTTCTATCATTATGAAGGTAGAATAGGTATCTCTAGCATATAGTTCATTCCCACGGAAGGTTGTCTCGAAAGAATTCGCAAGGTATGCCTGTGTCGATGGTGAAGTCGCTCTATGTAAAGACAAAAGAAATTGACATGGACCTTGATGGGCTTCTCGCCAACAGCTTTAGCTAATTTTATTGAGCTGCTAACCCTTCATTCGTCTCAACTACACTGGTTGCGGAGTTAGTATAGCATGCATGATTGACTGATGTGCATTCTGAGCATAGGTTCTCAAAGATCGGCGAAGCACACAGACTTTGAAGTGCAAGATGAATACCCCGTAGTTTCTATAGAACTCCAGGATTATCATCGTTCAATGGGATGAAAATAGGCAGATACCTATTCCAAGCTCGTTGGCAGTATTTTTATTCGTTTTGTGCTTTATCATTCCACCTCTTCAGCATATCTGGTTTTCTCTCTCATTTAGGGAGGGAGCTAATCATCACTTGACAGCAAATTAGGCGCCGTGGCTTAATGATGGGCGCATCGCGAGGCGTATTGATCATCCAGCGAACCAGGCTGCAGGGACCCATGTCAAGGGTGCAGATTGAAACAGGCTGTGCTGACGCACATTCCTGGAGCACAGCCAACAGTACCTTGACAGGACAGTTAATAATTTCCCCAACAGATAGAATACTCTCTTGCCCCTCATGGATCTGTCATGCGTGCTTGGGATTTTCTAGATTTCGCATGTCCAACTCAACGACCCTCCAAATTCCTAGCTGCGCTTTTCGGTTTCTGGTACCACAACAGAATGGCTGAGGTGGTCGGCTTGGTGGCCGCTACTGGTCAGTTTATCGAGCAGAGTATCAAGATCATCGAACTGTCAAAATTGGTCCGAGACAAGTACAAGGATGCCCCTCAAGAGGTTGAAAGTTGGCGAGGCCAGATTGAGAGCCTCCAAAACGTGGTCGAAACTGTTCTTCAATCACCCGCTCTTCAAGTCAGCGAAGTCAGCTGTACTATTGACCAGTGCAAGTCTGCGGGTGACTCCCTCTTAGGGATTTTTGAGACGATTCAGTTCAGTGAAAGGGACTCTTTCCGGCACAAGGCTTGGAGAACTGTCGTTTCTCTCGTGAAGGAAGAAGACATCCGAGCCATGTTCCGTCAATTGGAAGAGTTAAAGTCAACGTTAGCCCTTCAGATAAGTATCATTCATCTGTGAGTAGCCTGATCAGAACAAATTTCCCCAAATGTAAGCTGATAAGAATGAAGAAACCAGAACAATCAGAACGATTCCCAGATTGCCTCACTTGTGGAAGGCATAAAGCTGTCATCCCAACCTGGGTCTCCTGAGGACCGATGCCTCCGAGCGCTGTTCGTCACAGATCCCATCAGTGACAGAGAAAGTCTCGTCACAGTAAAGGGCAAGAGAACGCCCGGAACATTCGAGTGGATTCCCAAGACACAACAATACCAAGACTGGAATTCTTCTAGGAAAGGGCTCCTTTGGATCTCAGGCGCTCCCGGCAAAGGCAAAACCATTATTTCGATATTCCTTTCGAAACTTCTGGAGAAGACAAAACCCGACTCCACGGTCATATACTTTTTTTGCGACAACAAGGAAGCGTCTCGTAACAGTGCTGTCAACGTCCTTCGCGGTCTGATGAGCCAATTGATCCAGCGCCACCCTGACCTGCTTTCACTTCTTCTGCCAACATGGAATATCCAACAAGACAACCTGTTCCGGGCGAGCTCCTTTGAAACTCTCTGGCGGATCTTTGTCCAGATGCTGGACGCTATCCGAGAACAAGAAGTCTGTTGTATCTTAGATGCTCTTGACGAATGTGACGAGGAGTCCGTGACACTACTTCTGTGCAAGTTCAAGGGTCTGTTTGACCCTGAAAGTACTGCTTCTACGGTACCTCTCAAGCTCATCATTGCAAGTCGCGAAGAGCCAAAAGCCTTACCACAGACTCTCGCATCATTCCCTCGAATCAATCTCGGGGATCTGGATTCTGACATCAACCTCTATATTGCGGAAAAGGTACTTCATCTGACACAGATCAAGAACATTCAAGGATCCACTTTACATCGGCGTATCGAAGAAGCATTTCGCGAAGGCGCTAAGGGCACCTTCCTGTGGGTCAGCTATATGGCTCAGGATCTGGAGCAGAAGTCACTGAGTGAGATTGAGACTGCGCTGACCCAACTCCCACACGGTCTTTACGAAATTTATGAGAGGATCATGACTAAAATTAAGGTTGAAAATCGCGACAAGATGGCTGAAATGCTGATGTGGATATTGTTTGCTAAAATTCCACTGAGTATTTCAGAACTCTGCGATGCGATCCAGATTCAGGCAAGCCAGAGTCTTACACGTGAAGAAATATGTCACGACTATGTCCTATCTTGCGGCCATCTACTGAGAATGGACATTTTTTATCCGAAAAGCCATGACAAGTCACCACACGTCAATTCAAGGGTCACCTTTTTGCATCAGAGCGCGAAAGACTTCCTACTAAGAACACTCCCGAACCGATCGAAGACCCCCCTCATTATCGAAAGTGGAAAGGCGAATACAATAATGCTTGATAGGCTTATAGGACTCCTAGAAAGGTATTTGTACGATGAGAATTGTAACATATGGAAATTGCACAAGAAAGTTCCTCCCCTCTTTTACTATGCTGTCCAATCTTGGACTTTTCACATGCGTCAGTTGGATAAAAACATCAAGGTGATTCTACAAAAGCACGAAGGCTTCTTCGGCAAAACCTCGAAGTCCCGCGCCTTGTGGGTGCAAGATCGCCTACCTCAGGACGGCCACGGAAACTGGGATCTTCATGTGCCTCTTCTGCACGTGGCTTGTGCAGAAGGATTATACTGGTTGGCAAAGGATTGCCTCCAACCAGCAAGTATATTATCGAAGCTGAAACGCCAGCTAAACGTTGACAAGCGATGGGGATACCTGGGTCAAACAGCACTGCATTTTGCAGTGGCCAGAGGATCACTTCCAACCATACAACTCTTGTTGGAATGCGGAGCGGATGTCAGTGTCGAAGACAAACTCGGGCTGACACCAATTCACATAGCTATCGAGAAGTCGGATTTTGACGCCTACACGCTGATGCTTTCATCAAAAAAGAGTAGGCGGGTGTTCGAAATGGATTTCGAATACCTTACGCAACGGCATAATGCGGGGGCCTCGGGGAAAAGCTCACTGTTACATTTGGCAGCTCGAGCTGGCAATGGCGACCTTTGTGCTGAACTCATTCAGACACACAACTTCAATACACAGTGGAAGGACGGAAATGGCCTCACAGTGATACATGCAGCCTTGGAGGGGGAACACATACCCCTCGCTAATCGAATGGTAACTGAGTGGGGTGCTTCCTTGCGTCCCGAAATCGAAATACTGAGGACTGTGGTAAACTCAGTTGAATTTGGCGGTGGTCATGTTAAAGACTGTCTCAAAATTTACACGTATGAGTGGAGTTGTGATATCAACACGGCCGATGAAGCAGGGAATACAATCTTCCATGATCGTTATGCCTCAATCTCGGCGATCAAAGCAGCAAAAGATCTGGACCTTCCAGTAGACTGGTGCCGGACAAACAAGAAACAGCAAACATTCATTCACTGCAACATTGACTGGCTTCGGGAACCCTATGTACTGAACATGTACTTGCAGCGCTCACAGTGCGGCATCAATGCGCAGGATTGTGAGGGATGCAGCCCTCTACACGTGTTTCTTGAGACTACCTCGGGATTTGATATCTTATTCTTGCGTCTGGGTTCAGTCATTCAAATACTTCTCGACTTCGGAGCTGATCGGGCTTTGAAAGACAATAACGGACGAATAGCAGTGGATATCGCTCGCAGTCGCCTGGATGATGTCAAGGCTGAGAAGGAGCCGACGCAGCTCGACCTGTATTTTCAGTGGACGCTCGAATCGTGGATTGAGACTCTCACGGAGTACGCTACTGTTGCGCTAGATGCTCGCGAGTTGAACTTGCAACTGGATGGCTGTGAAGGCTGGCCAAATGTTTGCCAGGAGTATTTTGAGTCGCGTAGGAAATATTTGTCAGATCGAAACTCGTGGAGATGATTTCTTCAAAGTAGTTTATGTGTCCCCAGATTATAGCAAAATATCAATGCATTTTCATACATGTAGGCAGATGCCAAACACCATGACCATGTTAATACAAGTACAAGATGCACAGTCCATCAAACCATCAAGATCCTTCCGATCGATGCAACCAATTCCAAGACCTTGACGGGATCGGAAGCTAGATACACCCAGATTGTAAGTCTGTCGTGAGCTAATGTCACAAGCCTAATAGATAACTCTGAGAGGAGTGATATAATCGATGCGAGATAGCTGTTGGGTCTCTGTGAACGCTCAATTGATAGTTAGGTCTTCTCCAAGATGACAATTTATTCCTGACCTTCTCTGGTCTTTACCTTGGGCCTCCCTTTAATACTCGTAATCTTGTACCTAGCATCGAAGCGGGGTCGCAATGAACTATTAAATCTAAAATGCGCTCCGCCGGGTAATTCCAGCCAATAGAGTGTTACAGGTAAGCATAAAGCCATTACGGGGCTGCCGAGATCCCTCTTGGCCCTATGATAGGCTGACATCGATTGAGGCTTGGCATTTCTGGGCGTTGGAACACGGTTTCTATCTAACGACAGCCACAAATCTTCAACGATAGCACCATGACATATGCCAACCGTCTGCGCCTCGATAGTTAGCTTAGGCTGTACGGTGTTACCGGCCCGTGGCGTCATCACACAATTGCGTGATGAAGCAGGTTTGCGAGATTCAATTGATGGGTGATGTCGAGGCAGATTGTGTCATAGGCAACTTGTAAGAACTACAAATACCACGTCCAATTACCTTTTATTTTCTTGCACCATCATCATCATCATCATCATCATTTAGACGAGAAAAATCAAAGCATCTCGAAGCCCTATCCACTGCCATCAACATATACCAGCAGAAACTAGTCGATCAATCCACAACACGCCACCACAAATCCAACCGACTCTACTTTACCACATACTCTACCTACAAACACACTCAAGGACCAACGTTTACAAACAAAAATAAAAAGACTTTCAGTATCCACGATGTGTCTTCCCTTCGGACGAAGAAGCAACAGTCGTCGTTATGGTGGCAGCAGCGGAGGCATGGTGGGCGCTCGCCCAGTGAAGGTAGTTCACCATCATCATCACGGTGGAATGGGAGGAGGTCGCATGGGAGGAGGTCGCATGGGAGGAGGCATGGGTGGATTTGGTGGTGGACGTAGAATGGGAGGAGGTATGGGAGGTGGACGTATGGGTGGTGGAATGGGCGGCATGACGGGAGGTCGACGAATGGGTGGACGATGCTGAGTGATATTTCAATAAACAGGCGGAGTTTCAGTATTTTATGTACTATAGATCAGAGCGTTCAGTTGTTTGTGCCAAGTAATTAACAGAGACCTTGCACAGGTGACATGCAGACCTCTCTTCACATCATTATTATGCCTGCCCATACCACAACTATACACTAAAACAATCCAATAAGCTAGATATGACTATCAACTAAGTAGCATATCATGTAGATCCCCACGCATATGTCGTTGATAGATCCTCCGGGTCATGTTAGTGGTAAATTGCCTTTTCGTATTATGAGAATTATCTATTATCACCACCGGTATACGTGGCGGGAAGGGTATAATTAGAACGGCACAATGTTGCATTGAAAACCAAAAACGGACGAAATTCCAGGGGGGATCCGCGCAAAGCACCATTGCCGTAGGGTTACTAGTATGAAGGTAGAAGGTGACAGGGTCAACCGAAAGTCTTGGCTGTGATTGCAAGGATAAGTTGTACCAGGATCAGAACGGACATTTGAACTATAAAGGCAGCCGGGAGTGATTGATGTTCTACTGCCGGGCAGTAAATATGGGGAATAATGCTTAACTATCGCACATAAATAGGATGTAGCTTGACCGTTGATTCTAGAGTCTTGCGTAACCTTCGTCCTAAGTTCGTAATTGAGATGTCGTTCAAAAGCTTTGTCCTGCTCGGTGTTGCGGCTGTGGCCCTCGCTCTTCCCACGGACGAAGGCATCGTGCCCGGCAAATTCATTGTGGCACTCAAGCCATCGGATGTCGATCTTGAACTCCACGCTCGATGGGTATCCGACGTCCATGGACAGCCTCTTTCTCGTCGCGGCGTTGAGTCCGGCGGGATTGATAAAAAATTCAATTTTCCTGGCTTCCAGGGCTACTCTGGCGCATTTGACGAGAGGACTATCAAGATTATCAAGGCCAATTCGAGTGTAAGTATAAAAACACGTTTTCAAACTGTATGGATGAAGTTAACTCAGAAATAGGTCTTGCATGTGGAGCCAGAACAGGTGTTTACTGTAGCTTCGCCAGTTACACAGCAAAGTCCTCCCTGGGGTCTCTCGGCAATTTCCAATGCCAACCCTCCATCGTCAAGTGCCTCCTACCATTACGACTCGACAGCCGGCGCAGGAACATTTGCCTATGTGTTGGACAGTGGCATCTATCTCGAGCACCAGGAATTCCAAGGCCGCGCTGTATTTGGCGCAGACACGTCAGGTGTGACCAGCGAGAAGAGGCACGGTACACTTGTGGCTGCGATCATCAACGGTGCTACGTACGGAGTTGCCAAAAAGGCCACTGTTGTAGATGTACAGGTATTAGGCGACGACTCTGGTACTACCAGCGGTATTCTGGCTGGTATTAGCTGGACGGTAAACGACGTTGTGGCCAAGAAGCGTGCTGGAAAGTCTGTCATCAACATGAGCTTGTCAGGTGCATCCTCGACCATCATGAACGACGCGGTGCAGAAAGCCATCGACGCCGGTATCATCGTTGTTGCAGCCGCCGGAAATTCGAACCAGGACGCCTCAACACTAAGCCCTGCAAACCAACCCAACGTCATTACAGTGGCAGCCAGCAATAAGAAATACCAGCGATGGACTCATTCCAATTGGGGATCGGTTTGCGACATTTTTGCCCCAGGCGAGGATATCATATCGGCTTCGCCTAGTTCTGCCTCGGCATCACGCACGTCAAGCGGCACATCAGAGGCTGCTCCCCATGTTGCGGGTGTCGTTGCTTACCTTTTGGGATCGGAAGGTTCTCGTACACCGGCCCAAATTTGGACTCGGCTCCAGGAGTTGGCGATCAAAGGCAAAATCACAGATACCAAGGGAGTTCCAAACTTGTTGTTGTACAACGGAAATGGAAAATGATATGTTTGTATCCATTCGATATATGCTAAAGACAATTCATCATTTTATGAATCTATACATCATGGATAGCGACTAGGTTATACCTTTATTCATTATACGAAGTTAAAGATTGGGTGTCAAGATCCAGGGTGGCTGAATGGAGAAGCGCGATCAATCACCCCACAAGTACGAGTACCTAAGTCAAAGACTTCTTGCGAACATTTGTTTCGGTACGGATATCTTTTTGTTATATCTATAACAGACTCGGGTGGCCGAATACTCTTCAGGTACAATCGAGGAAGTGTCTTTGGATCAGAGATCGTGATTTTTTCAAATATGGATAAGGTTGTACTACGGAACCATCATGCAATGACAGTTATTGTCGAATGCTTTCGAAAAGATAGCTCTAAACTTTTCATGCCACTGATTGGACAGAAAGGTTCGCCATGGCTAGCTCGCGAATAGTTTGCGGGAGCCTTCCCAATTCTGGAGTAGAAATCGATAGTTTCTATTATCTCAAGCCCAATTAGGGCAATGGAAAATGCATCTTCGTATTGTAATTTCCCATGCTTCTTTTATCTACAATATATATCCATGTTAAGCATAAGTCCATCTCTTTCAGATTCTGTCTTTACACTATCAGACCACAGACTTAATCATGTCGTTCAAAACCCTCGCATTGTCTTGCTTAGCCCTGGCCCCATTAGGTGCTTACGGCGGTGCCTGCAAGCCAAGATCAACAGATTCCACTATCATTTCGTCTTCAATGACGATTGTCTCATCAGAGTCTTCACAATCTACCCAACTCAGCAGCACAATTTCATCCGGCCTCGGGACAACCGTCTCTTCTGAAACAACTACCGCATTCACTTCCGAGACTGATACAACAATCTCTTCCGAAGTTTCCCAATCAACTGAACCCACAAGCACCTTGTCCTCAGATATCGAGACAACAATCTCATCCGACGCCCCAAGCACCACAACCTCAAGCGTGCCTTGCCCGGCATGGACTCCCATCACCCCATACCCCGCTGACAAGGTTTGCGCAAAGCCTGTTTCTTACGACAATTCCAGCAATAACCCTTACTATCTCGCCAACGACCGCAAGAACAACATCGAGGAGTGCGCCAACTTTTGCGGCGACACACAGGATTGTGTTTCATTCTATACGTCGGATTATCAACCTGGCCCAGGCGCGCCGGTATACAAGGTTTGTTTTCTTTTCAAGGGATATGAGGAGCAAATTGGGTTTGGTGAGGGTCAGGATGCCTCCAGGGCGTACTGGGAGCAGGGCTGTTTCAAGTGTGTTCGGGACAATGTTGAGCCTACCGCTCCTTAATATCAGGGCACTCAAGCAATAAGAGCAATTTCTTTCAACGATAGTTGGGAGGTGATTGATTATAGTTGATAATTTCTAAGTCCTTAGCTTCTGAGCTTTGTTGCAAAGAATTGTAATACATCATCCAACTGTTCAGGTGCCTTGATCCAATGACCCTCCAATTCAGCACCTTTATACTCTTTCCATTCTACCGGGTATCCAAACTGGGCTAGAATTACCCGGGCCTGCCGTCCCAGCTCGACATCAACATAAGCGTCGTCAGTCCCGTGGCCAAGGAAGACCGGCGTTGATGGAGATGATTCTTGATTTGTTCTTCGGCTAAGTATATTAGCCACAAACGCGACTCCTTGATTCTTCTCAGGCGAAGAGTCTTGATTCATATGCTCTGTGAGACTCGATGCAAAGGGAAGCCAGGTGTTTGTACCAAAGAATGCACCCAATGGTTTCTCAACCTGATTCTGAAGAAGAGTCCACATCGCTATCGCTCCGCCCTGACTAATCCCACCCAAAATGAGTTTCTCACTTGCGCCGCCAAGATTCTTAATCTCTTGGTCGGTGATCGTCTTGATGTAGCTGGTCGACTCCTTGATGCCAGGAATCTGCAGTTCCTGTCTCGCTGTTGTGTCCGTCAAGGAATGGGCTTCAAACCATGCTGGCATATCCTCTTGAAACGCCTCGCTCCATAGTTGTCGTGACGAAGGAAAGATCCAGCGCCAACTGGGTAGCTTATGTGCGAGACTGGTTCCATCTGAATATAAAGTCTCCTCAAATAGCTCCTGGGCAAACTCTGGGCCATTGCTGCCTCGTCCGTGTAAAAGGATCGCTGTGTGAGTGTGTTTTGACACGGGTTCGATGATATGGACTGGCCCGAACAATTGGGTAGCTTCCGACTCGGGATCTTGGCACATGATGATGATGATGGTGGTGCTGGTGATGATGTTGAGGGGAAGATCCCTGAACGACTGTAGCCTAGTTATTTCAGTGGAGCTTTATAAAGTTGCTTACGGTATGCTGAGATTAGTTTTTATGTTCAAACCTTATAGTAATATCCCTCTGGGGACAGATCAAGGTTACACTTTTAAAAAAGACTATATTATATACACTTTCAGGTACTACCATACTCCTGCAAGTCTCTTATAGACCGCGTAAGATGAGTAGCAATGAGTAACACTTGAATTTTAAAATGGTATATAAGGATCACATAGCAGTAATCGATAAGATGCTTATGCAAGTCACGAGTAGATAAAAGATTGTAAATGCAATTGAACTCTGTTGAATTATCTAGATGCCATAATGAACGAATGGTGCCCAAAGAGTAAGATCATGTGGATGTTGAGATCGAACTTTCTGTACCGCCCGACGCAGTATCTCGGGCACAGGAACACTTTTGTTTGTAAGCCCTGATGACACTAGCTGTTGGTAGAAGTCCTGAGAAACCTCTGCACATGTATCGTCATCAGCAGACCACAATGAACCAATTGCATGGGGAAAGCCTGCAACTGGAATGCCGTTGCAGAGTGCCAACTCTCATCTCCAAGATCTTGCACACGAGCATTGGCTGTTGCACAGGCAGACAAGTACACGAGTCCATCGCCTGTCTGCAGATGGATTTTCAGCATTTGCGCCGAAAACGTCCAGTACGTTTCGTCTTTGACGGCTATGGGTCGTCCAATACCGAGCATGGGCAGTTATCTCTTCGGGAAGAGAGATCTTACGGGCCAGGTTATCGAAAGTAAGGTAAGCTGGCCACGTGAAACACTAGAAGGCACCGGAACACTATCTGAGACAATACTGGTGATCATTGGAGACGGCCCAACAGACCTACGGGGCCTCCAGACGAATGCGGGAATCTCCAGAGGGCCCGGTGGCGAGCTACGCCTGGGTGAGCTAATACATGAGATATCCCATCCGTGTTCTCGAGATACAGAGTCAGAGAGCACACAGCATGTGAACTTTGAATTCCGTCGTTTCACTTTCCAGGTGCGGGCTCGACCCTAGGGTTTTCGGCTGAACACGCTGCAGGGTGGGAATATAAGTATGGAAGGAGAATCTATTGAACAATTAACACGGATATAACGTGGGTATGTATGGGCAAAGAGGATAGCTGCAGTGTGTTAGACATATTGCAATGAGTTGTCTCCTCTAACAACGCTTTTCACATGTTCAGTCTGTTGCCTAAATTGTAACTACGTCACCTTGCATAAGAAAAAGGGTAGTAATACGAGTCTGCCCTAAAAGGGTTTAGTGTGTTCGGGTAGCTACGCATGCAACATAAGAGAATCTGTGACAATCCTCGGGCCATAGAAAACAAAGAATTACACTCATGGTATATCCAACTTATATTTTGCCACTAAACTGTCTTGGGACTCTGTCACTCCCTAAATGGCTCCTGAATCTACCGCTGATAAGAGTTCTGTGGTTGCCTCGACGGTCAGAGACTGGCTCTCGACTTGCCTCAGTTGCCACACTACCTGTGTTAACTCACAGCATGGAGCTGTCGCCAACGATGACGGCCACACAGATGGGAAGCCCTGGCATCCGACCTGGCTTATCGATGTTGAGGAGTGTTGTATAGTTCGGGGAAGTTTCAAAGCCGAATATTTTGCTCTCAGTTACACTTGGGGAGAGGATAAAGAGTGTTCAAATGGGAAACTGCAGTTGCTTAACCACAACGTCGAATCATTAACCTCAACCGGCTCGTTGAGTCTGCATAGGCATCAGCTATCTAAGTCGATTATAGATGCAATCGAGTTCACAGCTGCTGTTGGGACGAGATACCTGTGGGTAGATAGACTTTGTATCATCCAAGATGATCCACAAAAGGCTGCTGAGTTCATGGACATGGATCGAATCTATTCGGGAGCCATTCTGACAATCATCGCGGCAGCAGAATATGGGCTATATCTCAAGCCTAACGACTCTATTCACAACGCTACAATACCATCATTGAGCACAAGGGGTCAAGCCGCTCATAGAATTGTTCGCAGGTACTATCAAGCAGTAGCCAGATCAAGATGGGCAACAAGGGCATGGACCTACCAGGAATATATCCTCAGCAGACGGGTTGTCTTCTTTCTGGGAAACATTGTCTTTTGGCAATGTGAAGGTGCAGTGTGGGATTCAAATCAACTTCGACCCAATGGGAATGAACCCGGTCATCCTCAGAAAGTCGACATCTCAGAACCATTTATGTCGGTATTCATGAAGCGTATGGAAATGCATATACGACCTGACATGAGCATTTACATTGACTTGGTCTGTCCTTACAACGGAAGGGCACTGTCACACCAGGAAGACGGCCTTTCTGCCTGCTTGGGCATTCTTAACCGTTTGGAGCCAGCGTTCCCGGGAGGATTTATATCTGGTCTACCACGCTTATATCTGGACCATGCGCTTCTCTGGCAGCCCTTGAAATGCGTCTATGATAGCCCCGACCCTCCAATTGAACCTCCGTATAAGCTGTTTGATGGGTGTAAAGAAAGGACTGGCCCGTCGACTCGAAGGCCTTCACTTCCCTCTTGGGCTTGGTGTGGCTGGCAGTGTTTTATTGACCCCAACAGCTTTCTAGCTGGGTTGGAGATCGAGAGACAGGGAACGTATAAGAAGAATACGTCGAGTTCTTGGCGCCTACAACGTACAGTTGAATGGGAATGCACGAACGATACCAGTGCTCCTGACGATCTTGAGAATCAACATCAGCAATGTGGAGACCGATCTTCAGACCCGTTGCGGTCACCAACGAGACAAGCTCTCCCCTACCTACCAAAATACATAACTGCTTGGACATCATCCATAACTCTTCGACATGCGGCAACTTTGGAGATCCGTATTGAGCCATTTGTAAGAAATCGAACGGCGTTTATGGATTCTTCTGTGAACCCAGTGTTGTCCGAAAGGCCTTTGAACGAAATGTGTAAAGTGGCTGTCCTTCAAGATTCGGCGGGGAGATTCGCAGGCTTGCTTCGCATTACAGACAGCGCCGCAAGTGTGCCGCAATGCGACATGACAATCGTCGCGATGTCGCAGGGCAGTGCGAACGGGAGAGACATCATGCATACCTTCGAAGAGAAGGTTTTTCGAAAAAGTAGATACCACAATTCTGATCCATTCCGAGCTATCTACGATGAAAATGAGCGGTGGGTTGACAGTTCACCTGAATTGTCTTATAAGGGGGAAGAGAACTACCGGGTTCTTGCTGTGGGAGAATACAATGATAGCCTTGTTCTCAATACGGCAGATTACCATAACACCCGGGACTATGAATTCTACAATGTTTTATGGGTACAAGCTGGTAAGAATGGAACTTTCTACAGGGCTGGTTGTGGTCGTATTCTGAAAGAGAACTGGGAGATGAACAACCCAGTACAGCGGAGGATTATACTGAGTTAGGCAATTATCTCAATATGATATGAAATCACCTCGGACCGCTGTTACATATGCGAGAGCGAGTGATTCCTTCTGGCATCCCATGGAGTACTGGAACCTGTTTTCTTCCCCCTCTAGCCTGTGAGCACTGCAAGAATCCTGTTCGCTAAGGATTCACAACTCAATACCGTCCTTACTCCGTAACTTGGCGGGGATAAACGGAGATAGAGAGATTCGTACTAGGGATCCTGCTTAAGTTGAGATTGAGCTTTCATTTACGCATATCGCGACTGTGTAGCCATCCCCCAGTCATTGAAATGTTCTTTTCGGCTGGATTTTACGAAGACAATNAAAAAAAAAAAAAAAAAAAAAAAAAAAACACGTATTAGGAAAGGTTGGCTAATTCATTTAACAGTAGAGAAGTGACACGTGACCAAGATACTGACGAAATGCGAGTGATCCACTTCGGTGTTCCGTGGAATTTGAGAATCTGTCAGCAATATAACAATCCTAGTTCAAGAAGGATTCATCCCCCCACTTATTTCGAAAGTGCAGCTGAGCTGGGACAGACGGAGACAAAAAAGTGCTGACCAAGACACATTTCTGACTCGACGTATAGGCATGTATTCGTTAAACATCGTTATGTAGTATAGTAATGTAGAGATATAAGAACCACACTCCCATCTGCAATAACAATGTTTCCATCAACTCAAGTCAGCTTTATTGCAACTCAATTATATAACTCGCAACAATCTATTCATTATGCGTTACACACTCGCAGTTATACTCCCAGCCATCGTTGGCATCACTGCCTATGCTAAGCAAGGTAACAACCTTGCCAAAGTCGATGAATTAGTCCAAATCCCGGACTGGATTGAGAACGTCGCCACGCGACCCAACAAAGACCTTTTGCTCACCACAATTGGTGGTGCCAGGGTCTACTCCCTCGATCCCAGCGAGACTTCTCCGAGTCCTCAAGTCATTACCCAAATCGAAGGCGTCAATGGCCTATTCGGGATTACCCAAGTCGGTCAGGATGTATTCGCTGTCGCTGGAGGGAATTTTACAGACTCTGCGCCGCACAATAATACCATGAACCTCTCACTCCTCGACTTCACGGGTGGAAAGTCTAAACCGACGGTGCGCACTGTCTTTAAGAATTCCAAGTACGGTCCTGTCAACGGCATCACGACCCTGCCACACTCCAACCATATTATCCTTGCTGCGGATTCAATGAGAGGCAAGGTACTACGGATAGATATCCACACTGGCCAGATTGACACAGCCATTGATGACGAGGACCTTGCTCCCATTCCAGGTGGACCGTTTCCTGGAGGTGTGAACGGCTTGAAAGTCTTTCACGATCATCTCTACTTTACCAACACGGCTCGTCAAACTTTTAACCGCGTCAAGATTGACAGACTGGGAAACGTAATCGGAAAGTACGAGGTTGTTTACAGATTTGCGCCTACTTTTGCCCCCGATGACTTTTTAGTCGATAAGCATGGCAACGCATATGTTGCTTGCTGGATGGACAAATTGGTCAAAATTACGCCTACCGGGAAAATGACCATTTTATCGCAAGGACTCCTTCGTGGGCCTACATCTGTTGCGTTCGACCAGGATGAGAAGACTCTGTATGTCGTTACAGCTGGACAGGGTGAGGGTGTCTCTGGTGGACAGGTGGCCAAGATCCGACTTTAATATGAGAGCAGGTTCTGTTGCAACAGCTCATAATCAAACCTACAGCAGCGCCCTTGAAAGATACCAAGGAATAAATATGAGGTATTTTAGTATATAGTATAGCAGTAATGCTAAGGCAAATAAGTATCAACTACATATCGCTATGTCAGCGTCGATATAATGAGAAAACCTTGAGCACTATCTATTTTACCCTATACAGTTCAATGAGTATCTATAACCTGTTAACTCGCAACAGTAATCAAGAATAAGGTTTACGTATTATACAACCCGTCGACACTGTTGATATCCTATACGGTTACGGTACCTGACTCCAGCCCGCCAGACGATGCCTTATCTTGCCCATGTTTGCATCTAGATATGGAATATCACCGCTTCATTTTCAGCCATCTTCACTCAATATATAGGGATGTGACCGAATATGGTAAGTATTTTTACATGTAAGCCCACCATAGGCTAGGTTCGCAAGTGTCAGTAAACCACTTGGGGCTCCTTTCGAATTTGAGCATCTGTCGGCGATGCAACCGTCCTATTTCCCTGAGAACCCACACGCGATCGTTTCTAAGATCCGCATATGGTCAAGGGGATAGAAGGATCCAGTCTAAGTTAATGCCCGGGGCCGCCGACCGGACCGTCTCCAATAAAACTAAGCAAGGATGCAGGTAACGCCAAGTGGATACGGTCCGGCAGCCGCCATGCTTAGATCATTCAACACCATTATCGGCCGTTCGTCCGTTCAGCCGACCATTCAGCCGCCTCGGATTTTTAAATGACATACCCCCAAACAACATGAAAAGGGAAGTAGCATCATATTCAGGACTTTCAATCCACTACGAGCAGTGATGCACCGCGTTCTACATCTCGGCGAGACAGCAGGAAAGCCGGGTGAGGTATACTACCCGTAAGTGCTACCTAACCTATCAGAACTGTTTCCCGGTTGATTCTAAATTTATTCCCATGTCAGCCTCAAACTGAAGCAGACAACGACGCCCACCCCAAGGGAAAATGAGGTTTTGGTCCGACTCAAGGCGGCAGCGCTGAACCATCGCGATCTGTTCATAAGACATCATCAATACCCAGCTATATCTTTAGAAAGCCCCATGCTATCAGACGGGTACGGCGTAATCGTTGAGCTTGGAAAAGGAGTTTCGAATCAATCACTCGTCGGAAAAAACGTACTTTTGACACCCATGCGTGGTTGGATATCTGACCCAGCTGGCCCCGAAGTCCCAAGCGAATGGTCAATCACAGGATCAACTCGTCTCAACCCTGTGGGAACGGCGCAAGAGTATATCTGCGTTGATCAGGACGAAGTTGTATTGGCTCCAAAGCATCTTTCTGCTATTGAAGGGGCGGCCTTACCACTTGTTGGACTTACGGCCTGGCGGGCATTGACCACCAAGGCTAATGTGCAGCTAGGGCAGAACGTTCTCGTCACAGGTATCGGAGGTGGCGTTGCTCTCTCAGCGCTTCAGTTTGGTGTGGCTATGGGTGCCAACGTCTTTGTTACTTCTGGCAGCCAAGAAAAGCTCGACAACGCTCGGGAATTGGGTGCACAGGGAGGTGCCATCTATAAAGTGGACAAATGGGAAGCAGACATCCGCCAGCAACTTCTATCATCTCGACCTTTTATCGATGCTATCATCGATGGTGCTGGTGGCGATATAGTCGGTAAAGCCGTCAAGCTCCTCAAACCTGGTGGTATTATCGTCCAGTATGGTATGACTGTATCTCCAAAGATGAACTGGTCGATGCCGGCTGTGCTTCTGAATGCGGAATTGAAGGGTACGACCATGGGCTCGAGGCAAGAATTCCGAGATATGGTGAGTTTTGTGGAGCGCAAAGGGATAAGGCCAATCATCAGCAGAACCGTTTCAGGACTGGAAAATCTCGACGGCATTAATAGTCTCTTTGATGACATGAAAGCGGGACGGCAGATGGGTAAACTTGTTATTGAGATAGACAATGAAAGCAGCCATAAGATCTAGATTTATGTGTATTAGGAATTAGAAACGTACTAACATTGCCCTCACCTTGATGTTGATTCCTCGACCTGTGTATACAGTCTTGCCATTATCAACTTATCACTATACCTATAGATGTTAAGTATTTAACTGAGGTTTTATTACAAAAAATAGGAAGGAAGAATGAAAGAGGGTGAGTAAGGTGTTACAGTTCTGAATAAGGTATATGGCTGCTCAAAGCGCAGTTTCACCGACGTTCTATACCTGGATGCGTTCACGAGTGTACAGTGTAGGTAATACTATTCAGGGCCGGCTTCGCTTCACAACTCATGTTCTTAAAAAATTGAGTTTATATCTATCTATGGGCAACATTCAACACCAAGCCATTGCATCACTGCTGCGATAACAGTTAGGCTCAGGTGGCGAGGAGAAGTATGGTGAGGTGTTTGGGTCACTCAGTTGTACGACCGGCTTGAGCACCTCAAGCTCGCCCCATTCACCTTTCATGGTGGACATGTAAGGCGAGTCTTTCTCGGAAATGCCCGTCATCTCTCGCTTCCAACCCTCAAGCACTACATCCAACAGCTCAAGCACAAAATGATCCGGGCCAGTCTTATCCCACTTGAACTTCTGGTTGCACTGCTCCACTACCTTCGGGGAGTACAGTCCAACCTCTGGCTTAAGATGGAGAGCTGCAGCGGTCATCAAAGAGGCGAATACGTGATACGAGCCACCTTGGCGGGCACGATCTCTAATGGCCATCATTGTACCTATAGCGCCGACCAGACCTGTAAGCATGTCAGGCACAGGCAAAGCTGGGAGGACACATGTTCCGTCCTTGTGACCCAAACTTCGCCCGGTAACATATGAGCAGCCACATGCAGCATCAGCAATCTGCTGCCAGCCAGGCCGTTCAGCCATAGGTCCGTCTGGACCATAGCAGTTCTCCTCAACGTATACAATACCCTTACCTCTCTTACCCGCCATCTCAAGAAGATTGTGGAGACTGAGACCCTTCCGGGAGATGACGCCAGGCCTATAGCCTTGAACGAAGACGTCAGCATCTTGGATGAGTTCCATCAGGTGCTTCAATTCGTCGTCTTTCGCTAGATCAACATCCATGGTCCGAACGCCAGCGTTCAGTGAGAGTTGGAGTGACTATTACAAATGGTAAGCATCATCCGACTGTCTTGTTTGAGCAAACTTTGTGCTTTTCAAAAGCATTGCCGACTTACATTAAAGTCGGGGAGTCGACTGCAATTGACACGAATGACGTCTGCTCCAAGCGCTGCCAAAGTCGTCCCAATAACGGGCCCGGCGATGATGCGAACGAGTTCCACGACCTTGATACCTGCGAGGGGTCTCTTATCAGAGGAAACTGGAAGAGGAATGGCTGGTGTAGGCATCGAATGTGTCTGCTGTTTATAGTTGATCAGAGGATGCTTGGACAAGTCCTTTGCCATGCGAGTCTGCTCCCAACCAGCGGGGGTGTAGCAAATACTACCGCAAAGTCCTTGAACTAGATACATCATCTCTAGCTCATGTGCACCAAATTTGCGAACATTTTTAGCAATAACCTTATAGGCTTCATCATTGCTAGCACATTGCATCGATGGATCCAGTCCAATAGTCTGAAGCACCGGGTCCGCACCTAAAGACCCGTGCAGTTGAAACCAGACACCGTCGTCCTTGGTCTCATAGTTGGCGGTGGCACGTAGCCTGAGCGGAGTGCCGAAGATGCCGCCTTCGAGGTCTTTTGGAAAGATGGAGGCCAACTTGCCGTCCTTGGCAAGTTCTCGGACTGTTCGGCCGTTATACTTGCTCAATCCAACTGTTCCTAGCCAAAATGCAGCATGGTCTGTGTCAACCGATACAGTGCGGCTAGGTGTCTGGCCATCTCTTAATTCGAGGAGCTCGTTGGCGACGATACCGCTCATGGCGTGCAGAGTAGCGGCGATGACGGATGACTTCAACGGACCAGGGGTAATTGTTTCAGCTGAACCCGTGAACTTGACGGCGTCTAGAGCTGCCTGGTCTTTGGTGAACCCTGGCGTCGCGTCTGCGAAGATCTTGAGAAGTCGGCGTGCATCTTCAGGTACCGGAGAGGCTTTAGAGTCTATCCAGGATCCCGGACCATAAACATCATCTCCTGGAACTATTTGTGCCATTTTCCTTGTCTTGTGTCGCGGAAAGAAGTAAAAGATGGGACAGAAATCGTAGTATTCAACAAACAATGATGATGATTTTTCTTTCTCTTTTTCTTATTCTTTTTATTTTTTTGCTGTCTCTCAATGCCTAGGAAAAGCAAGATGGACAGACGGGTTAAATAACCCCTGATACAACATCGTGACTGCGTTGTTATTACCGAGCTTAAGTTCGCCTACGTGAGTTTCGCCCACACCAAGCCGTCATGTTCCTCGACGTTGTTCGGCAGAAGGGCTTCAGGCACATATCGGGAGAGTGGGGACGGTCCGTTTGCGGTCCGGGTCATTACACAACGGAATGCATAACATGGTTTTTGCCGACATAGGCGAAGAGCGTGCACCCTGGGTGCATTCCTAACATGTGTAAACAGTTAATAAGATTAGTTTGGAAACAGAAGCCCAAACCGTGCATTAGCGTATTCGATGGAGTCACAGGACAACTAAAACCCTGATATCGAAATGAAGCACGGACGTTGAAGAGCATTTTTGACATCGAGATTTGAGCCATGACGTTTTAAGCTAGTAAGCATGTTATCTAATTCAAGCATCATAAATTAATCATAGATTGAAGTGGAAGCTGTAGCAAAAACAGATATCAATCGCTAAATGTCGAGATTGTTTTAGATTCTATGCAATGCTAGCAACATTAAAGTATATAGAAACCATTAAAAACTATATGAAGGTGCTCCAGACGCTGACCCAACCCGATATTTTATGTATGCCCTGATGCCCATTTACTCATAGCCAAGTTCCGACAGTTTCATTTCAATGGAAAACGGTACTGGATGTTTTCAAAACGTTCCTCAGGAAACACGTAGAACCATTTGAGCGTCTCGTCTGGCCCGCAAAAGACGCCATGCATTGCGTCTCCGGGGATCCATAGTACGCTGCCCTCAGTGACGTTGTGTCTGACGCCATCAATCTCTACTTGGCCGGACCCCGCCAGCACGTAATATATTTCGGCTTGAGCGTGCTGATGAAGTGACAACTGGCCAAGGGGTGGGCAAACTGCGATGCCTGCGCACATCGAGTCCGAGGTTGTTTTCGGCTTGGAGAGCAAAGTCTGCCAAACCACGTTGCCGCGGGTCTCATCAGGAAATGAGTCTAGGGCTATCTGGTTGATCTTCTCATTGTTGATGATAACTGGCTGTGGCTTTTCCATCGTGAAAAGGTTGCTGTCAAGTTCAAAACCAAGTCAGTTACCTATAGTTGAAGATGCCTTGGGAAGGAGATCCTTTCGTTGGTCGGTATAACTTACAAACTTGAAATACTCTACTGGATCAGGTTCACGAATCCTCTCTCGTTTGATAATGGTCCCGTTGGTCAAGGCAGAGAAGTCAAATGTCGAGGACCTTGAAGGGAGACGAGGGTTGGGAGGGAATGACTTATATACTATTGAAGTCCCTACCCCAAATTTTCTATTAAATGCCCCACCGAGACACGAGATAGCAAGAGAAGCGACTTTTAGATAGTAAAAAAAGATAAAGTTGGCTTGCTGACTGAGGTCTGGAACATGTTGGAGGGAGGGGTGTTGGCTAACATGGATTCGGTCCGAGCGTAGCTAGACATCATCATCTCCACTAGACTGGAACTTGAACTCGCCCCCTCTGAAGAGAGTGGAGTGTACTGTACTCCTGTGTCTGCTTGCGATACACATGGCTTGCGTATATATTGTGTTATCATGAGATCATAAAGTTGAGTCCAGAAATCCATCTGTCATGACTTAGGTACTGAACAATATTATGTATATCGATGAACATGTTGATCAACTTTCCAACGGTTAGGAAATGAAGGGCTACAAGGTTAATTCGGAGCTACTGGTTATCTTTAAAGATGGATGGTGATATGGAATGATCCACGACTAACTAAACCGCTCTAGGTCTATCCAGGCGCGGAGAGGATGGTCTTTTGCCAATAATACTTATCTGGCAAGCTAGCTGTCTCAGCTGGCACCCCTCATTCACGTGGTCGGAGCTCTCACCCGAAAATCCGGGGTCACTTGTACCCCGCGCCGCCTCACCGTCTCCAATTTCATAGTTCGAGCTTTCGTGCCATGCCTTGTTCCGTCTGTAATGGATGGCAGAACCGAAGGCTACTTTCCAGTGCAGCGTATCGCTCAGGCATGCCTGCAGTGCCGGTAAGCGACCCGTGCTCCTCTTTTGCTGTATCTGGCAGGAATTGACCCAACTAGGCGGAAAAAATGCCGTTGCACTGGCGATCGTCCCATTTGCGGACAGTGCCGCAGATTGAGCATCGGTAAATCATAGTTGCCATATCGAAACACAGTTGACACAACATCTAATAGACTCAGAATGCGTCTATCCTGTCGAGACGTCTCGCCCCCACGGTGCGAGGCAGCAGGCGGCTCATCGGGCAAAGGAACACGAACTTGACGCCTCACGGGAAATCGCTGAACCAAGTAGTAAAGAGGCATGTATCATCTGATACGTGTTGACCCATCAGCATCATGTATTGATACGTCGTATTCTGACTTTATTAGACCGCAAACATCGTGGCCAAGATCGCAACCCTCGAGGCCAAGATTGAGAATATGGGGTCAAGCCTCCAACGGTAAGCGCTGCGGTCCTAGTCACGGAATTTCTAGACTGATCGTGATGGCAGGATCGAAACATGTCTTGTCTCGTTGTTGGAGGGCGGCAGTAACCAGAGTATCCCGACGCTACAAGCACCTTCTGTGGGTGTTCAGAATAGCCCGGGGACAGGATTCGCAAACTCAGACCAGACCAACACATTTGTCCAACAGTCACAGAATACTGAAAATGATTCCGGGAACTTTGGGCCACCCGACGACGTCTTTATGGATGTTATCGATTCTTACTTCACTCACTGCCAGAACCAGCCGTACTCGTTCTTTCACGAAGACAACTTTCGCCGACGCTTGTCTGAACAAGCAGTTCCGAAGCACCTGATCCTAGCTATGATGGCGACTGCCGTTCGCTTCTGTTCGCATCCTTACTTTGCTGGTCGTGCGCTTGAGACATCTATCGAATATGCAAACAGATCTTGGAAATTAATTGTATCGGATTGTTTCACCGTTGGAAAGGAGGCCGAGGTATCGTCGGTCCAAACCGTCGCCTTGTTGGGCTTGTTTGACTTTACAGGTATGAACATCTCACTAGCTACAGCCTAGTACCGTGCAGGATCGCTATTCCTAACATTCCGCTTTTTTTCTCTTTGCACAGCTGGTCCGTCGCGCCATGGTTCCGCTTGGGTCAAAGTTGGGCTTGCTGTCAGGATGGCACAAGATTGTGGACTGATGCTGGAAAACGCGACACGTCTCTCATTTGCCGAACAGGAAGAACGGCGGCGGGTGTTCTGGTCAGTATATCTGTTAGATCGCTTGGTATCGTGCGGCCGCGGCCGTCCGCCGGCCATTGTCGATGCGTCGTGCCACGTGCAACTGCCGTGTGACGAATCAGTATGGCGAGAGGGCTCGTGGGTCAAGACACAGTCCTTGGATGAGATGATGAACCGAACGCTCTCTGTGGCACAACGACAGAGCCCCTTGGCCCAAGTAATTGCCATATCGCATGTGTTAGGACGCTGCGCCCAGTATGTGCTCCAAGACTTCAATATCAGAGGCCCGCATCCCCCGTGGGACCCTGGCTCCGACTTTGCCGGCATCGAATCTGATCTTTTGCATTTCGAGGCGTACTTGGAAATACAGAAGCCATTATATGAAATGATCCAACCGCACATGTCGGCAGACGGTGTAGTGGACAGCCAGTCAACAGGGCCCATCATATTTTCCCGAGCACTCTTTCACCTCTGTTATTGTCTCCTCAACCACCCATTCCTGTTGCGGCGACGCATCAACACATGCCGCAACCTTGCGCCCATCAGCTTCATTCAACGGTCATCCGACCTCGCCTGGATTCATGCGCAGCAAATGATGTCCCTAATCCGAGAAGCGCGCAAATTAGGCTGCTCGTTCCACTCTTCGTCCAGCGGTTATGCGGTGACTGTCGCGGGATCCATTATTGCTTTACGAAGTTGCAACGAAGGATCGATGGCTTCTGAAGAAGCTCAGATACTGCTCGAGGAAGTGCTACTCTATTTAGATATTATCGGTCAGCACTGGAATAACGTCAGAACAATGGTAGTGTGCTCGAAGTCATTGGTATGCGCAGCCTTTATGCTAATGTTCTTCGACAGGCTTCGACCCTTCGGCGAATAGTGTACGATGGCTTTGCAGGTAGTCATCTGAACAGCCTAACTCAAGTTTTGAATCTTACGCCTGCCGAGGAAGAAGCAATTTGGGCGGTGGTCGACTATAACACCATGTCTAACCAGCTTGGTGACGATGTGACAATGAGTGGGCAGGCATCGGACGGCACCACACTAAATTCCTGGGTCGATCTCTTTGGTCCAATTGACTATTCTTTGTTATCTGATATCAACACGACGAACCAGGAATAAAAGTCACCGGGCACCGAGGATTGATTATATCACCAGATTGGTTCCAATTTGAAACAGGAATTTTGATACGGAAGGACACAGACGAGAGCTCTAATTCGAGGCGCCTAGAGAGTCGAGGGCCTCGTATATAACACTGAAATCACGATCTCCAAACTCCTTTGACTTGGCCAATGGCCTATATGTTTCCTCCACACATCTACCGACGGTCAGAGGGACATTGGCGTCCTGAGCGGCCGAAACTGCAATGGCGAGATCCTTGTGGGCTAGTTTGGTAACGAAGCCACCTTCGTAGTTTCGGTGAGCCGGAGGGCTAGAGGAATCAACTCTCACTTCAGGGACTGGGTGATTGATCTGGCAAGGCATGTTAGCAAATACTTGATAGACCCAAATTGCTGACATGTTAATTCATGGTAAAAGCTGCGGTGCCTTACCTCACTAGACCAGCAACGTCCCGTAGAGTTGTTGATAATGTCGGAGAGCACTTGAGGGTCAACACCAAGCCTCTTACCGAGCAGCATGGCCTCACTAAATTCCATTAACTTCTGATTCGAGATAACGCGCAGACTAACGATCATCTTTCTTACCTCAGACCAGCCATAGTGATACCGAGAAGAAGGCTACATAATTTATCGTGGTCAGTATGTTTATTCGTATCGGTGAGAAGTGAAAGTCGTACTTATTCGCGATTTTTGCAGCTAGTCCAGCACCAAGGTCACCACAATATGTAACAATACGAGCCATCGCCTGAAGAACAGGTTCCGACCTATTAAAGGCAGTCTGGGATCCGCCGACCATGATTGCCAGAGTACCCTTCTCCGCACCCACGACACCTACATACTGGTCAATCTATCGTCATGATAGCCGAGACACTCAACTAGACTTACCTCCTGAGACTGGAGCGTCCACCATCTCTGCGCCGGCTTCCCTGATCTTGAGAGCCACTCCCTTGCTTACACTTTGTTCAATAGTGGATTGATCGATGCAGAGGGTTGCAGCGATCTGATCCTCATTCATTGACTTGAGCGCATTGAGAACACTCTTGCCCTCGCCCAAGTACACGTCCTGGACGTGCTTACCAGTTGGTACCATGCTGATGATTGTGGAAGCTTTCTGTGCCACGTCATATGGCGCTGAGGAATGTTAGACTTCCCTTGAAGATGGGTGATTGATCCTGTGCCGCAGTATACTTACACGAGCAGCTGATAAGCGGTACATGGGGGTTCTCTACACCGTGGCGCTTGATAATACGCTCCAGCGCCTCGTGATTGGTATCACATAAAGCAAAACCCACCGCACTTTCACGACCAGGCTGCCTATATCTTGAGATTAAGTTGTTGAGCTAGGGAAATAAAGTCAGATGGATTAAGGCATAAATCGTTCGTAATTGTTTACCATATGGTTGCCCATAGCTCCAAGACCTATGAAGCCGATTGTATTAACTCTATCCGTTGAGGAGGCCAAGGTAGATGTGGTCGAAAAGGGATTGTATCTTGCTGCTTTATGGCATGCTAAACCACTAGCACGACGGGGACTAGCGACAAGGCCGGTCTGTCGAAGGACATAATAGGCGCGCATGTTGCTAGCAAAAGCTTACAAGCAGTAGGATTAACTTAGAATAGAGGAAAAGAGGGTGATGGATATTTCAGAGCTTGATAAACAAAACCGTTGACAATATCGCATTCTTTTTGTATAAATAAAAAAACACTTAGTAGCAAGCTAACTCTAGACGTCAACCCCAGATCTCGGGAGTGACAGCATTTTAAGTGGAGACGGTCCGGCCACCGCCCGTATTCTCCGCCTCGTGACCCTAATCCTAATACGTTGGCGGTCCGGAAATTGTTCATGACGAAGACACAGACCTCGTGCTCAACATTCAACAAGTTTGCGGCTGGTTCAAACGGGTAGACAGGGCCGAGGACATAGCCGAGGCTATATACAATACCCATTAGCCTTGGCCATCAAGTCATCCTTAGATCATCCTTGTACTCCAATCAACTTCTCCGAGGATACCTTCATCCCTTCCGTATCAATTAGCATTCAGTATTCCGCGATCATTGATCGATTACTTAGGTCCTGAATAGCACTGATGATGACTCTGATCCGGTGGTGCGCGTTTTCCTTAACGGGGGGCGACTTGTGCGACTTGTCATGACTTGTCGTGATACGCCTTGCAGTCAACCAGCGCAGCTGCTGCCTCGCACTGCCTGATTCAGAGGTAGCATATGACAGCACGTTGCGCTGTCTCCTTTCGCCTCTCGATCACCATCATCGCCACTACCACTCGACCCTCTGTCCCAGCTCCCTAAAGCCTGACCTGCTCAACTCATCACCAAATGCTTACCCTTATCGCCATAGCTCGGATAATTACATCGAGTGCTAGCTTCTGCTACTAGGCCAACCTTTCTAATGGTACTCACAGCGTCACGATAAATATTCCCATCGAGCATCCGAATCACTTTAGCCTCAATGACCAGCCCTGGCCGCTGTTCGAAGTCATCACCTGTAATAAGGTTGTGGTACTAATTTCTGGAGAAGCAAAAACAAATCTACTGCGCCTCGCGAAGATACGAAAACGCTGTATGTTGCCAGACCTGGATATGAGATGGTGCCTAAGGCGCATAGAGTCAAAGTGCGAAGATATTGCAGGAAACTACCCCATCAAAGTATACGATAAGGCATTTCATTCCACCATGGAGAGATATTAAGGAACAGCCGGTAAACCTTGGACATTTTGGGTTAACACGATAGACATATCCTCATACATAGCCGTCATCTATCTATCGCAATGCTAGTTTTACCACAGCAGGAGTCCCTTTGATATACCACGTGACTGTTGCGCTTCCAGTAATCCAATTATTGTTCATGACCTATCAAGCAGGCACCTTGCTCAGGAACAGGCTCTGTACATTGCACATGCCCTTGAGACCGTTAATACCCCATTCTGTTCCGATACCCGACTCTTTATGACCTCCGAACGGCGCCATCGGTGTGATGTCGAAGTGAGTGTTGATCCAGACGGTTCCAGACTCAAGCTGCTTTGCAATCCTCTCAGCCGTTTCCAGGTTATTAGCCCAGACTGAAGCTCCGAGACCAAGCCGTGTATCATTAGCTCGCTCGATAACTTCTTCTTCGTCCTTCCATGAAAGCAGAGGGAGAATGGGACCTGCGGTTCTCGTTAGTAAGCTAATGATCGAATGGACGTGATCAACCTACCGAATGGCTCCTCAACAACGATTCTCGAATCCTCGGGAGGATTATCAATCACAGTTGGTGTGATATAGTAACCATTCTTGGGCTCAGGATCGAACTTTCCGCCAGTGGCAACCTTCCATCCCTGCTTCTCGATATCGTCGAAAAATGTTTTGACTCTGTTGTACTGCATCTCGTTCTGAATGGGTCCGTGGCTGGTTGCCTCATGAGACCCATCGCCGAGCTTGTAGTTCTTTACATGCTTCACGACTGCGTCACGGAACTTCTCGTAGATTGATTCGTGAACATAGACACGCTTGACGTTGAGACAAATTTGACCCGAGTTCAAGAATGACAAAGCCGCGACCTACGAGCCGTATCAATATCACCTATGCTGCCTGGTGATGTCTAGACCACGAACTTACCTTCTCAGCGACACTATCAATATCTACATCAGGGCAAACAACCGCCGCATCATTTCCACCACTACACAGATATCAACAATGGATCAAAGCGTCGTATGGGTGTACTTACAGCTCCAGAGTTACACGCTTAAGCGTCTTGGCCGCACTTTGCATAACCAACTTTCCGGTATGCGTCGATCCAGTGAAACTGATCTTGTCAATACCAGGATGGCTCGTGATCCATGGTCCAAGGTTATCGTCACCGCTAAGCGACTGCACAACACCAGGGGGGAAGAATTGCTGTGCTAGTTCGACAAGCTTAAGACCGCAGTAAGGAGTGAATGGACTGCGTGGTATTAGACTCAGACTTCCAAGGTAAGGGAGGTTGATGATCTTACGAAGGTTTGACGATGATAACATTTCCCGCCAAGAGCGCGGGGGTAATCTTGGCGGTGGCAAGCATAAGTGGGAAGTTCCATGGGATGATGGCCGCAACTATGCCAAGAGGTGTATACCGTGTAACGATCTTTCGGGTGTCGTTTTCTTCAATGACCTCTTCCTTGAGATTGAAGCTCGCTTGGCCTTTGATCCAACCAACGGCACCAGCAGCCTCGAAAGAGGCTTGTGCAGTCTGCAACTATTAGCACTCGCCCTCAACCTAGGTAAGAATCAGAAATCCAATGACCCACAGGCTTTCCCTGTTCAGAAGTAAGAAGCTGCGCAAATTCATCCTTCTGCGCCTCAATAGCATCAGCCCAAGCAAGGAGCTTCTGTCTTCGCTCTTCCCATGGAACTTTCGACCAAGTCTTGAATGCTTTTCTAGCAGCGTCGACGGCCTGGTTCAGATCATCCTGGGAAGCGACGGGGACTTCGGGCTTCTTTTCGAACGTAGCCGGGTTTGTTCCCTGGTGAGTCTTTTGAGTGGGGGCGCTTTTGCCATTGATGACCTGGACGTAGTTGTCCCAGAGGTTGAGAGGTTTTGTCCCGTTTGAAGACATTTTGTATGACAATAATGGTATAGCAAATGGAACGAGAATTTGACGGTGACTTGATGAAAAGGAAGAAAGAAGATATTGTCTTCTGTTGGTATTCGGATCTTTTATATACCGACTTTATAAGATCTTGTGAGACTCCCCCGCACTTGGGTCACCTCGCCTCGTACACCAGACGAATCATAGACAATGTGTCACCGAAAGACCTTCGGAAGTCAAGATAGACGACCGAAACGTAATCGAGCATGACACCTGTCAGCACGCTAATGCCCGGCTTCTCCACTTATCAAATCCTGATGTGAGACAATCTCTCAACAGAAGACAAAATTCTCGAGCCGAGACACACGGTTAAAGAAGCCGTCATCGGGGACCTAAGTAATATCAGCACTTAAAGCCAAAGTAATGGGCACGTTGTCAGATTTGTTGCGTCTTAGATCAATCCACGTGCTATGTTCAGACCACCAGCAATGAAAGCAGCTCTAGGCTTGAACTGGTAATTTTTCGAGAGCCTAAGTGTGTGCCGCCATGCAGCCACCCGGCCTAGATTACAGTCTGCATATGCTAATCTCACTCAACAGAGTACCACCGTCTCCCACCTCGGTTCACAAAACTTCCATAAATGCGCACGTACATATCCAACTGCAACTCGACGGGCGACATGTGGTTGACTGCTGACACGCTCGATCAGCATGACACGTAACTGCCACATATCCCTATCTCTAACGAGTGTCTTTCGTTCCTCGCTCCAGACTCGCCTCAGTCCCATTCTATACTCTGTCTCGTAACTGACAAAGGTCCCAGATATTACGATAATATCCAATCCATCCCTGGATGTTCCTATGTAATCCAGCCAATCTGGGGGAAGGCTATACAGATGCCCCAGGTGTTGATGACCACTGTGCAATATTTCCACGTCCGTTTCAACGCTGAAAAGCTCGATGCTATCATTGCTTGATTCATCTTGGCATCTGCGCAACTTGATAGTTGCGACTGTGGTGTTGAAAATGAGACATCCGGGTAGATTGGCGGCCATCCTACATGCTTCCGGGTCCAGCGCCTGGTGTCGCAGCGTTTCCCTTGGGTTATGCGGACATTCTCTCCATGTTTTCTCGTGCTTCCAGCGCGGTGGAAATTTATCTCCTTGGGGGCTGTTGGGAACATCGACTGGGTGGTGGAAGTCCTCAACTGGTAATTCTTCGTCTACCCACCATCCCTGAACATTCAGTCTACGTAGTCCACTCTCCAGAGTCTGGCAGTGGAAGTATACCAAGGTTACCACCCTAAGAAACGTGCTATTCTTGATAGACAGCCAATCATAATTTGAGCCTGTTGTGATGCTGGCCCAACTCCATGTTGGAATCGATAGTCCTCTTCTTTTCTGTAAACCATTATTTCTTGGCATCCAAAGGAGGGCAATGTGTAAATATTTCTCCGGTATTCCGTAATGAAAGGATGTGCCGAACGCATCTTTGAGGCTTCCCTCGACCCCAGCGAACGCATGCAATATATCAGAACCATACGAAAGATCGCGTCCTGTATAGTCCGCCACCCAGTTCATATAATCAAGGATAGTACTCTGACCGGTGATGTAGTAATTGGTTAACGATGAGTATTTGATCCCTGTAGAGAATCCGGGTACGTGATTGATTGGTGCCCTTCTTTGATAAGAAAAAGGTCCTATCTTCGTCTTATCAGGAGTGGCATGGGTGAAGATATCGGAAGCATATCCCATACAACACTCGTACTGAACTTCGTGGTCAGTAATATATAGACGCCGCGTAGACAACAGACGTTCCTGAAATGTCCACCCTCGGGTATTCCATAGAGAGTTGTCCACTAATTCGAACTTCTTATTTGCGACGAGCGTGCCGGCATTGAAGTCCACTCGCGGCTTCTCTACTGATGGCGACCTTAATCTTGCTCCAAATCCTGGTAGTCCTGGTGGATTCTTGTCATTGAGAGCAGCTACAATGGTGAAACTTGCGCATCGGAAGATCTGATGCATATTGCTGACCTGACCATGCTTCGAAGCATCGTCGTCTTGAATAATGCAAAACCGATCAATCCAGATATAGGTTTCACCCAACATCTGGCAAAGCCGCATAGCATCGCTAATGACTGGTGGCATGGACACTCTCGTGAGACCGCCTGGTTGCTCTAATAGCTCAAGGTTCTTCTTATCAAGTTGAGCCCGCTCAGCCTCTTTCTCCGGAGGCCACATATAGCTCAAAGCCACGAATCCATGGCTGGACGTCGGCTGTTCGACTTTCATAGTCTTTAGGTTGATGACCCGAAAACCCGCTGGCAGATCGTCTGTCATTGCATTAGCACCGCCTGAAGGAGGCCATCATCTGTGCCTAAATATCCTTGACACACCTGAGTTGACTTTCAAGTTGGCTCGACATCGTTCACCGTGAAGCCTTGCGCATCCCGTAAGCCATTGCTTCAGCAATGCGATATCAAATGAAGGGATTTCCCATGGCTGAACGCTGGCCAGGTGCATTGGCTGTGTTCTTTTCAAACTCGATAAATAACTGGTAAGGGTACTGATAGACGATCTCGCAGCCCGTCGTGGAACAAAGGTGTTTCTAGTATACCTGAGTTGAACTTGAGGCTGTATGGAAAAGCATAGCGGCACGCCAGGATTTGGTGTACCCGTTTGGCCCTTGAAGTCCACATGGATGTATAAGAACATAAGCACTTGAACTTCAATTCCAGTTGACGTCGATTTAGCGATTCTTGAAAGCATTGAGGTATCGCGGTTGTCTGTAGTTGCAGGGAACAGGTAATTCGGCACAGGAGCGCTAACATACACTGTAGCGGAGGATGAAATCCCCATTGTCGAAAGCCGACATTCGACTGATGACTTGACAATAGCACAGGTCATGCATGATTTGCGTATCTTTAATTCATCTAGAGTTGCCCAAGTATCAAGGGTGACTCTCGCGGAAGGGCGGTACGGCCACGAATTGTTGAACGATTCGATGTCATCCCATACTTGACAACCTTGACATAGAGACGAATTGTCCGTACTCGATACCATGATGTTCGCAGTTGTGAACAATAATTCCGTCTTTCAATAGGTTAGGATGGGGTGTTAGTCATAGAAAACAGAAGAAAACGAGAAAAGCTGATAAAATATCCTCATCCATGCAGTCAGCCTTGAGCGCAGGGTCCTGGGACTGTGGATACAGCACAATCTAATCCCTGTTTTTCTTCTCACAGATAAGCATGTGGCCTAACAAATCGAGTTAGATAGATGGCGGAGCAGTTTTTTCTAAGCTGGGCAGAAAAAGAACAATTCGTGTTAGTAATTTCATGGGCTGTTAGCCAGTCTTTATACCTATCTATTCGACATCCAGCACGAATTAGCATATCACACATTATTTTCTACCTAACAAACCGACAATATCGTGTTTATCGCAAGCACTCGCGACATCCAACGCACTCCGTCCCTTCTCATCCTCCCTCATCGGATCCAGCCCTTTATCCACCATCATGACAAATAACGCCTTGTCATTGTCTTCAACCAATAAGGCAGAATACGGTCTAGACGCAATTTTGTGCAGTGCCGTCTCTCCGGAATTGTTTACCGCGAAAACATCAACCCCACTGTCCTCTGGAAACAACGCTTGGAAATGGCTAACGTGACACGCTTCAGGTTCTTCTTAGTCTCCTTGGGAATCCAGCATCGACAGATAGACATGTAGTGGAGTATCTCCAGAATCGTCGGTCACGTTGAAGGAACCACCTTGATACAGAGATTTCTGCCATAAAGAAATGCAGCCATAGAAGAAATCGTCTGCCAGATCAAAATAGCAACGCCACTTGTCTTCTTGTACTCAATCCTGCAGAAGGCACTGGGCAGCAATGTAGTGTAGGGATGTAAAACTCCGAGGATCGGCCTCCAATATATCAGCACCTTTTTTCAAGAGGGCCTCACAAACGACTGGATGTAATGTCCCAAGTGCATGATGTAGTGGGAAGTAACCTTCTCCGTCCTTCTGTAACAGCACGGGAGCTAGTTGATAAGTTCCTTTGCAAATTGTAGTTGGGACCACTGAACCGTATTGAACTTTGACGAATCAGCTGTCAGCCCAAAGCCCGGTGTTGCGATTTGTATTGCTACTTTCTTGTCACAAGGACTTGTGTTCTTTCTAATATCCTTGTCTCGTTTGTGGAGCTTCGATTGTAAGCACCCAAGCCGCCAAAAAGTGTAAGAATAACATTGCTTCTACCATCTCGTGCGCCCTCCAATTCCCCAAAAACATCTGCGTAATGCTCAATAGCCTCCTCTGATACACCACTCTGAGTACTGAGAATCATGTACTCCACTTTAGACTTCCGCATAAGTAGACAAAGAACATGTGCTTCATGACAGAGCTCTTTGAATCCTTCGAGAAGCCTTTGTTTGTCATCGGTCGTCGCTTCCTCGACTAGGAACATCACAAAATAGTTGTACATCTCTTCCGCCAGCTGTGTACCAAATGGCCCTTTTGCCATTCCGACGGCTTCAACACTTCTCATTGTTGACAATCTCCAATTTGTCACAATATCGTGAGCAACTTTATGATGTGAGCCGTGTTTGTTGAGTATGAAGAGAGACATACCTTTGTTCTGCACCAGAATGTGTTCAAAGTGGCTGAGACCACTGACTACGCTCTCGATTGAAGGAGAAGATGCCTTGTCTCCCGCCTTCGGTTCCACTATCCCAAAGAACTTGTAGTCAAAGACCTCGTCAGCCAAGCACTTATACACGAGCGCCCGCAGGATGAGCTTCCGATTGGGTGGCGAGGCCTTTTTCCATAACCCAGCGACATCCTTTGATACTGTGAAAACGTTGCTCTCCGTGGACAGCCCTTTCCCATCCAGTTGGTACACCCGGCTGGACACCAACTTCTGGATCTTCTGGCGGACTCCCACAAAGGCGGCAATCACTTCCTGCTCACTGGGTCCAGGGAAGGATTCGCTTTCGTGCATGAAATTGCGCAAGCTTTGCTCTTTTGCGCGCAGGCGCTGCATCTCAAGTTTACATGCGTCCAACTCTGCATTCAGGTGTTGAATGGCCACTTCCCTGCGGTGGATCTCGTTTTTGGCTCGACGTATCTGAGAAACCAGGTCGCGGTTGGTATTATCACGATTGCCTCTTTCAGTCGAGGTTTCCTGTAATGCGATCAGATCACCAACACTTATTGCTACTCCGACACCATTGCCCGCCAATATACTCACTTCGGATTTTGACAAACGGTCCAGGACTACGGCAGGAATACTCGCTATCTTCTCCGCTAGTCGATTGCATTCTATCTGGACCTCTGTTTCGAACGCCGAACTACTTCGCGGAGCCGGCAAGTGGGTTATGCTTTCCTCCCGCGAGGATGACCCGCCTTGGCCTTTCTTAGACGCCATGCTAAGATTAGAGGAAAAAAGATTTTGTAGTCCTTCAAGCATTTGGATGAAATGAGAGGCGAATTGTACCAGAAAAAGAGACTCCAGAGGGAATAAGTTCACTCAGGTTCGAGAAAAGACAGTACTGCTTGTGCATAGCCACCGGCGGATGACATCCTAGTAAATGAAATCTCATTTGGCCGCAAGTGAAGCAAACAAGGGTCAAATGTTTCAGCAGAGAGAGCTGAGAAATCAGTGCGGCAAAGCTTGCCTTCCTAATGGCTCTCGATGAGCCAGGCTAGGGGCACATTGTGACTGTTGGTGATGTCGTTCGACCAACATGCATAAAGCCCTGGTCTCTTTTCATCATGTGTTACAGTCTTCCCCATAGCCCCACCAAAAACCTGCACAGCCTCGACATTAATAACCCATACACGGCTAGGGTTAAATCGCTTCTTTATTAGCACTCAATCAGCGTCGACTATTTTCCTATTTCTCATATGTGACGATTTCTCTAACTTATTGTTTTCAATCATTGAGTTGCGATCAACATGACGGCGAGTCTTGGTGAATTGGCGGATCGCTTATCGAAGCTCTCGCCTTCAACTCCTTCATCCGAGGACAAGCTGATTATTGCTTTGGACTTTGGAACGACATTTTCTGGTATCGCCTACTGTTTCACCAACCAGCGAGACTGCACGCCCATTTCGATCAAGAATTGGCCAGGTAAATGAGGACATCTCCTGAACTTCTAGCTGTGTATGGTAAGCGACTAACAAGCGTTGACATCCAGGGGCGGAGAGCCCAGATGCCCCAAAGATTCCCACTCTCATCAAATACGACGACAATGACCCCAAATCATTTAGTTGGGGTGCAGCGCTTAGCAACCAGAGTGACGGGATCGTTGGCGTCAAACTTCTGCTTGATGAAAAGCAAGAGGTTCCAATGTATTTACCAGATAGACTTGTCGAGCAGAAACCCCTACCGAAAAATGCTGTCGAGATTGCTGCAGACTTTATTGGTGCCATTTATGGTCACGCCCTTTCCGAAATTTCCAACAAGTTTTCCAAGGACTATGTGACTCTCTGCGACAAAGAGTATGTCCTATCGGGTAAGTTAGATGCACCCATTTAACTGGCCACGTCTTGACGATGGCCTCTAGTGCCGGCCGTATGGTCTGATGCCGCCAAAGATGCTACATTGAAGGTAACACTCCCTTTTCCTAACTTTCAGAATATTACAAAGCATCTCACAAATAGGATAAATTAGGCCGCTGAGATTGCAGGTCTTAGCCCAGTTCACCTAATCAAAGAGCCGGAAGCCGCTGCCTTATGGACTGCTAAGAAGATGGACCGTCGATTAAACCCAAACGACACTTTCATCGTTTGTGATGCTGGCGGAGGCACAGTGGACTTGATCTCATACCAGGTCGAAGAAGCGCTTCCTAGACTAGAAGTCAAAGAAATTGTCCCCGGAACCGGTAGGCATAGCCATCAATCAAAAACCTCGCCCTCTTATCCATTATACTAAAAGGTGCTCTAGGCGGTATGGCCGGGTCTTTAGGACTCAACGAGCGCTTTTCTAACGCGGTCCAGAAACTGGTTGGCTACGATCAATGGCCACAATTAAAGAAGAGCAGAGCTTTCCATCTAGCAAGTAGGCAATTCGATCGGGAGATCAAGAGGTCTTTTCGAGGTGGATACGACGAAGAGTACTTTGTCAACTTTCCGACTGCAAGGCTAGAGGATAATCTAGATGCTGGTCTGGAAGCAAGTACTTGGAGAATGACCGGGTAGAAACTCCTCATCCTCAGTTTTTGTGAACCAGAGCTAATTGACCGATTCAATAGAGTCAATCTCAAGCGAATCTTTGATCCTCTTATCACAGATATCCTTAGACTTATCAGCGACCAGGTGCAACGGGTACGATTAAAGCGGAAAGATGACAAGATCAAGGTAAGAATGGTACCTGGTATATCGTTTAACGTTTCTGATCAATCTAGGGCATCTTCCTAGTCGGCGGATTCGGAAGCAATCAATACTTAATAGAGCGGGTACGAAACGAACACCCTGATATAGAAGTTCTTTAACCGCCAGATGCTTGGGCTGCTATCGCGAAGTAGGTTGGGACTAAACTGTGGACACTTCATCTACTGACGTCTTTTTTACCAAGAGGGGCGGCTCTTTCCAGGCTACCGGGTGAGGCAATTGTGACAAGCACATCCGCAACACGCCACTACGGGGTGAAAGCATGGGAGGTCCACGACCCTGTTCTGGATGCTGGTCAACCAACGATGGTGAGACGCGACGGCGTCACAAGATCAGAACGTGTAAGGAAATTCAAATCATAGCTTTGACTTCTACTTACGGTGACCAGATGACTTGGTATATCAATATTGGAGACAGTCTTATTCGCGATCAGAAGATCCGGCTTCCATTTTCGAGAAGCATGGATGATCTAGATGATGATTTCCATCTACGATTTTGGCGTAACACTCTCTTTGAGTGTCAAGATAAGTCAGCTTAGCCCCTTATTCGACCAACACTTTCAATTTTCTGATTGTGAAACAGAATCGCACCGCGGCACCCCTCGAAAAGTGGAAATATTAGCACCAACTGTATTGTGACATCTGACATGACGAGTGTACCCAAGTCGAAATTCAAGAAGAGGATAGGTGAGTGGTCTGTGGGACCCTTTGCGGAAAAGATTGTTGACTCGAAGCGGTTTTCAGACAAAGACGGAGTAACTTAGTGAGTGCTTTTCAATCAACGGATGTGCGACGATGCTGACAAGTTGACCAAGCTGGGAACTGCGATTCTATATAGTCGTCGAATTGAAGTCCGCAGTGATGACGTTCTCTGTAGAGGTGGGTAATGAAACAATGGGATCTGCAAAAGCAAAGTACAACTAGAAGGGGAAGACGACTACGCTGTGACAATGCTGGTTTATTTGTATCTAAGAGCACCTTATTATGCAAACAGACAGGTTGATATCGTGGTTATATTCTTTGTTATGTTTTCAACGCGCCTTAGCTATCCTACATGTCCTTAGCAGCGGCGAAAGTGAATGTCGAGGACAAGTCTCGGGAATCTTCAAAACACTTACAACACTCGGTTATCTAGACAGAAAAAGTGACATTTATCGCCAAAATGAGAAATTTGGTGTCAGTTCCATGATCGGGGGAGTCATGCCATTTCCGATACTCCTCCGTCTTGCAGATCCAGAGTCCAGTTCCTGATGGCTTGCGATAGCAGGTGACAACGATACTCGCCAGACTCGGCGAGGTAGTCGGTAGGCTGGAGCCATTCCCTCAATTCAGCGAGAATTTCAGGACTCAGTGCTGAATCTTCGTGGTCGACAAAATTCCAGTCTCAGCTTTTTGATCCATGGATGTAGGCAGAGGTAGGTATCAACTGGGCCATGCTCCTTCAAGTCTTCCGAGTGATGGTTATCTGTCCAGTCAAGCTCCATCAACGTCTCGTCGACGTGTTTTGTTATTGTGACTTTATGCATATTGTGGGCCCGGTATAACTTGATGCTTGATGTCTTTTGTGCAAGCATTCTTTATGCACTATAATGGTCGCGGTTGAAAAGTTAGAAATGTTATTATGTAGAATCGCATTGACAGTGTATAATCTCCCATATAAAGTTAAATCAAAAGCGTCTATCTCAACTAAATATGTAAAATTCTGCGAATGAGGTTGTTCATCTTCTTGATCGAGTTTTCTGCTCTTGTCCGTTGCCAGTAGTGTGTTAATTCAACACTAACATGCCTGTATCCCTTTAACCACTTACCAATCTTGATTTAACACTATCGGAGGTAAAGCAAGTATAAGCTTCTTATCTCCATTGTTATGGACTCCCGCCAAATCTAGTGCTCCCTCACAAGTAGCATTCATTTGCACTCGAACAATTGTTTTTGCTCCGTCTTCTAGCCCTACCCTACGCTTTGCGACAAGCCCACTCTTTACTGCCTTGTGGTTCAGCTCCCAGGATCCACTTACCCCCAATTACGATTAGCCAATGATATTCTCGCCAATCGAAATATGGGGACTCATAGTCAGTGTCGAGTCACGAATCAGCACTAGTCTGGAAGAGGAAGTTGTCACTATGAATCATGTTATGTCGATCATCATGATAACAACTTTGAGAGAAATGAGAAGGGCAAAATCGGAGGTATACAGGTTATGGATGATTATTAAATAGTCTATGGTAATCTTGCAAGCTGAAAGCACACACCATGCCATTAATGCATTCCCAATTGCAACTGCACAAGTCAAGATGAGTTACCTAAAAACACATTACGACTACATCGACGTCACAACTCCTTTTACACCCCTTCCTAGATACGGCCATCTCTCGAAAAAGACTCCCGAATATGAAGAAGCAGAACCGTCCCTCGGAGAAGCATACTCTACTCTAAATAACCTCCCTGATATCCCAGCCGTCCGTGCAGCGGCTGGCGATGCTGATGCAGTGATGCCACCCGGTGGACCCGATCGATACAAAGACATCGTCACGGAATTGATCGACATACCTACTCGTGATGGTACTATGCTTGAGCTCAAGGTTTATAAGTCGCCAAAAGTGAATAGGAATGCGGTCATGATGTATCGCATGCATGGTGGAGGCTGGTGTCTCGGAAGACATGAAGTTGATGGCATTGATAATATTTATGCGGCCACCAATCCTGATATCGTTGTTGTGAGCGTTGACTATCGCAAGTAAGTTTCGACTCCAATTGACAGGTAGAGACTATGCTAATAGGATTAGAGCACCTGAACATCCGTTTCCAACACCTATCAATGATTGCTACGATGGACTCATCTGGGTATGTTCGCAAGGTGACGATCATTGAACTGGGGAGCTAATTACTCTTAGTGCAAGAATAATTCCGTAAAACTAGGTGTTGATCCCGAGAGGATCATAATCAGCGGCGGTTCAGCTGGTGCGCAGCTTGTAGGTGTAGGTTTAGACTCCAACTTGTACTATCACTGATCTTTTCTAGGCTGCGTCTCTCGCCCTGAACTGTCTGAAAGATGGCATCACCGGAATTATCGCCCAAGTGCTGCACTTCCCTTCAACATGCCACCCAAAATTCTTTCCCAGAGACAAGTACGAATATGGCAGCTACATCCAGAATTATGACGACGTCGTCCTTAGTACACTAGGAGCAGAAACCTTTTGGGATGCCTATACACCTAACGCAAAGCCTGATTATCGACACTCACCTCTCCTTGCTGATTCTTTCAAGGATCTTCCACCTACCCGTAAGCCCTAGCACCAAAAAGTAGCGACATATTTGCTGATAGATATCTAGTTATTCAATGTGCCGGTGTTGATCCCTTTCGCGATGACGCATTTGCTTATTCTGAAGCGCTAAAGAAAGACGGTGTTGATGTAGAGATTTACTGCTACGCTGGTCTTCCTCACTGGTTCGCTGCTCTTTTATCCCATACGAAGGATAGCGCCCAGTTTTTCGAGAGGTATAATAGCTTTCTAGCGAAGTGTGTTAATAACTGGGAGACTGGGATGGAATCGAGGTGATACAGACGGCCCCGAAAACTATTGAAGTAGCGTAACAGTCCGTCAAGTTCAACTTTGGCTCGCTATACATAGGTTGTGGGGAGTAAAATCAATTCAGGATATGCATTACATAACGAAAGGACCGTCTAGGAAATTATCCAAAAAGCTCATGTCGAAACCCTCCAATGTCCATGTATTTGCCGCTGGGTTATCTGCTGGCAGTGGTGATACCTCGTTATTCACCGCTACACTCGCGCCCGAGCTCGCGACGTCTAGGACAGAAAAGGCTTCCCCGGTACTATTCTCTCTCGTGGTGCCTGCTGCCGGCCTTCTGCTCGTCTCTCCTACCGACGGCACATTGCCCCATGGAACCTCCATCGCACGAGATAAAGCTTCACTTCCTTCTGGATCTCGACGCAAGATCTTTATGATAGGATAGTGAGGAAGGTGAATCTCTAGGACTGTTCCATCATCATTCGATTTGACGCGATGGCCCAAGTTTCCGTCTCTCATTGAACCTTCTGCGAACGAAACACTGTAGCTGAAGCCAGCTGTGACGTTATCTTCCATTGCTAGGAGATAGTGGAGAAGTGTCAACAACCTCTTAGAAATCTCATCATCGGAAGTCTGTATCTTCTTCTCTGCTATAGAGAGAATTTGCTCCAGCAGACCCCGATCACTCAATCGTTGTTGGATAAGAAAATGATACCCATGGTCCTCAATCCTTTTACGACGATGATCGCAAAGGATGTGACCCAGTGTCAACGCGGTGGATGCCATAAACGCGATCAAATCCGTTCCTCGACAATATGACTTTGAATGGGGTGCTGCCCGGGCGGCTATGAAACGTGTCAAGATCTCTCGACTTGCTGTTATGGCAGTGAGCTTGTTGTAACTACAAGACCCCCCATCATCGACCTTTAGCAGATAAGGCATGTGAAGTTGTAGTAACAAATGGTATTGCAAAAAGTGGTCGTTCAATCGAAGCGTCTCGCGGACCCTGTCGCTAGACTCCGAGTGTGATATAAGAGTAGGTATGATCCACCACTGAGCAGGCATCGACGTGCAGGCATTGCGAAGGATCTCATCAATCTCTTTGGTGATTACCTGATCGTAAATCTGTGACGGCTTTCGATTTAAAAGTTTTCCACATGCGATAGTACATAGAGTTTGTAACTTGCGGTTGGACGGATACGACTCGAGCCCTTCGACTTGGGGAAGTGGCTCGTCAGGTGAGCTTTGAGGTAGACCGAGCATTAGACACAGATATCTGTCAAAGGTAATAAGACGAAACCAAAGATCATCCACATCGATGGTGACTCCTCGGAAAGATGAAGGGGCTATTCCTCTGTTGAGACCCATCATTTGCGCGATCATGACGGCTCGCCGCGCCGCAAGCCACGATTTCCGGAGACTGCCGCCATAATTTTCGTATATGCCTTCAAGAATGATACATTCTATACCTTCCAGTGACGAGACAAGGTCATCGTTGCATGTAATCTTTTCGTGTACGACCTTGACTATCCTGTCG
The DNA here is from genome assembly GCA_011034095.1 of Fusarium cf. aywerte. Taxonomy (NCBI): domain Eukaryota; kingdom Fungi; phylum Ascomycota; class Sordariomycetes; order Hypocreales; family Nectriaceae; genus Fusarium; species Fusarium cf. aywerte. The sequence goes on from WETZ01000046.1 coordinate 176,058, forward strand.
GCCATCTTTTCGTAGCTGGTACTGAGTTTGTCGAGATGCTTTTCTGAAGCTATTGGCACACCTTGGAGATATGTAGCTAGGACGAGCATCTTGCGGGCCACAAGAACAGGGTGAGATCCACGCGGTGGTAAGCGCAGCATATCTGTAGGCGATTGTATGTCGGAGCCGCGGTGTTTGGGAGATGCACACGTTAATGCACGTAGGATTTGCGATGGGTCGACAGGCAGACTCAGGATGATCTTCATGTCACCAGGAATGGGCCACGCAGCGACCAGCTCAGTGTATAAAGCATCATGTGGACCTGGAGAAATTTCCTCGGCTATTGTGATCGAGGATATCAATTCTTCTGATCTTGGTGTCAAGTCTGTGATTAGATCCTGAATTGGTAAGTGTTTAGTAATTATCTCAAGTGTAGTCACTTAAGACTTACCGTGATCAAACCGTCACTGCGAATGTCGACTTGGGGTAACAAAGCGCCGGGAGAACTAGATCGTGTCTGCCAATCATCACGACTTTGCCTCCTCGACTGCTGAACTTCTGGTGAAACAGGGTTCTTCTGTGACCGTCTCTCATTCTGCGAAGCTTTGAGTAGATGCTGCACCAAAGCTTCAACCTCGCCGAGACGATCCACGATATGCTTGTTGCTTCCCTGCGCAGGCGGATTCTCATCAACTTCCTGACTGACACAGTCTGTTCCGCGCCTCTTGCAAGAGTCACAAACGCCAAGGTGGTCAGAAAAGATGCATTTCGCTTTCCTCCGCTTGCACTCCCAGCATGACTGGGTCCCCTTGCGAAGTTTCCGCCGTTTCGGGGCTGGAGCGACTCGGTCTTCCGGCGCTCGGGAAACAGACAAGAAATGCTCGTCATCCAATGAAATGTGGTCACCCATTTTTGTTAGTGTAATTTATTCGAGAGCAATGAAGGGTATCGGTTAAGGAGGGAATAAAGTGATTGATTGCTGACGGTGGAAGGAGTCTGACATTCGTCCGCCGATTTCTCGGGGGAACATTTGTCATCCAGTCTGATTGGCCAAGGTACTGTAGGAAGCTTGGCTTTCTAGAATCAGGGGTTCAAAATAAGCAACCACATAGCCCCACTAAGATTGCGAGAATGATCTTGGTTATTTTGTCCTTGATGAACCGTCTGCTATGTGGATTTAGCGATGGAAATAAGCACCGGATACATCAGATCACATCCGATTTTGGCAATTAGATTATCGGCGGACATAAACGAACCTCCTATGGAATGGCGGAAGACACTCAGGCGATATACTACAAAGAAATTATATAAGTCCATACAAGTTTCCAGATAATACCAAGATATCAAAAACATTCTGATATAGAACATTAACAAGTACCAACAACTACACCCATCATTTCAAAATGGTCAAAATTGCAATTGCAGGAGGAGCTGGAAGTAAGTTCACAGAACCACCGTCTTGGCCCTTAGCATGTCACGCTGATGCATATTACAGATGTTGGCCGAGAAGTCCTTGATGCCCTTCTCGCCAGGAACAAGCACGAAATCATCCTTCTTTCCCGAAAGGTACGACAGCAAATTGACGAAACCAAACAATGAAAGCTCACACGTCTAGGATGCTCCCGAAAAGGAAATTGCGCCAGGAGTGAAGTGGTTCAAAACTGACTATTCAGACATTGATGAACTCACAAAAATCCTTGAGGGTGTACACACTGTCCTTTCCTTCATGTCTATCGCGCCCAATGACACTACGCATGGCCGACAGACGAATTTGATTGATGCTGCAGTGCGAGCTGGTGTGAAGCGATTCGCACCTAGCGAGTGGGCGTCGTAAGTATCTTGCTCTCTCAATGAGGTGCTTGCTAAACTTGGTAGATCTAAACATGACCACCTACCCTGGTATGAGTACAAGAAGGTAGCTCGTGAATACTTGGCCGAGATCAACAAGGAGAAGAAGGCATGTATTACTACTCACCTTGTCAGAACCAATTATTGACTCAAGAGATACAGGTCATAGAGTACTGTCTCTTCCAGTACGGTCTATTCGCCAACTACATGACATACCCATACAAGTCTTCCAAGCATGTCATCACGTTCGAAACGCCCATCGACTTTAACAATTGTCGTGGTCTCCTCGTTGACGACGGCGAAGCTACATACTCGGTGATTACGGCACAGGATGCTGCAAAGGTCACTGCCCTTGCAGTTGAGTATGAAGGAGAGTGGCCTGTTGTCGGTGGAATCAATGGTGCAGACTTTACCATGAACGAGATAGTGGCTCTTGGAGAGAAGATCAGAGGTACTTATTCTAGAACTTGCCATGAACGTCTACTAAATCCTTTTAGGTAAACCATTTGCTGTAGAAAAGCTGAAGAGCGAAGACCTTCTTGCTGGTGAAGTGAAGGCTTCATGGCTCCCATTGCCTGCGCACTCCTCAATTCCTGTTGAGATCCGCAAAGAGTATGCAGCCAGCATGGCCACCGCATTGTTGCTCGCTTTCAAGGATAACGCTTTCCAAGTCTCTGATGAATGGAACAAGCTCTTGCCTGATTACAAGTTCACAAAGCCAGAGGAGTGGTTAGCCCAGGCTTGGGCTCGTATTGACGCTGGAGAGAAGACTGTCTTCTTGGATTACTAGTTGAGTACTGGGGAGCTCTCTTTTGACGCCCGTTTAAGTAAATTGCAAGGATTCGATGCCAGTAGTTAGTTACAGTGTCAACTCATAACGTCGCCTGATTATTTCTGATTTTGGACAATTAAGCTTTACAAAAGATGTTCACGTCTACGACATGGCGCAGCAACGAGGCTTGGCGATGATCTCGCTAGGCAGCTGAATTCTTCTTTGTTGTGTCGATCTCGCTACATTACCCCCCAATAGAGTTAAGATCTTCAATGCCAAAACAAAGGGCTGATTGGGCCCAATTCAGAGTTAGTCTGGAAAAGGCAATGACTGGGCGATAGTCCAATTTTCCCCTGTATTAGGTTGCACTGCCCGCTCAGCTAGTGAGCGAACTGGCCAATTATCACTTGTTAGATTGAATATGGCGCTAGATACGTTCTGGAAGAATGCGAAGAGCGAGGACCCAGCCTCGGTGTTGTATATCACGAGCTGACCACCACAACGTCATTTATGAGACGACGTATGTGTGCAGGGCTGATCGTGTACTATCATCATTCTGTATATATATCGAATCCTTCCACTGGGTCAATTACTCTGCCATCATCATCACAAAAACACACTCATTACAACAACATTCACACCAAACTTGAACTCAAACGCATTGTTTAATCTCCCAACTATCGACAATAATTTTTCTCTGATCACTTAATTACTCAAGATACAGAACCACATCAGATATCGGCATCTAAAAGAAAGTCTCTTCTACCAGTCAATCAAGGCTACATACAACAGCAACAACAATGTGCATCCCCCTCTTCAGAAAAAAGAAGCAACCAAAGGTGTACGACTACCACCCGCAGCCTGCAATGGCCTACTCGGGCAAATATAAATACGACAAGTATGGATACCCAAAGAAGTACAAGAAACACAAAAAGTATGGTCACATGGGCGAAGCTGCCGGTCAAATGGTAGGCTACTGGGCTGACGGGGGATGGGGTGGAGGCGATGGAGGAGGTGGTGGTGGTTGTGACGGAGGAGGCGGCGGAGGAGCTTGCTGAGGTTGTTATATCATGAGGGCTTTTGTTTTGCGATAGAATTTGTGCTAAAATAGATACCACGTTAAATTTTCTGTCTTCGTATCAATTGTTTCAATATTCTGAGACGAAACTCAAGCGACACGTGACAGCAATCGCAGTAACAATAATAATTGCAAGTTCTACCATACCAGCATGTCGATAGATGGCATAGTCACTGCCTTCATCGATAACTTGGCCTATGTTCATCCTTTTGCCTAGTTTGTTGTGAAAAGGCTTAGCAACGAATCCCATGATATGTCGCGTGTGGGTCGTTATGTCTAATGCCGGGCTACAACGTCTGTAGAGGTAGTAGAGATAAAGAACAGAAAGTATAGAATCTAAGGGTAATCATCCGGAACAACGTCGGTACATTGCAAGGGCGGTACGGACAAAAGTGGAATAAGGCGATGAGATTTGAATGAACATTGGTACAGGAGTAAATAATAAGACATCAGCCAAACTATGAGACCCGAGTCTAAATGTATGTCGAGGTTTTCACAATATCCATCGCCAAGCCCCTAAAGTCATGTCGACTCTTAAAGCGAGTCAAACCTGCCGGTATCCCACTGTTTGCCACACATAGTCCTAACTCTCCTTGAGTATCCAGGATGGTTGAAGCGATATGTGATAGTGCACTGCTTCTGTAGCCCAGGATTGGGATCAGTCCCGAACCAGGGGTCATTGATGATGAAACTACCTCCCGAATCAATCATCTGTTCAACTTTGGGTACGAGATTAAACGAGTCGGTTGTCCACCCAAGCTCGTAGAAAATCTTGGTACCGTAAGTAATCGTTATGACAGTAATTTTCTTGGTACTAAGTCCATCGAGGGCACACTCCTTAAGGGTGTTTATTTCGTTCTGCTTCTGAGAGTCCCTGGCTTGGGCCTGATCACGCTCCGTAAGAGCTTGTGAGTGCGCAGCCTTGTGGCGTTGAATCTCTGCGTCTTTAGCCTCGATCATGGCTGTTTTATCGCTGATCTGAGACGCCTGGGTCGTTCGAATCCTTTCGGCATCGACCTTGTATTGCGCATATTGCGCGTTCAGTGCTGCAAACTCGCGCGCCTGCTTCTCACGGGCAGCTTCGGCATCCGCTGCGAGCCTTTCGGCGGCAAGCTTCTCCTGCTTGAAGGACTCCAGTTCGCGCTGCATGGCATCGTACGACTGGGACACCACAACGCCCGGTCCGGACGAACCGTCTGGAGGTGGCATGAGCTGGTTTAGAAGACCGCCCGGGTTAGGGGCTTGGGGCGTGACGCTGATCTGGCTAACCTGATGATACTTCGAAGGCTCGATCGGTACCTAATCGAGAAGTTAGATTTGCGAGCAAGGAGCCACAACTCATGTCCACTTACAGGTAACAAGTCCTCCCACACCTCTGGTGGCATCAGGGTATCAAAGTTGAACTCGAATAAAGGCTTACTGAGGCCCGATGCAGCAATCTTGGGCGCCTGAACCTGAACACGACATTAGTAAAAGTTCCTAAGGAGTACCCTTTCGCAGCTTTAAAGACCACCTGGCTAGTGAATACATTTTCTGGACTCTGTACTTGTCCTTTCGGAGTTGCAGCTGGAGCTGGAGCAGTCAAAGAGGTGGTCGAATCGCTCACTGTATTTTCAATACCGACAAGTACAGCATCGTCACTTTCCGACCTTTGAACTTGACTCTCATCAACCGAACCACTGGGTGGGCTTGGGGCTGATTGTGTTGGATCTTGAGTAGACGCTGCTTGAACTGTCAACTTAGTCGGCTCCCAGGTGGCTGCGTGTCCTAAGGCCTTTTCAATTATCTGTTTAACGAGGGGAACCCTGTTTGTAGTAGACCAAGCGCCCTGCCGTTTTAGCACGGAAGGGTCTTTACTCAATACACCGATCTGTCGCAATCACTATTAGTTAGGTGCAGACTAGTATGAGACTCAACCAGGCCAACCTACAGCTTCAACAATCTTTGTTTGCTCGTCGCGCAGAGCCCCACGAACGCTTAAGAGCGTCGTCAGGTTCGTGTCGATGGCATCGACAACGCCGATGCGCTGTCGATAGTCCTGACGATTACCGATGATGTTCTGGACCTCTTTAAGAAGCATCTTATAGTCCATAAAGCTGTCAAAAAGCTCCGCGGTGTAGCTGGCAATCAGATCATACTGCAGCGCTTTGACCGGACCTCCAGTGCTCCATTTGACGAAGGATCTATTCGCCTTGTACGGGGTCAGGATGGCCCAAGTACGCTGTGGGCACTGCGCAACTGCTGCCGGGAAAGCAGCCGCTGCCTCATACATTGAGTCTATATCCCAAGCGCGGGTCGCCTCTTTGATCTGAGCGCCGCCTATCCAGCTGATGGATATGGTCGTTTCTGTGTTCTTGAGAGCGGATGCCAGAGTTGATTGAACTGAGCTATCAGATGGACCCAGTACAAACTCCTCGACCTCGCTCTTGCTGTTCATATTGAGGCCCGATTTTATACTGCATATTTGTATTTGTTAACATCGAGTCGAGTGAATGCTAGAGAGCAGCCTAACTCACGTCTCTACTGTACTTTTCACGTCGTGACCATCCATAACTTTGATGGACACGATACCCGTGAAATCCCCCCCTTCAATGAACCCTGTGGTAAGAGTAAGTATAAACTCCCATACGTAAGATATTCGTTGTAAGACAGGCACCAACCGGAAATATACGAGTCGCCATAGATCTCGTTGAAGCGAGCATACATGGCCTCCTCGTTGTCCTCAAGCTTCTGAAACTCGCATTCATCCTCAGTAGAGATGGTTTGATTAACAACCTGGAATTAATTAGGCTCTACGCCTCATCCAAAAGACTGGTCATACCTTGACGGCCACAACTGCGTTCAAATGCGACGATTTGAAAGTTGTCTCGTCGACAGTGCTTGAGTTGCCGCTAATTTCAATAGTGCCCTTCTTGATTGCTGAGCTGTAAGAGACATTCATGGACTCAACGACATCGCTCAACTTTTCTACAAATCGGGCCGAGTAAGACACGACCTTAGGATCATTTAGTAAGAGCTTACAATGTAAACGTAGTATGCCATGTGCGGCGCGGCTGACTTACCTGGGATGTTTCGCCCTTGGCGTCCGCACTTTTACGCTGCTTGACTTTGACAGCCTGGTCAATACACAGCTCGTGGGTGTAGGAATTGAATCCTTGACCCAGACGCATCGCGTCATTGTAGGGAGCAAGTCTCAGAGTCATAGTGGCAAAAGTGTGCAGAGATGCTCTATCAGAAAAAAGGGCACTTTTGCTAGATCGTAGAATTGGGGATCAGAAGATGAGTTGAATACTTGAAGTGAATGAGGTGCCGGATGGGTGGTGCTTCCCTGGTCGAGTATAAGTGGCATCCGATCACTTAGCGGTAGTCTGACTCTTGGTTTTCAGGGGATTCAAGAGCATACACAGATAACTGGACAAAGGTGGTTCCATCCCATGATTTCCACCAATGATTGTGGGCATATCATCTTTGTCTCACAAAGATAGTAACACGCAGAGCCTGAATAATTCTAGACCGCCTCAATCAGGGTGTTAGGATCTCAATGGCAGCTGTAAAGCTAGCTGAAAGAGGGACAGGAGTTACTAGATTAGGAAGTTATCGTAAATAGCGTTGGTTTCAGGCCGACCACAAGGCTTGTTGGCGAGGGGTGCATGACAATTTCCAATAGCAGCAGAAAATAGATAGATAGCCTGTTAAAGCGGTCTCAGTCTATCACTTCTGCCCCGAACTATTCGCGAAGTCCTAGATAGTTCTAGGCCGTTCTGATTGGGCTTTCGGGATGTCAATAGCGGCCAATCTGCCAGCTGAGGAAGTACTAGATTCGCCAAATTGGAAACGGTATCTATCCAATAACGGTTGGTCTAGTCCGTGTTCTGTCTGCAAGACTAAGTTTTATAGCGCTAACGGGGAAGCCGTTTATCACATCGGCCGTGTTGCCGCCTTTCCCGACCCGTAGCGTGGTGTGTGGCGTTCGGGCCAGACTATTCTAAAAAGGCCGGGGTCTCACAACTACACTATCGAACATTGGGATAGGACAGAGAGCGTCTATAGAAATAAACAGTTTTAGGCTTGAGCTGTAAACACTCTACATTGTCCAGGTGCTTGCGCCTTTCGCAGCTACAAGACCAAAATATGTTGCGATTGGCGGGGCCCGCACCTTTTGCAAACCGATAGCCTGTTCTCCACACACATGTAAAGGTCTTTCAGCTCAACCATGATCTGAGACTATTGATGGCCAAGATCGTCCACTCCTCTTTGTGGTGTAGCTTAGATGGCCGAGTTGGCTGATTGGCTCCCTCTAGTTCGATGTCGCTTCTACATATGTCACTCATTTCAGCGATTTTTCTTTTAATAACAAACGAGGTCGATAAACAGTCTAGACCATATCCTTTTGTTAGATATCTTATTTGTGTTTCTTGTGATACTCAATCAATTCTTTTCAAGCCTAAGATCATGCCAACAAAAGTCAAGACAAAGAAGATGAACCCGGGAGAGAAGCCAGCACAGGGTTCTCAGGATGCTTTGGGCACAGTTTCAAGTCCAATGCCCGAGAATCGAGAGCAGGCAGCCCCTAAGGAGGCTTCTGCGCCGAAGGAGCCAATCTCAGATCGATCGATTGAGCCCAAGGAATCCTTGAACACCGACAATCAGTCAAAACATAGCATCGAGGACTCTCAATCTAGTGAGGAAACAGTCGAGGTAAGCATTGGAGTTTCGAGCATGTAGAAAGTCGCTAAATAGAATCCTAGAATAAGGGTGTGCTGAAGAACAAGCTTTCGGCTACAGTCAAAATAATCAGACTTGCCAATGCGGCGGACGAGAAGCAGAAAGATGTGGTTCTCGCGACCTTGCCGAGGAATGAGTATGATCTGGCATCATCCATCAGCGACGCTTGATTCTCGCATTTACTAATAGCCGTGTGTAGGATCAATCAACTGTCGCTAGAACAGATAAGACAAAGGGTCAAATCTATGTGAGCAGAGCCATCCCACAAGACAGTGAAGACTTTCCCTCTCTAACGCCTGTACAGAGATGAGCCCAACACATTCTGTTTCAAAGATCTGAGCCCAGCTGCCGACTCACTGAGCCTTGAAGACTATCTCCAGCAATCTTTCGATGGCGACGTTGACTTCAGCTCCACACACAAGCCCCCCAAGCCTGCAAAGGATGGCGAGGCCGAGGTGGAAGTACAGCAGGAGAGTGTCATTCACAAATGTTTTCTTTACCTGACGCCGAAACCTGCAGCGAAGGCTTCTATCACGGCCGAAAACCTGACTCTTGATAAGTTTGCCATCAAGGTCTTTGAGTGGTCCGCGGACGAATCCGGCGTTGCCAGCCGTGGTAATCTGCAGTCTAGTAAGCTTGGTGTTCCTGACGCCAGCCTGATGACACTGGCGGGCCTGCGCAAGCAGCTTGCAACTTGTACAAAGATGTAGGCTCCCCTCTCACAGCATTCTGAGGAAACCTTAGTGTTCAAGAGCCTAATAACGCTACAGGTCGGTATCCCCAAAGACTCACCAATTTTGTACGCAGTCTGGTGAGACGGTTGTCGATGAGACAATGACCTTCTCAGATTATCTACAGCTCGAAGTATGTTTCAAGCCATGATTACTCACAAATCTCGACCTCAATTGCTGAGAGTACTTTGGCTAACCGTAGGCCTCCAATGCCGATAGGAGACTTTGAGCGCCACCAAGGCTGAACTCCCCTCGGTCCACGTATTCTACAAACTAGCACATCCCAAGAACGAACCTCACAAGATCGATATCAACAGCCTTCCTGGCAAACTGGGGGACGCCGACCTCAAAATCACAGAGGTAAGCGTCAAGACATCGTGAGGCCTCACTAAACATGAAGTTCGTGCTGACAATTTACTAGAACGCCTTTGCGAATGCTAAAGCCGCGGACACATTCGTATCTCGCGCCCGAGCTTCCGAGCTGCCGGCGTTCGGAGCGGCTAGTACTGGGGCCGCTGGTAACGATTATGCCTTGTATGTGAACACCTTAATAAGGGGTAGTTACTGGTATTACAGCAGTACAGCTAACCTAATCCAGGGATGCATCCTACCTCACTGACCTGCAGTGGGCCGAGGTTCTACGTAACTGCGGCGCCATGTATGGATGGGTGGTTGATCGTCATAAGAATCGGATTACCCGCGCTCCAAAGCCAGGTATGATGACTGCTACCCTCTTGCTCATATTCGGGGACCAGCATAGACTGACATTAAATGACAGCTTTCCAACTGCGAGCTAAACTTTCGGAAGACGAGACCCATGCTATTCCGGACTTTGTCGAAAAGAGCCCGGAGCCAAAACCGGGAAACATGGCACAAATTACGAAAGCTGACATAGACAAGATCAAGGCGAAAGTTGGTAACTGGAGCTCCACAGATGGCATGAAGGGGGAGCTGCCCAGTCGTCGGATAGAGTCCAGAATGGCAAGCCCTTGTGGACAAGAACAGACCATGGAGCCACAGGTTGGGAAAGATGACGCCTGGGCAGTACAGAAGAGCGATCCGACCATGAATACTAGTGTACAGGGTATGATGTCTTTTACAATAACCGAATGATCCAGGAGGTATAACTAACTGTCAGGAGACACGGCGTTGCCTATTCAGGCCATAAGTACCGAGACAACAGAGCCACCTACCGCACCTGTGCCAGGCCAAAAACCACAGGAAGCCCAGACTACAGTTGCCACTATTGAACAAGTGGCTGTAAACTCGGCATTAGCCCGTTATCTCCCACGGGCTGCAGCTGGCAAGGCTGTATATACGGTCTTGCCCAGCTTCCAGGTGAACGACGACTCAAGAATTGAGATTACTGTCAGCAGTCATGAGTTTGAGACAAGCATGGCCAGGAATGACTTTAGCAATAATTCTACGGAAGGATCACTGTGAGTCGCGCAATCCTACAAAACAAGCATTTTTATGTGTTGATCTGCGTCACTTTCTTTAATGTGTCAAAGTCTAACCGAGGAACAGATCCGCAGGCTACGGCGGCTTTGCGGCGACTGTCAGCGCAGGCTACAGTAAAGAGACATCGAAAGGCACTAAAGATACGACCAACACATATAAAAAGACCATGATTGCCAAGTATCTGGTTAGTAAATTAGTTTAACCCATGTCGTTGCCTGATTCTCATGAATGTGCCCGAAACAGCTACCTCGAGCCGATATCCTACTTCACCCCACAGATTTGGAGCCTACGCTCGAATTCAAGACGGCCCTCGAGAAAATTCGCATTAACAAGAACGTGGCTGATCTACGCAAGTTGAACGAAGACTTTGGTCAGCTTTGGTGTCAGCGCATTACCGTTGGTGGCCGCCTCCAATCGACGTCTATAATGACAGACGAGACGGTCAAGTCTGAACAAGAGCAGAAGGAGGCTTTCAAGACGTCTATGGGCCTACAAGTGACTACACCTATTGGAGTTGGTGCTGGCATCAAGCACTCCAATGAGAATGGGAAGCTGGAGACAAATAACACGGCAAATATCACCAAGGACGAGAGCAACGTGTTTGAGGCGGTTGGTGGCGACACCATTCTTGCAGCGAAGTGAGTCAAAGCCGTAGTCTCGTCTCTGCATATGACGTGATTCCTCGTAAAGAACCGAACTAACTAACATTGATCAGCCCTACAGCATGGTCTTCTACTGTTGCCGATTACCGTACATGGAGGGTCATCGACGTAAGTTCCTGAGAATTCATATATCGTTCAAACACCGAATCATTGACGTACAATAGCGCGACTCTTTGTCTTCTCTCGCAGATGCCATTTCCGCCATTCCGGGTTACGCCCAAGTTCGAAGCTGGTTCATGCAGGCGGTCCCTACCATCTCTAGATACATTGAGCTACCTCCATCCCGTGAGATCAAACTCAGGTTCAAGTTGACGGCCCCGACGAGTCAACTTTCTATGTCGTATCTCAAGAAGGCAGAGAATTACGATGCTTCCGGCGACCCAATCTATTACCTAGGCCAGAGTACGGAAACCGGTGTCAAACCTGTCAAGAACGACTTGACCATCTCCAATAATGCTTGGGCCCAACGCGATATCACTGACGCTCAGGCGCTGTTCAGCCCTCAAAGGTAAGCTCATCATTCAGACCGCTGCGTCCACTCATTGCTGACAGATGTGCCGCAGCTACCGAGCCCCGGTGATTTTGGGATATCGTTCAAATATTGTAGGCGAAGCGGCATATGGCTCGCAGTACAACGAGGGCTATACAAACTCGCTCTGGAATGTGAGCGCGCCTTTTAACGATGCGGTAGGTTTATCAAATTCATCTATTCCCTCAAGTGATCCAGGCACAGATGAACCGACTAATCATATAATCCTAACAGCTTGCTCATGGTGTCTTGGTCTGCTTATCGACTGTGCCGCTCTCTGAATCGGCCCCCACCGCTGGCGCAGCAGCATCAGATGCCCCAGCTTCACCACTGTCGCTGGTAGTCTTCCGAAACCAGCAGTCGGTTTTCCTACCTGGCTTATCCGACTCGTCTGAGCGTCACTATTGGCGGATCCTCAAGCATGGCGCCAAGACCAAAGGTGAATACATCAAAGAAGGCGACGAGATCTACTTTGCTTGGGCCTTCAAGGACCAGACAGCCGGTTTTCGTGACTTTACGCAGGACGTCTTTGGTCGTAGACGGCTCCAATTGCCGAACAACCTGAAAAACAAGGTTTTGTACATGAAGTTGCCTTGGCCAAGATTTGAACCGCTCGCGAAACCAGCCAAAGATACGGACAAGCCCATACCCAACACGATGATATTGACGGATGATCCTCCTGCATTGCACAGCGCCCCGCAGATGGCTTCTATCAAGACCGTGCCGGGCATGATCGCCGCGGCCCAGGCTCTCAGCCAAGGGAAGACTGCGACCGATGTAAGCATATTTGGGCTGCAGGATGTGAGATTTCGGATTGACGTTATTGGCAATGATGGCTACGGCGATGTAGGGGATTGCCTTCTGAAAGGCCTGAAGCAGGAGACAGAAAAACAAGTGGCAAACGATCTGAAGCTCAACGCGATTCAATCGCTTCTACAAGCGCAGCTCAAGTACTATGAGACGCTCATGTTCCTCGGAATGTAGCGTTGCTATGAGAGTTGGTCACTACTAGGTGTATTTACGCTTCGTATGATTTATAGAGATATTCACCACAGTCGATTTACGACAAAACCAATGTCTATAAGTCCATTTTTTTCATAAGATTGGACGGGTAGAGTAGCAGGAAGCTTTCAAGAAATGAACAACTGAACCGATCTGCAGAGCTACGCGCGATTCAGCATCCCACACTCAGCTAAGTCCGATGAAACGCATGTCGTGATCTAATAAGTTAAGCTTGAAACTGCGCTTATGGTCCATCGTTTCTATATTCATACACCATGAATAAGTCAATGGGAGTCCTTGGCACCAAACGGTAGATCCTGTCTTTGTCCCGCATCTAATCGAATTCATCAAATATAGAATCGTCTTAGATTGTCTTGTTTTACTCTCAATTCGTTTGCTTTCTCTCAAGCGACCTCTCCTCAGTTGCCAAATATTCCGCTTGACCGTTCTGCTTACGTGTAGGTCCAGACCTCCAACCACTTTTAATGAGCCCTAAGGTGGCAACCTGGACGCCAACGCGATTCTCCAAGTGCTTATCATTATCTACACCACGGATGATATTCATCTTGCTATCTTGAAGCTATTACTTGGTTTCCTAGAAATGTAGCGTGAATGGACTTTTACAGTGTTCATAATGCTCTCTGGAACGACTGCCAAAAAAAAAAAAAGTTAGGGTTACCTTTTTCCATAATATGCGGTTATATTCAGAGGTATGGTCCCTATACTTGGGTCTACTGTCATTCTACTCTGAATTTTTTATCTATGTAATGTACCGCTAATTGCTTCGAGCTGGTACAATGGTATGGTAAATCAGCTAAACGTAGGTCCTCTTTAGTAGCTCTCCTGTTTAGCTGTGACTAGGACGGTACGGATATGCTATAGTCTATACCACGCGAACTCTGTTTCTAAGGCTCTCTCACGCAATAGGGACGATCCCTAATAGCCTTAAGTTGCCGTACAATAACTCAGTAGCTAATGCTTATGAGAATTCTACTTTCAGTGTAATAACGACCACTGTAGCATTTTGTCTTTATGCCTACCCTTAGTATAGTATCTACCTGAATGATCTTCTAATTCGCGCTTCACACGCTTCAGATGTCTTTAGTCACTTATTGGATACTAGGCAGGTCTGCAAATCAGACGCTATGAAAGCCTTAACCTATATTCTCAGGAATCCCCGCCCGGCGGCACCCGCCGTATTCAAAAAATGTTCTATTGAACTCCAACCGGTTCTCGACCCTGCACGATCGTGGCCAGCTGATGTGGAAGAAGCGAGCCGCGCAGACACAAGTCTCGGTCCAGCTAACCACGGCGCGGAGTGTCTTGCATCTGATAACCAGCACCAAAGTTCGAAACGCGGCCTGATTATTAGTAGCCACCTCAGCCAGCCACGTACAATCAGGAAAAGAAGTCAGTGATTGGCAATAGCTCGGATTGTTCTGCTACAAACCACTTACAAGTCACAGGTGTCAAAGTCGTCCCATAGTGTCCAGAGCTATTGACAACCTGCGTCGGGGCTCTAACTGAATGTAGTAGTACCACTGTCAATCCGATGAGATTTACGGAGCGGCCATAGCGACACAAAGTGGAACTATGGAAGAGTCTAGATCCGGGTCGGCTCGTACTTTTTTTTTTATTGTTCTAGAGTGTGTCTGTGCAAATGCAACGCTATTTCGCCTAGATTTCAATAATGGTTCAATTAACTTGCGCAGTCCAGGTCTCAGCCAGCCATATACTTGTGATCCTAGTTGATGCAAGTTGAACTATCGGTAATCCGCGTGACAACGACCTAGATCTAGATCTAAGCGGCTACGCGTCCCCACAGCACGTCAATGGGTCCAAATAGCTTTTGATTGTGGGTTTTATGAACCTCGCTTATTTACGTGATCAACAAACGCTCCTATAAGATAGGGTAGGTGTCGTACCCTTGCTCAATGACCTGCCAATAGCGTTATCACCCACATATGGTCTGGAGGCGTCCCGTGAAAACTTGGACGCATACGCCTAAATAGACTATTGACTGTAGAGCAGAGCTCAAGAGCCTGTTAGGCCTAGCCCTTTTTCACCTTTATCGAAAGCTATGGTCAAAACAGCAAACACTAGTTCTTCTCGGCCAGCCCCCACAAGGAACCTCAGTTAGCGGGCCAGGGTATAGAACTCCAAAGAGTTTGAATTAGATGACTCTAGGTTAGCGATATGGACACAGTTGTTCGTTTGACCAGCAATATACCCAGTCTAGCTCTAACATATATATGACGCATCGAAGGAACTTTGACTATAAATACTTGAAGAGTTCATCAGGCTGGCTATCTACCTTCGCTATATCAGTAAACATTACTTTCAGACGCCATCTCCGTCTTCAGTGTTCAGTAACTGGAAAGCTTCTACATCAAAACCTTTACCCTCTTCGATTATTCCACCCTCGAAAACAAGCCTCTGTTAAAATGCCTGCTCCTACTTACGCCGGAAATATCTTGCCGCAGTGCCAGGGCGTTGCTTCCATCGCGACGGAACAAAATAAAGCATTCACTCAATACTACTTGAACAAGGGCCAGGTTCGCTATCATAATGTCGCCGGGGAACAACGACTTGACGACTTGTACGGCACCTTGACAAGCCTGTCCATCCCGCTCGGAAACGGAACACCCGACAGGCAAAAGAAAACTCTGATCCTAAACGCCCTTGATCAGTATGATGCAAAAAAAGACCGCGCAGGGCTCGATCTTGTCAATGCCATGGGCCGATCGACGGTGCCCAAATCTCCCAAGGACGCTGCTAACTGGTATGGTGAAGCCAAAGCCACCCTTAATGGCCGGGTTCAGGCTCTGCGACAAACGCTCGCTACCTGGAATCCGTAGACACGCGGCTCGTGAATATCTACAACCCTGTCTGTTCCCGTTTGAGTTTTTAAAGCCGTCGTTGTCAAGGCCAACCCTACTTGAGGAAGGATATCAGTTCAACACTCACTGTCAAATCTATATGACAGACAGGGGATTTATCAAGATTGACAGGATGTTTAAAGGTGGAAACGTAAGGGCAATCTGAAGGAAAATCAACACTTGGATATTCCAGACAACAGCCGGAACCCTTGGTGTCGTATAGCTTAGCCGGATATCTAAAAGCCGAGATGACCTGAAAATACATTTTGTCGCCTCAGATCTACATTGCCATTGTATTGCGAGGTGGAACCCTTCAGCATTCTCTCCATCAACCGGGATTGCCAAGAATTCTCAAGAATGGTATGTGTTACTCCCTCGACTGATGCAAATATAAAGAATTATCAATGTACCGCCCCACGATCTGGCAAGATAGCTACTCCTAAAACGCCTACCTCTAGCATAGCGGTTAAGAGTGTATAGCCTCTGTACAGAACAAGCTGGACTTTAGTGTTACGGTCCCACGAATGATCTGGCCAGCATGTATGATAACATCTTTGTGTTAGTGCCAAGACGCGGCAGTCGACACTAATGTAAATCCGATTAGTACAGATCCACTGGGATCAATAATAATCCAATAATAGCCTTACTTGTATTTTAAATAGAACCTTGAACTTGATAGGTATCTACATAACGTTTCTACCTAAGTATACCTAGCTTGCCCTCTTTACTATTAAGAGACGTGACACTTTACACCGCTTAGTATCACGCCCTACATATCTGGCAACATAAAATTATTACAGACTAGTTTATCCCTTTGGGAATCCCTACCGTCACAAAATGTGCAAATGAAATGCTGGAGTCTAAAATAGTAGCTGACGATAAAGTATTCCTTATATTATGGCAGGATGTGTATATAGAAATGGTTAATGTTGAATCAGCCAATTGTCAAGTTCCTATGAAACCAGCAATAGATTTCACAATTTGCCCTCTAGCCGCAAAAGAAATACTATTTTCTAAAAACATCAAGTTTCTCGAGTACAAGCCCTACCGTCTTCCACCATTGAATCTAATGCTCACAAAAGTGATATGTAACCCGACGCCAATTACCCTCTGCTTCTTCTTGAAGCCGACCCCGCTCATCCATCAGCTTCAACCTGTGTGCCTTGGCCTCATCCAATGTCATAGGCATCGTGGAATCTGCAGCCTCCCTGCGGACCATATCCATCAGCTCTTCTGGCAGAGGCTTGCCGCTTCCGACCGCAGCTCGAAGGCCAGTATGCTCTGGCGCAGCTTCAGAAACCATCTTTGCGATTGGATGACTGATCTTCTCGGCCTCCTCCTTGCTCAAGTTTCCGAATGCTCGCTCCACCCACCAGCTGTGTTGCTGGGGTGGGACATTGCCTGTGTTGATGATTCGCGTAAGAGGGTCGACAAGCCACAGAGCGATGAAACGGCGGTGACCTGGCTTGGTCTTATCTTGCAGCTCGAATGGTGAGACGCGATGGTGAAAGACATTAGGGAACGCGAGTAGCCTTCCCTCCTTTGTCTCAACACTACCATATTGTTGGAGACATTCCCCACCATTCAATTCTGCACCATAGACCTGTTCCATCCAATTGTAGGAATCTTGTCCTACCTTGTCCTGAAGATCATCTTGATAGGAGCTTGTCTGCATCCGGAACTTCAGGTGGCTAGGTGTCACATTCTCCGAGTCCAGGTAGTAAAGAGCCGTGCCGACAATATGCTCGTTCATCTGACCCTCCACGTGCCATCCTCCAGCAGGAAAAACGGGCTTGTCTGGGGTGAGTTCGATGGAAGCCATCTTGACGATGACTTGGATGTCTCGAAAGCGCTCCCGTAGCGACTCGCCGGGCTTAGTACCATAATCCCAAGCCCTAAACTCCGGAGCTTCCGGCTGAATTGGGTCCCTAAGTTCCTTCCACTCTTCATGCTGCCGCTCTTCAGGGCTGAAATCATCATCACTTTCTGTATTCCCGGCATCGTCCTTTGTATCCCGTAGAGGGACCTGGTCGATCGATAGGTTCCAGTTTGCTTCATTCTCATCGCTGGCATAGCGTTAGTAACCACGTTTCCCTAGTGAATCTTAAAAGACTTACTCAGGATCATCTACCTCGAATCGAGGCTGTGTCCTGCAAGCCCCAACCATCTTGTGGGAGCGATAAAAAGGTATACAAAAGTCCCACGCCGGCAGTGCTTTCTCAATAAGCTTCTCGATGGTTCTGTAAGTATCACGGTGCTTGATAGGGTGGAGACCATTGATGTAGCTTGTGAACTTGACGCTTCCATCGTCCTGAAAGCTAGCGTTGGACGGTAGCCACTGGTAGTTGCCGGACCAATAAGAATCTTGAACTCCAAACATGTTGGTCCTGAGCCGGTCCGGGGCAGGATCTTGGTTCTTCGGTATGACCTCTCCTTTCCCGCTCCATCGGTCAATGGCATCCTCCACGCCGACTACTTCCTGAGGAAATACTCGCGAACGACCATAGACTAGTGGATAGAGGGATGGATGGACCAGGTTCTGAACCATGTCGTTTGAACGGGGGTGCCAGTCTGGGTCATCCTTCTGGTCTTGCTTGAGTTTGGCAAATGCAGTTTGGAGACTTGCACGCAGGGAATCTTCGATGAAACTATCCGACTTGACGATGGATGCACTAGCGTCCAGTGTTGGTATCAGGCATGTCGTTTTGAAGAATTCAGCCTTGGAGCGCAGCTCTTTGATACACTAGCGACAAGTTAGTAAAGTAAGGTGGGTAAGGGCCCCAATCTTACATATTCGAGACATCTCCTATCAAGAATGCTCTTGAGCCTCTTTGGCTTTTCCCAACCTAACTGGACAATGTCGTCATATAAAGGGTCAACTGGGAGTGCAAGAGCTTCTTTGATCCATTTCTCGGCGATGACATCGTCAAACACTTTGATATGCCAATCCACCTTGTCAGTTAGCTGGTCCATGACAATCATCATGGCAACCTCTCTTATTAAAAGCATCTCCGAATGAGCCCCGTAGCAGTTTTCGTGAATGCCGATAGGGTAAATCTCCTCTGCGTACATCTCGTCGTAATGCCTAAGGTCCATGCCAAGGCCTGGATACTGGCGGACCGGTGGATAATCAGACATGATTGATGGAGTGAAGTTTTTTGCAACCAAGTTTCGACTTATGAGTTCCCTGACGACGAGGAGGTAAAATGATTGTGACCTTGGGCTTCCGTCTTATCTTGGTAAAAGTACGGTTGCTGTGAGAGGCCAGTGGTGAGTGACAAGTTGAGTCTCGAGTTAGCTAGTAGACATGAAGGGTTTATATATTCATAGATTTGTCGTGGATCTACTAGAGCGGACAACCAACGCATTAACAAGCGGCACTCGGACCAGGGTGGTTTAGGCAGCGGGTGGATCCCGATGGGCCATTATTTAAATGCTTCAAGGCAACAGGCACTATTTGACTGAATTGGTTTGTAGGCGCGTTATGTTGGCTAACCAACAAGAGTTTCGCTTATTGAGATTAATAGATGGCACGATCGTTTGCACTAACCTTGTATGTAGCGTGCACACGTTCCTTTCAGCGAGCATTTTGGACTCCCTAGCAGACGGACCGCAAAAAAAAAAAAAAAAAAAAAAAAAAAAAAAAAAAAAAAAAAAAAAAAAAAAAAAAAAAACAGACATATCAAAGCTCTCTCCAGTCATCTAATGAGTAGAGTAGCAACTAAAGCTCTAGGTTCGTCTTAGGCGACACTGGTACTAGTGACTTTTTGTCAAATTCCTTTGGTGTGCCTCTTTTATTGCTACCCACCTGCCTCGATATCTAGATATTAATCGCGAATGCACGGAACTGTTGATGGGACAGAGCCACTTGCTGCCGGGTAAGTTGATCGTTGAAAATTCTGGATTCTAGCTTGTCAAGAGATGTTGTTGTCTCATGAAATCAATGGTGTTCGAATTTGCGTCGGAGCCTTGATATCTGTGAGAAGTTAAAATTCTTTGGTCTTTTGGATAGCAGCACTTGACTCATCTGATCGTTCTATAAATTCACCTGCCTGTCAGCAATAAACGTTCGTTGGTTATTATCGAGGAGACTTCTAGCATGGTGCAAGATGTTGCGCGGGTTTCTTACTTTGTTACCTTTTTGAGCCTGAGCCGTCGACGAAGCTCACACCTGCCGATGTCATGGCGGGATGTAGTGTTGTTATTATTGATTGGAGACTGCTGGTGCCATAGTCTTTCAGTTCGTTGACCGAGGGAACTCAGATCAGAGTAATACGCCGCATACGTAGCCACGTTCTGCGTCTTACCTACATAGTAAACAATACAGTGGTTGGGCAGCAATACATGTAGCTACCTAAAGCTAGGCAATTGGTGAATAAATATCTAAAACGAACATTATCTAAACACACTCTCTACTTCATTCTTATACGATACCGCCCCACCGTTTTAAAGCTCCAGATCTGCGACAGAATTGTTTCTGAGGCATCTGACAAAACACCAAGCAATGGGGTTTTCAGAGGCCAAACTATGCAATACTTGCATTGTAACTTTGAGAGGCCATAATGAGATTGGGGATGTGGGAGATTACTTAGTCGATGGCGGCAACTATTTCGAAAACTACCATCACCATACGTATCGTGATATCATCGTGAGCAAAGACAGTGGTTGTTTCATTTGTATCTGGTTGTGGAACAAGCTACCACCTCCACCCAGCAGCACAAGTTGGGAATTTGATGACTTTCGGATCTATTGCAATGTTTATAAGCCCAATCTCAAGTTCCTTATTGTATGCTCCTGGGCCACCAATGTTGAGCTCAAAGGTAGGACTTCCCCGAGGCTGAACCGTTCTTTAATAGCTTACATAACCAGTGTCCATGTGCAGCAAAAGAGATCTCACTGAACATGGAACCTCGCCTCCGTCAATCTGGACATTGCTTGATGCCGATCCCTGGACCGGACTTGGCGAAAAGATAGGATCTAGCAGATCCTTACGGCAGATTGGTAGTTGGCTTTCAGCATGTGAAAAAGGGCATGACCATTGCCTTTCAAATGGCTTCAAGCATGAGAAATACTTTCCTTCCAGAGTTATAGATGTCGACGAGGTTGAAAAAGGTTTACTTTATCTCCGCGAGAGAGATAAAGTCAAAAGCTTGTTTTCAAGAGAGGAGCGCAGGAATGGAGAGTATCCCGTGTACTGGACACTCTCTCACCGATGGGGGGACCCACAGCTGATCCAGCAACTGTCACAAAGCACGGAAAACAAATTCCGCAATGGTATAGGTACCCACGAACTATCGCCAACCTTTCGTGATGCTGCCCTGCTGGTGCGTTGGTTAGGCTTCAGATACATATGGATCGACTCTTTATGCATCTTTCAAGACTCTCTAAGCGAGTGGCAGCAAGAAGCCAAAACAATGGTCGATGTATACCGCTATTCATTCTGCAACATTTCCGCTGTCGCCGCATCTTCAAATCCCAGCAGTACCGGCCTATTTTCGTCGAGGCAACTTTCGTCGAGGCTATTGTTTCCTTTTATAATACGCGAGCAACATCCGGATGATGAGCCATGGGTATTCTACAACGATTCTTTTTGGACGGACGAGATCGAAACTACACCCTTGAACATGCGCGGGTGGGTTGTACAGGAGCGATTTCTAGCCCCTCGTATTCTTCACTTCACAGCGAACCAGATATACTGGGAGTGCCTGGAGACTACCGTATGTGAAGCAGATCCAACCGGGGAACTTCGGATTCTCGCCAAAGATTGGCGTCTGCGTCCGCCTATTCAGACGGTCTATAAAGCGGCAGGAAAGGAAATTGCAAGAAGCGTCTCGGACATACAGACAGGGCCGCAATACAGGACACTGGGTGTGGAAAGAGATTATCACACTCTATGGGGCAGCGTTGTGTCGATCTACGCAAACTGCGCTTTGACGAACGAGTCAGACAGACTTATCGCCATGTCCGGCATCGCTAAGCGTTTCCAGGAGGCCAATAAAGATACATACCTGGCTGGGCTTTGGAGGGAAGTTATTCACTCCGATCTGACTTGGAAGACCAATGCCAGTGATGGGGCCGAGGTGCTTCGCAATGCGTCGTTTGCTCCGACATGGAGCTGGGCTTCTGTTGTCGGAGGATATACGATACTTAAAGCTCTGCACCAGAGGTATGGAGGCCTTCCAATTGCGCTCATGAGACTGGTCGAAGACCGAATCGTGCCGGAACCATCCGGAGGCGATCCCACAGGGCTCTTGCGTTCAGCCGAGCTTGAAATTGAGTGTATGCTCTACTACTATCGTTGGACAGCCAGGTCTACCACGCTCGCAGTATATAAGGATATCACTAGAAGTGATTGCTATTTTGAAGAGGAGTTAAGCTCGTATACCCTACACCTTGACACCACAGATATGGTGCGAAAATTCAAAGAAATGGCGGAAGTTGAAGGGGTTTGTGTGCCGGTATGTGGGGGCTATGTAGCACATGGAGGGGGAAAAAACGCATTCATCATGCTTGAACATGTTTCGGAGACTACGTACAAGCGTATTGGGATTTTTAGGCACGGACAAGCCGGTAGATGGATCAGTACGTGGTCTGGCTCTGGCACACGTATCACGCTGGTATAGCTTCTAGTCATGAGGTTTCTCTCTTCAAAGAAGACTTGAGGATGCGATAATCAAAAGACTGCATCGATCGTCCTCTTAGTAAGTCTTGATCAGCAGTATGGTCTGTTGATTCAGTATTGAACCGTCGATGGTATTGCTTAGTAGTTCTCTTGTCGCCATTTTGAAGTTGTTTGAAGGAGTTCTGTTGAAGTATAAAGAAGTATCAACAGCCCCTTCAACGGCTCATCACAACATGACTCCTCGATAACCGTGAAATAAGTAGAACATGTTGTTTGAACCTTATACTAATATCCCTCTGGGAATAGATCAAGGTTATACTTTAAAAAACACACTATATTATATACACTTTAAGTAGAACATGTCTTTCTGAACACTTTGAACTCACTAAGCCTACAACCTTTGACATTCAAGAAACTCGGCCCTCGCCAACTCCATCAGAATGGCCATCAGCCTGCCATGCTCATGGTCGCCGCTTGCGCCAGTAGTGCCCTATCCTCCGAAGTCAAAGACGCTTCAACTGCTGCTAGGAAAGCTTCACATATTCATTACTTGTGGGGCAAGTCATCAAAGTAGATCTTGGGCTTCTTTGCTGCAGGCAGCCGATATTGTGTGATGTTTCTGGATACTTGCTGGACTGCAAAGTTTGCTTCTGAGCATGCGTGAACGACATAGCTCGATTCTTGATATGGTGGGTCAAATTTACGCGACTGATGTAGCGGCTCTAGTGATGAACCTTTGTCGATTGTATCAACTACTATGTAGGTAATACTCGATTGGCGGGCTAAAATAACTACCCTCAAAGAAAGGCGAAGGTCGATTACATACAACAATCCAGCCTCATCCGCGCCTCGTCAGTGCCTCCATGTTCCATCAACACAAGCGTGAGTATATTGCAAGAATAGAACTATCTACAGAGAATAAAAAACGTCTTCTGTAACGCCCCAACCCAGTCTCATCGCATCCCGCCAGTCACTTGGTACCAAGTCTGTGACGCCTTGACCACTTCGTCAACTATCCCATCCATCAAGGCACGCCTTTACCGAGCGAACTTAGCTCTGGAATAGGCAGTTGATACGAATTCCAGTGGCGAAGTAGGGCCCGACAATCGGGATAAAGTCAGCAACATAAGCCGAAATAGTCTGTGCCTTGGAGCAACCACCGGAGCCGGGAGCCTGCGAAGAAATTCTCGCCTGGTACGCATCAGCACGGAGCGATCCATCGCGGTTGTAGACGTTCATGCGGATGATACTAGGCATCCAAGTACCCCATCGAATACCAGTGCACTCCATACCTTCCAACGGGCAGTCAGAGTTATGCGGGCAAGCTTTGCCGGATCGTCCTCCACAAGCGGAGTCGGTTCTACCCGGCTTAGCCTCCTGCCAGGTAAACCCATAGCAGTTGTTGTACACGGTGTAGCCGTTCTTCTTGCCAATGCCATCAGCTGTCTGCCACATAGAGTGGATCAGGGCGTCGCGCATAGACCAACCGCTCAGACGACCCACGGCTCCCCACTGGCCGTCGAGGATATATCTTGTGGTGACGCCGTTGCCGGCGCCAGGGGGATTACAGAACTTGCTAAGTGCTCCACGGGTCGTGTCTGAGAGGCCGCCCCTGTCATTGCTGGCGTCATACATGCGCGTCCAGAGCATGTTGAAGTTGTCGACGTCGCCGACGTTGACGAGGTTGTCGGTGTACATGCCGTGGATTTGGTAGATCCAGCCTGCCCTGGCTTCGAGGGCCTCAGTTTCATTGTGGGTGGAAGCAGCAGCGGCTTCCTGGCGGGCAGCTTCTTCCTTGACGGCTTGGAGCCAGTGCTCGGGGTCAGCTTCGTGAATCTTGACGAAACCTTCAGGCTTCTCCAGCTGTTCAGAAGGTGGCTGAGCTTCGGTTGGAAGAGAGAAGACCAAGGGAAAGCTTGCAAGGAGCGCAAGCGAAGTTGAGATGAACTTCATGATGGGAGAGGAGTTGAAAGACTTGTGTTGTTTGAGTAGAAGATGCTTTGGAGAAGATGCTGATATGTCTAGGGGATTCAATGATCTATATATACTACTCTGACGATAACATATCTCTCATACGAGTGTATCGCCATGTTCCCGCGCATTCAATAGCAAAACATTCATCGTGAGAGGCATTTTTAACCCCGTTCTTAGGCTAAGCTTCTCCTGGTCATCTATCTATCCTAACTAAGAAGCTAAATAGACATAATCGTTAAAGTTTTCACTAAGGAGATAGCATAACGTCACAGGCCACCGTGATAGGAACGTTTACACAAGTATCCCCAAACGTGAACAGCCTTCTAGAACTATTCCCTTAGCATCTACTATAAACGCGATGTTACCAAAGCTCGTGGCCCAAGTTTCAATTTTCCACGACTGAGGTTTCACGTCTACTAGTCACCGCATGTCTTTTCGTATATAAGGTTCGCTCGGCACCGTGGGGCTGATGTAGACACACTCGAATCACCAATTGCAATGACCTGTCCCTTTTTAAGCTTCAGGTTACCTTCATGTTTCTATTGGTGCGGGAGCCATCATTCGATAAAAGATTGTGGAAATTGACAAGGTTTAGTCTGTGCCCTACGGCGGCTTGGCCGACATCGTGGGTGGGGGCAGCTCGGCAGTTGTGCTGGGATGAACTAGGCCGGTTTCGAGAAGCTGAAATTAACGGATGCGTTATACGAGATTAGGTCTCATGATAGCTAACTAGGCTAACTTTATAGCGAATCGGGCTAAAATGGGCTAAATTCGAGAGTAATGTGATTATAATAGTCGATGAGCGTTGATATGATGAATTAGTCTAGGAGGAATTATCTGAACCTACCCTTCATTCTTGCATTCCACGTTCTGTATCTCTTCTTCATACTACCATGCGTTCATCAACACTATTGTCACTCGTTGCTCTTGTTACCCAGGCAAGCTGCGTCAAACTCCGTAAAACAGAGTTCAACGTCTTGATATCCTCAAGGCCAGCCCTTATCCTGTTTACGGCAGACGGCTGTAAGGACTGCGACGGAGTACAAGGCGTCCTGGACAGGGTAGCTCCAGTGCTGACGAAGACCGCCATTGCCTCAGTCAACTGTAACGAAGAGCCGACTGTCTGCGATGACTCCAAAGTCTTCACCGTTCCTACGCTAAAGTTTACAGCCGGCAACAATGAGCTAATCACATACAAGGAAGCGTTAGACGCGTCATCGTAAGTTTCGTCAGTCTATTTTAGCCTGCATGTGGACACTGATCATCGTTGCAGGATGGTCAAGTACATCGAAAGACAATCGGGCTCTCCAGTTGTGCATCTTACCGACAAGAGCCATCTCGATTTTGCGCGGTCGGCTCGACTGGCAATCGTTGCATATCTTGGTTCGGATCATGAGCAAGAACGTAAGACTTTTAGTGTTGTTGCTGAAAGATGGCGAGCGCACTATAGTTTCGGTTTGGTTGATAGGCTTGAGGAAGACAGCAAGGGCCCCTCTATCGCTGTCTATAATCAGGAAGAACAAGATCCTGTCTACTATCGAGGTCTTTTCACTGTGGCGGATGTCGAAGCTTTCTTGTGGAATGCAACACAGCCACTGATTCGGGAACATGATCCGATCGTTCATGAAGAAGCTATCAAGGTGAGCTATTCTCCCCTCACTATTTCCTGCCAACTGACTGTTCAAGGACGGAAAACCACTGGCACAAATATTCTTCAGTAAGCGCGACGAACGCACTGAGCTTGTCAAGTCTTTAGCTCCCCTTGCGAAGACATACAAGGACCAGTTCACATTCATGACAGTCTTTGCTCCAGATTACCCCAGGAGATGTGAGCACATGCATCTAAGCAAAGACATCAATCATGGGTTCGCGATCGCGAACCAACAAGGGAGAGCGTATCCTATGTCAGAAGTGGTGTTTAACACCAATAGGATCGCTAAACATGTGTCTGCTTACCTGACCGGTTCATTGACACCGACTATCAAGTCAGAGCCAGTACCTGAAGTGTCTACTACTCAGCCTTTCTTGACAAAGTTAGTTGGAAGCAACTTTGATAACTTTGTTTATGACACATCTCGAGATGTCCTTGTTGAGTTCGAGGTGCCCTGGTGCCAGTACTGTACCGAGTAAGTTGATCGCCTTCCTATACGCCCTCATTCCAGTACTGATAAATTAAAATAGTCTGCATGTTCAGCTGAATCAGCTTGGGTCCAGATATGCCAAGTTTGGACTCTCGGACAAAGTCGCTCTGGCTACTATCAACGTCGACGCGAATGACGTGCCAATCGAGATTGAATCATACCCCTCAATTCGATTGTATCGCGCCGGGACAAATAACATCGTTTCTTTCCAAGGCAACTTTACCGAGATGTTGACCATAAAACGACTAGATGCATTTGTTTCTCAGAGTGGAGGTTATGGAGTCAGTATCATGACTCAGGGTGAAGGAAGAACTCATGATGAGCTATAGTATTTAGATAAAAGATGATTCAAAGGTTTAAAACGCGAGAGTTCTAGCATCACCCCTCAGTGACTGAAGTCCCAACCCATAATGCTTATTTCATTTCCTTGTAGCAGTTGAACGTTGATTACTTGATGCAGCAAGAGTTAAATAACGGCAGTCAGCTGAGTGGCTTTGTCAGGCCAAAGCGTGACTCTTTCAGTGAGGGGTATTCCAAAGTCTCATAAACAAAAGCGCCTTTGTAAAGGCAACGCATATCATCTCGCTATTTCTCAGAGCTACCTAACATTCTGCAATCTCGAAAAAGAGGTTTTTGGTCGTGGCCATTTCAAATAACGTTAATGCTTGAACCTGCCCTAGGTAAACTTACCGCTTTGATGGGGAAGGGTTAGGAATCTGACACACTAACAAATGTTTATATGTAGCAAAGTGCAGAAAGCTGAAACAAAGCAACTAATAAGTCGCTAGGTTTGCCAAAATCGCTTATTGTTAACTACTAGAATGAACATCTCAACATCTAGTACCATAATCGCAAAAACGTGGTTCTCTTCGAACTGATCCAGACCTTCTTTATACAATACGCGGCGTATCCTAAGCCTCAAGGCCCCGAATCATCTCTTCTTTCACCTCCTTCAAAAAGTTCTCTATGAATACCTTATCGTAGTAACTCTTATTCCAGCTTGCGGTCAACACAAACTGATCCCTGAACGTCCAACCATGACACTGAACAGCCTTTGCTATCGTCTGCGTTCCCAACCAAAAGTCTTCCACTACCACCTCTCCTTCGTGCTTTCCACCTGAAACGGGATACTTGCGATCCAAGACCTTCTCTACCAAGCCCATGCTGGCAAAATCGACAGCCTGAACAGTCGGCATATCGGGAGGTGGAGCGGTATTGACCAAGTCAAGAATCCTTCTGATGAAAGGAGCACCAAGATCAGCAGTGGCCACGGGTTGTCCCGCGTCATCCTTGAATCCAGAATTTCTGGCACGTCGGTACGACTTTTGCAACTCCTCACACACTTGATCAAAAGTCTTGTTCTCGTTTACCACATCCAAGACAATGACGGGGAAAGCAGCGCAATATTCACCAATAGAGTACTGAGGCGTATTGTATGGCGAAGGGAAGTCTTTCCGTATGTCAACGGGGGCGAATCTCCCGTAAGACTTGCACAGCGGGTGTTGAGGATACCTCGCAGAACAGCGAATAATCGCAGCATGGGTCGCGAGAGATATTGTGATGCCTTTCGCTTTGCTCCCTGCCAGTAATTGACTTGTAGTCTCTTTACCAAAATTGAGAGTGGCTCGTGTGGAGTCTCCGGGGATGGCTTCATCGCTTCCCTCTCGTGGGGGAAGCGCCACACTGGGCGCACCGGCCAACATGTCAGTGTACATGGTATCTGCAGCTTTTATCATGTAGTCTGGGGTGCTGGCCTCGTCGGAAAAGGTGTCCAGGATCCAATCTACGTTTGGTGCTATGCTGCCATCGCCAACAGGGGACGTGAAACTGTCGATTGCGGCGTCGGCGCCTTTGGCGAGGGATTGTGAGAGAACATGAAGAAAATTGACCGCAATGGTCATTGCTGAACCTCCGTCCATGCGCCAGTGGCTCGTTTGGAAGAGCACTTGAGAAGAGGAGGGAATCCAAATGCAGGTCGCATATTCTTCATCTTTGGCTGATTCGAAGAGAGCAGTGGCGCTTGTTGCTTTGTGATCAATTGTGAAAGTCTTGGCCAGCCATTCCTCAGCATCATAGGTAGGGATGAGTATAGCGGGAGTTTTTCCGGATTCATCAGTGTGATTTTGCAAGTTGAGCACGCTTCCAAGCTGTGGATGATGTTTCAGTGTCGCAGCCCATGCTGTACGGATGTGGGGGACTGGATCGACCACCGAAGAAGGGAATGACAGCTTCAAAGCAGAGTAGATGGAAAGGTGTTCCTTTGCGAGGGGAGCTGTGACGGTCTTGAAGTGATAGAGCAGCTTCTCAACTGTTGAGAAGGGACGAGCTCGAACATCTGGTTTAGAGGTGAGGGTGGTGAAAGCTGGGTCTGACCGAGCAGTAATGGGGTTGGGATTGGAGGAGCCCATGATCCTTGTTTGGGGATGAATGCAGAATAAAAGTGGGTGATTGTCTCAACGATGCCAAAAAAATCGCAGTCTCTTGGGATGTGAGACCTGTGATGGCCGATCAAATGGATATACTGCTTTTCATGCAAGTTCCAGGCTTTAAGCAAAGTGTATCAGTGCAAATATGATAACACCTTTGGAACAGCCAAGTCCGAAATGATTCAGTTCAAAGTCCTACGGCCTTTGCGGAGATAACAACAGCGGTCACTGCATCGTATTTGTAAGCCAAATACAGAGATCGCATTTACGGATACGCTATAAGCAAATATGGACGATGCGATGGCAACGATGCCTGGCAATTGGAGACAACAAGGCCACTTGCACCATTTTTAGCGGCACTCGGAACTTCTCCCGGCGGAAGCAAGCTAGACAAGGCATATTGCAGGGTAATCCTTGTCAGCTTAACACGAATCCTCAGCGTGATGCATGTCAGCTTGACATGAGTCCTTAGTGGCATGCGAGTCCCTTAGCGTGAGTCCCTAGCGTCAATCAATCATCTACGTTTCATCGCCTTGACATGGGGTTTTCGCTTCCTTCTGCTTACTACCAGTACCCTAGTTCGGGATCCCTCCGGAAAGAAGGTTCCCTTCTTGTATGTCGTGGCCAGATTTTGCCTTGATGAGGTTCACAGTATATGTATTCAACACAATCTGGAACGTGTCTCAGCGGCAAGGAAAACCACCTAGTTGACTTTACTCAGACCCAGACCCATTTTCATTCACCCTCTCTTTTCGAAATGCCTGCCATTGCTGATCAAACCGGCACTGTGGGTTTCACCCATGAAGCTCTTGGCCAACAAGTTCAGACCTTCTATCGCATCATCGGCGACTTGAAGTCAGGCCAGCGACCATTGATTGCAGCTCATGGCGGCCCTGGCTCAAGTCATGATTACTTCTTGAACCCTCTTGCGAGTTATCCTGAAGAAACTGGCAGACCTTTGGTGCTGTACGATCAAGTCGGCAATGCCAAGAGCACCAACTTCACCTTTGAGTCAAAGTCGCTGCCCAACCTGTCAGTCGATGTATACACTGCTGAACTCAACAACCTGGTGACAAAGCTCGGCATCCAGGAGTTTGACTATCTTGGTCACTCCTGGGGCGGCATGATGGGTCTCGAGTACGTGATCAAGTACCAACCCAAGATTAAGCACTTGATCCTGGACTCTGTTCCTGCTTCCGTCGACCTGTGGACGAAAAAGATCAAGGATACCTTGAACGAGCTAGACCCCGCTGAACGGGACCTGGCACTGGAACTGGACGCCGCCCAGCAATATCAGGATCCACGACTGCAAGCCATTTTGAAGAAACTTCAAGATAAGCATGTGTGCCGATTGGACCCTTGGCCGGAAGCGGCTCAGGGTTTCTTTGGCATCATCATGGGCAATCCGGCTGTATATGCGACTATGCTGGGACCTAGCCAATTTGACACATTGGGAGCGCTGAAAGGTAAGCCAAAGCAAATTCTGTTCTCATGCTATAGCTATGATGTGTGCTAACAAATTTCATCAGGCTGGTCTGTTGTTGGCCGCTGCAAGGATATCAAGGTACCAACACTGGTGCTTCACGGCGAGTATGACTGGGCAGACGACGCTGGTGTCAAGCCTCTGGTTGAAGAGATTGAGAACAGTCGCCAGGTTACACTCAAGGGATGCAGCCACATGTGTCATTTGGAGGATACGGAGGCGTTTAAGAAGGAGGTTTTTGGGTTCCTTAACAATTAGATGTAGACATAAGACATAGACAGTGTATAGAGAGTTTGTGCAATTCACATACAAATGCACACGAGTGCTATTCATCTTCAAAGAATGCCATCAACTGGATAGCCAGCTCTGCTACGCGTAAATCTCGTAACAATTTTCCTTCTCCTAATAGTTAGAAACATCCCGTAGACGACGACGTGATAGTAGTTTTCGCGCACTTTCCGCAACCTCAATCAAATCAATGTCACCGCCCCAACCTCACCTCGGAGAATAATTCATCCCCCGTCTATCACAATTGAATCACTTATTCAACCACTATGCACAAACCATCATCTAGGAGACACCCCCCCTGAGGCTGACGAAACCTGCGCAAATGATCGACAAGAGGATCTTACATGTTACGCTGTCGACCAACCCTTGTTCACGTTGCATCGGCTCTGACGCGGTATCGAAGCTGGTGGATAATTAGCGCAATAGACAGGGGCTATGCCGGGCTTATGTATCTGTAGGGCTTAGCAACCCGCCCCTTAGTTCCTCGCCATCAACCCGAGGACCAATCGGTTTCATTTGTTGGGAGTAGAAGCCCAGTGGAGTTGCAAAAGAACCTGGTGTGAGATCAGTGAGAAACTGTCTTTGTTTGCCTTGCATCTTACGACACGACCAACAGGCGGAAACGAAAGCATGAGCATGCAAGCGAAAAGGGCTTTTCTTTTTCGGTAGATTCCTCGCTGATTAATTCAAAATGAATTATTAAGCCGATTTTCAGTCAGTGCACGTAGACACGCGTGTCCACATGTCAGAACAAACTGCTAGCTAAAAAAGATCATGTCCTACTCACAAACGCGCCATTCAACAGTTCCCATCGTACAACGACCATGTCTACCTCACCAGGTCTTGACAGAGCACACGCAGCGCCAGTCATGGTAAATGATGTTACCGCGGACCCTGAGCCTGCTTTCAAGGTCGAGACCAAGACTGAGGCTAGGGAGACGAATACCGACGATGATGGCCAGACTTCAGAGGTTGAGTATCCTAAGGGATTCCAGCTTACTTTCATTGCTATTGCGTTAGCTCTAGCTCTTTTCTTGATCGCTCTTGACATGGTGAGATTTTTCTTTTTGTTTTTCTTTTTCATCATTTCCGTGCGAAACAGCAGCGACTGACCATGTTTCTCTTCTCTAGACAATTATCGCTACCGCTATTCCCAAAATTACGGACGAATTTCAGGGTCTCGACAAAGTTGGATGGTACTCTTCAGCCTTCTTCGTCACCATAGGGTCTTTCCAATCCTGCTGGGGCAAGGTCTACAAATACTTTCCACTCAAGATATCGTTCCTCATGGCTATCCTCCTCTTTGAGATTGGTTCCGCCATCTGCGGCGCTGCTCCCAACTCGAATGCCCTCATCGTCGGACGCGCCATTGCCGGCGTGGGTGGCGCCGGTGTGAGTGCCGGTAGCTACACCATCATCGCCTACTCGGCTACGCCTGAAAGACGACCCATGCTGCTCGGTTTATTGGGCATTTCGTACGGTTTCGCCAATGTCATCGGTCCTCTAGTCGGTGGTATTTTCTCTGACAAGGTCACTTGGAGATGGTGCTTCTACATCAACCTGCCTGTTGGCGCCGTCTCCATCGCTATCATCACCTTCTTCTTCCGTGACCCACCTCAGGCGAAACCAGCCCGAGTCCCCTTGAAGGAGAAGATGTTGCAGATGGATCTCGTCGGTGTTGGTCTTCTCATCGCTGCTACTATTTGCTTCGTTCTCGGTGTTGAGTACGGTCAAGGAAAATACAGCTGGGGAAGCTCCAAAGTCATTGGTCTCCTCGTTGGTTTCGTTCTCATCCTCCTCGTTTGGGCGGCGAATGAGTGGTGGATGGGCGAGCGTGCCATGATCGTGCCACGCATCATCAGAGACAGAACGAACTTGGTCATGTCTGGTGTCGCCATCGCCATTGGTGGTTCCTTCTTCCCAGTCGTCTACTACGTGCCCATCTACTTCCAGAGCATAGACCACGCTACTCCCATCATGTCTGGTGTTCGCAACCTGCCCATGGTCATAGCTGTAACATTCGGCATCTTCCTCGCTGGCGGTCTCATCTCAAAGACTGGTCGGTACCAACACATTTTGCTCTTCGCCCTTGGTCTCTCTACCGTTGGCGCAGGCCTCATCTACACCTTCAGCCTGCACACCTCCACCGGCAAGTGGATCGGCTACCAAATCCTTGCTGGTGTCGGTTGGGGACTTGCATATCAGATTCCTTTGACTGTTGGTCAGGGTTCTTGCGATCCCATGGACATGGCGCTTATCACGTCAAACATTTTGTGTTAGTAATTTCCCTCCCCATAATCATTCCCACGAACATATGCTGACGAACTGCCCAGTCTTCCAATCTTATGGCGCTTCACTTTTCATGTCGGCCGCCCAGGCCGCCTTTGTAGACCAAATGACCGCAAAGGTCATGGAGCTCAGTGACAGCATCAGCAAGGACCTGCTGGTTCTGACAGGTGCTACGGATATTTACAATGTTTTCAAAGGCGATGAGCTCGACGACGTGCTGGCTGGCTACATGCACGGTCTCAAGGTCGTTTATGCCATGGCCATCGCTACGATAGGCATCGGCTTTCTGATTGCTCTGGCAATGCCATGGAAGAAGCTCAAGCAGGGACAAGCCACAGGCGGTGCTTAGATGGTGACGGTGGACTTGCAGGATTAATTTGAAACATTTTGTTGTTGGTTGGCGTGTTCGCATATGCATGGTCAGCACTTGACGGAAAAGACGGTCTGGGAGGTGTGTATTTTCACAATCACGTAATTATAGAGGAATCATTTATGCAGGGAAGAGAAAATTCATTTATTCAGGGAAAGAGAAAACGCCCCACAGTAAACAAGTGACGCGATTAACAAGCAGCGCAGCCTTTTGGGGCACGGGGCGTTGCAAGGGACGGATAGAATATGCCGTGAAGAATAGAAGGCATGTAACAGAATCAAACCACTACATTCACCCTACAATTTGACGACATAACTGCTGTCAAACCAACAGATATGACAAAGTTACATCGTGCTATCGTAAGTGCCTTGGCATCTCGAAAGATGCATCGAAGGATCTTGTCGTTTAGGGACCTGGTATTTCATGGGTCCTTGTCAACAAAAGCACAGACGGGCCTGTCACTTTTGACACGCTGGGTTCTTTTGTGTAGGGATGCATGCGTAACTGACCGCCGGGATCGGTTCGAGGATTCTCAATTGTTCAATCTATCTCTATAGTAAATCTAAAAAATGTGACTGCCATTCTATTGTCACTGTAAAGTCCCATCGCGCCGTAAAATGTACCACCAAAATCTCTCCATCATTGACCTTACAGATCAAGTAGGCCGTCTTTAAAGTTGCTAAAACCATACACATATACCGGCTGCAACTTTGCAAGGCCCTTTACCCTCTCGACATCTTCATCAGCGATAGTGACTGACTCGTTTCCACTTTCATTAGTGACCAAAAGACCGCGGGGATAGATATGCTCAGTCCCGATATCCTTGCTCACAAAGTTGAACAAGTCATGGCGCTCCCTGTAACACCAAGGCTGACCATCCTTGTACACCAAATCGTGGGTATCACGGACATCGCCCGAGTAAACACTCTCAAACACACCAGCCACGTTGACGGAAATGGATGACATCCATGGCACGCGGAACACGGAAGCCTGGCCTAATCCCTGTGGGACAAGAGGGAACGACAGCTTGACTGCACCAGTGGAAGCGTGCACTGACAGACGCACGTGGTGCGGGAGGGCCTTCAGAACTAACCCTGTAAAGGCTTCAGAACGGGCCATGGTGGCTCGGGCGAGTTTCTTGGTAATCTTCTTTCCCTGCATGCGGCTGAGTCCCTGCATGACTGGGGTGTACTTGAGATCAATCTCGTAGAAGCGGCTCATCTGGGTGTAGGTACGAAGTGAGTCGGGGTCGCGGGCGAAGAGCGCGTCTAGGAGCTCGGGCTTGGTGTGTTTTTCGATTCGACTGCGGCAGTTGTGTAGACCCTCAATGTAGGATTCTTTGTCGAGAGGTACTGTAGGGACACCCATCAACTCGTGGGGGGAGCTGATTCTGACGTTGAAGCCGTACTTCTTGGCCATGCGGTCAATGGCTTGGGAGTACTCCCAGACTTTTTCGTCCGAGGTAGGGTAGATGTCTGTTGAAATGATGAGATATTGTCTTTTTCCAAGACTCAGGGGTTTACGAACCATTGAATACTGCTCCGTCGGAGGCTACTGTCACCTGGGCTCCAAAAGGATATACTTGACCGACATCCAGTGTCATAGAATGGAGTTTGTAGAGTCCGATGTATTCTCCCATGTCAGGAAGTGAGCCAGTCACTTTGTCGGGGTTTTCCTTGTTAATGTTAGACCAAGATCTTTGTAAAGACAGAACAAGGAGAGAAACGTACCGACTTGAAAGGATAGGATGGGATGACAAAGTTGATGGGTTCACGACGACGAATCCAATACTCGACGTGAGTTCTGAACTTGGAGCGTCCCTCCCATTGTCGAACACTATCGACACCATCTTCAGTGGTCTTGGTATGCATACCATACTTCTGGACAACATCCAGAATGGTATCAGCTAGTTCGGTGATATAGACATCGACAGGTGCATCTGAATAGCGTCAGTATCGTTCTAGAGTATCAAAGATAGAAAGTGGGTTGACATACTGCCTTCTTCATCTGATAGCTCAACTTCACGTACTACTACGGAAGCGGACTTTCCAGCGTTTTCGGCAAAAGCAGATCTAACCTCGAACATGATGTCTGACTTGTAAAATCAACTCAAAGATGCTTAGTGAATGTCTTGAAGAGTGTGAAGATCTAAGGATTTCAATAATCATCTCAAAGCGTACCTAGCCTGCCTTTTTATCCCAAAAACAACGGCGTTCTCTATCTCTAGAAGCCCGTTTCGCTTCATCCCATTTGACACCCTCCCTCCATGCCTTGGCTTCGATCTTACTTGAGGCGCAGTGTGTATCGAGATGGGAGCCCAGTCTTCCTCTCCGCGTGAGCACGCTGGTACGGCTACTGCATCCACAAGGCAATGAGGCGGAGACAAGTTGTGGTGTGCTAATGGCCTTATTCCGTCTTGACCGGATAGGATATCCGGTGACCTGTTGCTGTAGGAGCATGGGCAAAGGTATGGTTGAGAAGGCTTGACATGGTTGAACGAACTTCATTCGAGAAAGCTCGGAGCCGGAGTCATGGCTTGCGCTTACGGCGTGGCATGGTTCAGATCGGGCCTGTTGATTGATGATGTTCCGATGCAGCTGTAAGCAACGATGGACTTTTGGCAGGATTTCACAGCTGGATCCTCATCCTGGGCTTAAGGGGTAAGGCGATAGCTTGATCTGTGTGGTGTGCTCGCTTTCTCTAGAATGACCTTGAGCGTTTATATTCATTGCTACGCTACTACGAACGAATGCGAGCACTATCGATAGAACCCTAAATTGTCTGTCCCAAGGCAGTGGAAAGGTATATTGTGTTTCATATCATAATAGCAATGATCGTCTTGGACTTCTGCAATGGAAACGCATGTATAACGACTATTGTGGAGCCTGTGCGTAAAAGCTCTTCTGCTCTCCAAATACACGCAGTTTGATATGCACATTTGATAATGCTGCCATACTATGACGGAGAATATCCTTCGGCTGATTAATACTCAACCGGGACATGATTGACCCGCTTTTGTCGGTAGGATTACTGCCCGCAGGGGTGTAAGAGGCCAATTTCCGTATTTCCGCAGGTGTACGGATATACCGTGAATTTCCACTGTACCGTAACATCCTCTTCGTCCTTTTATATCACCAGCCTCAAGTGCCTCTACAGGTAGCAAATAATCGTCATACTGTAGCTGAAGTGCTCCTATTGCCTTCTCACACCCCTGCAGGCTGTACTTTGCCATGTGGTAATGTTCACTGAGAAAACAATAAACTCTGACTGGATCTGGCATTCGCGGATTATACGATGATCAGCCGGCGTAAATGCATGTCAGACTTACGAAATTGGCGCTAAAGGACTCGCAGGGTAAAAAATTTAAAATTCTTACTGTAGAATCCTACGGATAGAATATACGTCATTTCCTAGCGCGTAAAAGCAACTAACCAGCAAAGTCAGTGCGCAATTTTTTTTACCCGAGAGGATCGGAGTTGAACAAATGGAGATGACGCGTTCATGGTTTCATCCGCGCTAGTAATGTCGAAATGGCAGGGTTCTACAGTACTTGCCTTATAGGGCTTGCGCTAAGGACTCTCAAGTTATTCGAATGCGAAATGTAACATGAATTCTGTTGGATTTGACCCGCCAAAGCGGCGTGGTCTGACAATGTTCGATGCAGCTCTGAGTAAGCTTTCTTCACGAGCTTGGTAGGTGAAATTTTCTTTTCTGCAGTGACGGGTATCCCGACGCCATAAGCGGCAACACGAAGTTCCGACCATGTGTCGTTGATTTAGCAGTTCCCAGCGAATCTAGCCAAGCCTCTTAGTTAGGACATGCTAAAAGTAGTGGCCGTGATCTAGGCAGGGGTAGCCCTTGACGAGTAGTGCCGGCCAAGACGAATCAATCCTCATGCGGCGTAGTAGCACCGCAGGCCACCAAGACTTCCCGCAATGGTTGCTGCACTAGGGACTTGCATAGCCGGCTACCGTCAGCCTCAATCTCTTGGCCACAACGCCTCTCTATGTGTAGTTGGACGTCGTCTCATGACCCGAGTCTATCCACGTATGCTAAATAACTGAATTCAACCCGACAGAGAACCAGATTGCCTTTTCATCTCACATCACCCTCTAAGCTGTTCTCTTCGTCATTCCTCAAGGTACCCAGGCCACATTGCCAGTTACCCATCCCCTTCAAGTACCTCCATTCTCTTGTCACTCTCATCTGTCTCGTCAAACATTGGGCTTGCTCAGTTTTGAAAATGGGTTCAGTCAATACCTTCAGTCTGAGTGCCGACAGCACCAAGTTCCTGAATGAGTCCGGCGCCTCAGCAGTCGGCTCAGACATTGTCCAGCGTTTTCAGCGCCTGACTGGGAAGAAACCCCATCACTTCCTGCTTCGACAAATTGTGTTTGCTCATCGACAATTGAATGACATCTTGGATGCTTACGAGCGACGTGAACCCTTTATCATTTTCACTGGACGAGGGCCAAGCAGTACTAGCATGCACGTTGGTCATGCTCTACCCTTCCAGCTCGCCAAGTAAGTACCCTGCCGCTAGCCCATTCATGGAACAAACACTGAATTACTTCTTTCACGTAGATATCTCCAAGATGTCTTCAAGGCACCCACAATCATCATGTTGACGGATGACTCCAAGTACCTCTTCAATTCAAAGTACACATTGGAAGACATCAGACGCTACACAATCGGAAATGCAAAGGATATCCTTGCTTTTGGATTTGATCTGAAACTGACTTACATGTTCTCATCCCTTGAGAACAGCAATGGTCTCCTTTACGAATCCAGCCTCGAGTTTGCCAAGCGCATTACTCCAGAGGAGGTTCATCAACATACCGGCTTTCAATACGGAAGCATGAACATTGGCATGTTCAACTTCTTTGCCAAACAGAGCGCCGGCTTCATGCCTGGCAGTTTTCAAGACATTCTACCAGAAGTGAAGACAAAGGGCTTGCCTAGTCTGACCGTTATCGGTACTGATGTCGATCCTTTCTTCTGGATCAGTCGTAAATACGCATCTCAGGTGGGAGAACGCACACCTTCTTTCATCTACACATCGCTAGTACCCAGCCTCGATCCCAAGGACACGGGCAAGATGTCGGCGTCAGTGACTTCATCTGCCATTTTCCTCGACGACGCGGTTTCTGTCGCCGAGGAGAAACTGAGAAAGCAGCTTAGCAGCAATAATGCTAGCACTAGG
Organism: Fusarium cf. aywerte; assembly: GCA_011034095.1. Taxonomy (NCBI): domain Eukaryota; kingdom Fungi; phylum Ascomycota; class Sordariomycetes; order Hypocreales; family Nectriaceae; genus Fusarium; species Fusarium cf. aywerte. The sequence goes on from WETZ01000046.1 coordinate 214,520, forward strand.
TCGACTATGCTTGATTACCTGCGGGCCTACCAACCAAATGTTGAGGACTTTGCAACGTTGCAGGATTTGAGTCATGATGAATTAGTGCAGGAGGTCGTGGAAGCCATCAAGGCATACTTGCTGGACTTCCAGGGTAGACGAAAGAAGATCACCGACGAGGTGTTGGCAGCGTTCATGAAGCCACGAGCCATTTCATTTTCGACCTAAGGGAAAGTCAATCGTGTATAGTAGAGGAGTTTGCAATAGAAACGTGTTTTTTTGAGATAGTCACCGATATTCTGGTGGTGTATCTTAGGCAGTATGAATACGAGGATTGAAAGACATTCGTGCATTCGCGGTCTAGAACTATATAGTGCCATTACATCTACATATATGAATCCGAAAATTAACATATCATATTTCCTAGCATCTTAGCGCAACGAAAAAATTGTATCAGCGGCATATGCTGAGTATTATGTTATCGGAGCAGGTAGGCAACGAAGATCAGTAAAACAAAGTAACGTCTCAGCAGCCAATGAAAACAAGCGCGCCCGTGATTACCAAAGAATAGCAAAGCGGATAGATATTCAGCTAGTGATGATGCTGCGTATCTAAAATAGGTATGGTATGGTAATACGGGTAATACGCTTACATGGCCGTTCCGTTCCGTTACGGAGCCGTCGTACAGCCTTCAATCTCTCCGATTGCATTTATAGGTCCACTCCAGGGCCGGGAAGCACGGCACCTAGTCATTCTAGATTCCTAATTGGGCATTGCCGAACAAAGAACAGTTTGCTATGCAGAGAGGAGGCTATGTACTGATTACCCACTCATTAACATCCTATGATAATTAATGTCCACCCAAGAGGAATGAATCTATGGCCAATGTCTATGCGTCTTCTTTTACGCGGTCTTACATTATATTGTCCGCCATGATCGCCATAATATTTCCGCTTTACGGATTGGCGAGGGCTAGCACTACCCTTACAGATAATAATTAATATTGAGCTGCTGTCACTTTCATAATATTTCGCCTACTAAACGAGGCCGTCCATTGCAACCACGGATGAAATCGATGCCCCGTTCTACAGATTGTTCCATCATCCCCATTTTTACGCCACACACATGCGGTACTCTGGGATCTAAATGCTTGTCATGCAAGTGAGCGTCTCGAGTATGTATCGCAAACTTCTTACCTTGTCGGTCCTGACGTATCAATGTCAAGTCGTACAGGGGCTGGCAGGCGAATCCACGATTAGAAACGACAAAACTCGGCCTCTGCCGAATCTCACGCTATGCAGTTGCACCCCTTCCAGGAGTTCATCTTATGACTGTTTTCTCACTAAGCCTTGACTCCCTTCCCAGAGTCCCATTCGTCATCGCATCCCATCACCAAATACCATTTTCAGGCAATTGCACGGACCCTCCTGTCATCGCTTTCGGACCTGTGTCTATTTTAATCACCTCAAACCCATCTTTTTTTCAGCCCTAGCATGACCTGGCAGGGTCACATAAAAGACGGATCAGCACCACTGATGAACACGAAGTCTTTGAAGAGACGCTTCCAACCTCCCCAGAATCTACACGGTACTCATGGGCACTTCATGGGACTAACGCGGCAAGATCAAATATTTGCTCAAGGACTACATCAATGGCACGAAGCAATGCAATCCGCTAACGGCACTAACTATAAGCCAATAAAGTCTTCACGCCAATCGCGCCAGTCACACCAATCTATAGAACAGGATCCATTCAATGCTTCGGGAACGTCACTACATCATCAACTGAACATGCACAATGCTATCTCGGATGAATTTAGCGTGGGGTTCCCGGATGATTTGCACATGGTGCGTTGAATACCTCGTCGATTCACAGATCTGGTAAAACAAATCTGACCAACATGATTTTAGGGCTACGACCACCCCGGAAATGGAGTTCCTCTCATGACAAGTCACCAGGACCCTCTAGACCTTGTTTCAACGATGGCTGGGTGGCAGGATTCTCTGACCTTTGACCCAACAATAGCAGGCTGGCAAGATCCCATCGCCTGTGATTCGACAATGGGTGGCTGGCAGGAGCCCCCAGCTTTTGACCCAACGATGGGTGCATGGCATGATTCTTCCATAGACCTTTCCAGATCTTCATCAGTATCTGCCAATAGCGGCCCCTCCGCAAGAGATGATGGTACAAAAGAATCATTTATTTGCAACGACGAATGCTGTCAGGGAAGAGCATTCAGCAGCCGTGCCAATCTTCGACGCCACCAGAACGAAAGGAAGGGACTACGAAGGGTTTACGCCTGTAGTTTCTGCCACCGCGTTTTCACCCGCTCAACTGCTTGTCGGTTACACCAGCAGAATGGCGTCTGCTTCAAGTCCAATGGTTGGGCTGGCGCTACACAGTGACATCACACAAAGCAGTATATAGAACACACCACACGAGAACCCGCAGCAGTGATGAGGAATCGCAATTCCAGAATGATAGATGAATCCCTTTCCTTTAGCCTGAATTAGACAAAGATAGATGTATGGACATTTAGATATTTATAGAGACACAAGTCATGATATATCATCCCGCTCAAGCTCCACTCCTCAATTTGAAACAGTCAAAATGCACAATCCGAGACACAGCGGCTCATGAAGTCCGTTCTTTCCAAGCGTGAGGCTGAATTTTATACTTACCCACTAGAAGAGATCTTTTTGGCTTCGAGTCCCACAATATGTAGGGAACTTGAGTATCCGGGCTATCGGTGCGACACGACAGATTGTGTGATATGTAACCTGCATCCTCGATCCCATATCTTTCTCCTCCCTTTTCTCCATGACCTGCCCCGTGGCCAGCATTTGCAAGGTTTACGCATGACGGTGCTGCTATAACGCCTCCACTTAGCTCCATCTGACCCATGCCATCACTTTTCATGAATCTACCAAGGTATCAAACGTCTGATCAACCATCAGTAACGATCACAGTGTGCCGCATTTATCTGCCCCAGTAGTGTTTATTTTGGATGTCGGAGCGCTGGGCAATGACGAGGGCAGCTGCTATGACTGAATGCTCGCTTCCGAGTCCTTTTATTCTTGTGTGGTTGATATGGTTTGGTGAGAGGCTAGGAGCGGGTACGGGATGGTTGAAGGGCTTGTAGAGTCATCAAACCGAACCTAGTCTTGAAACCTGGTGGCTTCTATAGAAACTGAGGAAGGGCATGGGACTTCTGCCACGGCTATTGCTGAATCGAGTTTGGGTGTGAAACTTAGAATGTTGGACGAGAAAGATTTAGGTCCAGACGTAGGCGACTGAGCCTCTAACTGTCTGGAATCGGCTAATGCCTGCGTCGCTGCTGTGTAATGGTCTCGTCGCGTAGCTAGGTAGACAGATAATAGCCTCTTAATTGGTAACAAGACTGAAGCTTAACCTTCAGTCTTCTGTGCGCGAATTCCTCGCGAAGACCCATCGAAAAGAGGTTTACATATAACCGAGGTTCTCCGGAAGGTCGTAGGTTCGAACCCCGTTACATGCTGGGTACTAAATGATTTGAGTTAATACTATTATTATAATAACAGCACAGAAGAATTTACATTGCTCTATATTATAATATAAGTTATTTTACTACTGTATTGCATTATAGTAATATCGAGGGGGTAGCTACCTACTTTAACATTTCAGCTCCTCCACTCACTTATAACTCTAAGCCCAGTTAGGTCATAACTGACGCCTCATAATTGAGCTTATTGCCTCTCTTAACCCTGCATATCTTACTACCCCGCTTTACTTAGCGCTTAATTATCGACGGAATGGATATCTTACTGCGCCTTACTTCTTATTTCTTCTTATATATTATCCTTTCTTAAGATAATACACTTCTCTCCTTCGATCAATTAAACCTCCACTTAAGCACCTTACCCTTAACCTACAGGTCCATCTTTCGACCTTGACAACTCGTCGAAGGTCTTCGAATTCCCCTTCAGTCCCTGCAGCATTTCGCGCTAGCACACGAGCAACAGTGTCCTATCCCGCAGACACTGATACCAGCAATTTGGGATGGATGGGATGCGGGAATTTGCCCAGTCCTTGTCGATGGGCCGGAATTTCGTCTCTCCGATCACTGACAGTTTTGATGTCATCCATATCTCTAAGACATCTCAACGTTTCGAGTACGAGGAAGCTGATCGCCGTCAGGTTGATCTCCTTCCTTTCTTTCGGGAAGGTTTAATCGAAGAAAACGTCCACAATCTGAAGATCGTCTGCGTGCCAATGGACAGCGACGACTCAATCCTTATAAACGAGAGTGTCTTCGGACAAATCTTGGAAGAAATTAGACTGAATCCCTGGATTAGGCACTTGATTCGGACTAGAGCATACGGGTACTACTACTCGGGTCGGATGACAGGTAACGGTGTCGGGACATTCTATCTCGGAACAAGTTTTGTCTTCACCATTTGGACTACTCGCCAGGAGGAATCGGGATTTGCAACTAAATCCCTTATCCTCGTCCCCCCTGGCGATTCACTGGCTTTCCACAAACTCAGCGGTTTGAGGAAGAGCTTTCATTTATTCAGGGACGACTCTCACTCTACCATGTATCTCCCATTCGTACTTTCTGTGGAAGCCATTACTTGGCGTGAGCGTGGTCTCATGAAGAGCCTTGAAATCATCCGAGAAGTCGAATCGAAAACGGGTCATGGATCCTGGGGTCCTAGCTACTTCAACGAAGGAAGAGACAACATCACAGTCCTTACAGCCAGTCTTGGGTCAGCCCTGAACACTATCGGCAATACTATTAAGCATTTGAACATCATAGAGTCAATATGGACGCATCTGGAAAGGCTGTCTGACGAGATGCAAGGCATAGAGAGAGAAGAATTTCTTATTAACAACAATAGCATATTATCCGCCATAAACATTCTTCGGCAACACTCGTCGAATGCAGGAGTGCAAGCCCAGTACCTCGAGCTACGGATTCGCAGCCAAACCTCTGTGGTGAGTTGAGTTGATTCATATCCACACGGTCTTATGGTGGAGTAATAACTGAAGCATAGCTATTTTCTCTCCTATCCCACGAAGATGCCATCGCAAGTAAAGACCTCGCAGAAGCAGCTCGACGGGACGGATCTTCCATGAAGACAATCGCCGTCCTAACAATGGCATTCTTGCCGGCCACATTCTTCGCAGCCTTATTCTCTATTCCCTCGCTCGGTTGGGATAAGCCAGACAAATTTGTTCTCTATTTCTCTTTCACGATCCCCGTCACACTTGCTATCTTCATGATTTGGGCTAGTATAACACAACGCCAATTGATAAAGCGTAACGTTGATCGTTTATGGAAATAGGGTTGTGTCTTGTAAATGGTCTTCGATATTCTCTACCGGTTGAAAGGAAAAAGTACGGCAGCCTATAGCAGATTGGAATTGCTTGTAGATGAATGCATGTGCATCGTAGCTAATGAAGACTTGAAGGTTGTATTAGCTATGTTGGGGAGGGTGTTCATAATGTGGCGGTTTATGTGTTAAATTAGAGTAAAGGTTTGACAGTCTAATCTGAAGATTGACGGAAGTAGGGCTACTAAAGTCCGCGGGGAAATCCTTTTATCATTTTATATTACATTTGCTATGTTAACTCTATCTGAGCCCATGTCGATGGATTCAATTTCAGCTGGATCTATTGATGCAGTCAGCAAATACATTCCACCCAAAAATAGCTGCTGATGCCACGAAACTGTTGGCATTCTTACTCTCTTTAGCCGGGCGTTTGGCTGATCTCAATTTCGCGAAATATATAATAATCCGGCAGGTAGGCCAGATTTCCGAGCCTCTTTCACAGGGTCCAATGTTACAACAAAATCAATCCCTTGTCTTCCACGGCAAACACACCTATCTTGTGCTACGCAACTCTTAAGTGGTCAAATATCTGAGATGGAAGCACTTTGTAGCAAAATCACCGTGGCCCAAGCAGGCCTCAAAGTGAATGCTGACCACCATCCTGAACGAGCTAAGCGGTCTTACGATCTTGCAACCCTATTGAATGAGCGTTACTATTTAACCGAGGACATCGACGATCAAGAAGATGCCATCGACATAGCCAAGCAAGCAATCCAAGCTTCTTCACACCAGGACATCAACAGGCCTGAATGGCGGAGCTTTCTTGGAAGCCTTCTGGATGAGAAATCTTCGCGGACAGATGATATGAAGATCCTAGATGAAGCGATCATCATTTCAAAACAGGCTATCCATGAAACTCTCGACAAGGGCCCCGAGCGTTCAGAACGTTTATACAATGTTGCTCTTTTGTTGAACAACCGGTTTGCAATTACAGAATAGATGGAGTCTTAACCAGGTTATCTCCAACGCCAGGCAGTCCATCGGTGTTTCAGATAAAAGCATCACCAGGACCGGATGGAGTGGTTGAATAACCTGAGGGCTCTCCTTTACCGTCGTTCCATACTTAAAGACTCAATGCCTGAACTTGATGATGCAATCGATCTTGCCCAAAGGGCTGTGGAGATGCTTCCAGATGAGGATCCTGATCGACCAATGCTCTTACAAAATCTTGCACTCGACTCGACGGGCGATTTTCCGTTACGGCGGAAGGCTCAGACTTAGATATCGCTATTTTAAGCATCCAGGAAGCCATCGATCTGACACCAAGCCATGACAACGACCTTTTCGAGTATCTACATCACTTGGCGACTCTTCTAGCAAAGAGATTCCCGAACGCTCAAGAGATGGCGGACTTGGACGCTGCCATCGTCAGCATGAGAAAGGCTCTGGAGATGAACGCCGGTCGCAATTCAACCAGTATAGATTTGTTGGAAACCTTCCGTTCACTTTTAGTCACCAGATTTTCCGGCCTTGGAAGAAAAAATGACATTGATGAAGCAATTGAACTCGCGAGACAAAGGCTTACAGCTGTCTCAGTAAAGGGTTTCAGAGAAGACACCGATCTAGCGTCAACGCTGAACACCCTCAGCATATGTTTGGGCGATTGCTTTCTCTAGCAAGGTGTCTTGTCGGACTTGTATGAGGCCATTCTGCTCGCGAAACAAGCGACCACGATAAACGCGCCTGATCATGCTAATCGTCTGAAGTATCTGAGACTCTAAGCGTGCACCTAGGTAATCGCTTCTCTCATACTGGAGCCGTCGAAAAATTGGAAGACGCTATCAAGACCGCAAGAGAAGTGGTCTTGGGGACACCCGTTGATCATGTCGACCGACCAACGTGGCCGATCAACCTTGACAAACACCTTAACGACCGTTTTTCCCACCCCGGTATGATTGAAGACCTGGAAGAAGCCATATCAATTGCACAAGAAGCGGTTAATCTTGCTTACGAAGATCATATAGATCAGGGTGGGTGGCTGGATACCCTGGGAGCCCTGTAGCAGATGTTCACGAGGCTATCAATGCTTCTGTGAAAGCGACCTCTGCTGGCAATGCAAATCGATCCTTGCGACTCAATAACTTCAGTGCGCACCTCTACTATCGTTTTAGTAGATCTTTCGACTCGGCAGAGGGCTTCGCAGACCTTGACAAGGCCATCGAAATTGGAAGAAAGGCCATCAAAGCTTCTCTCGAAGGCTATTCTGAACGTCTCAGCCTCCTAAGCAATCTTAGTGTTCAACTCACAAGCCGATTCCTCAAGACAGGGGACATGAACGATCTAGAAGAATCCATTGAATTGGGCAAAGAAGCTGTGAAAACGGCCGATACGGGTCACTTCGAGCGAGCCACGTGGCTGTTCAACCTCAGCCGCTCGCTAGACCATCGATATAGTAACACTCCTGAACTGGAAGACTTGGAGGAAGCCAAAGCGGCTGCTATGGAAGCGGTAGAGGCAACCTCTAAAGACTATCCCGGTAGAGCGGGGTTACTCAATAACCTAGGGCACTTCCTAAACTCTCGGTTCCTACACACAGGCCTGGAAGACGACAAGATTGAGTCTAGGCTTCACTATGAAGAAGCCTTGATGTCAACGGTTTCCCTTCCTACTTATCGAATCGTTGCAGGTCGTTACCTCCTTTAGATGCCAGAGATTCTACAATCTGGCCAGTGAGCAGATGAGATCGCAAGAATGACTATCGACTTGATTCCTCTATCGGCTCCCAACTCCTTGGCTTCAGCGGACAAGAAGGTCATTCTTTCCCAGGTCGCCGAACTCGCCTCCAATGCTTCTGCAGTAGCCTTACACACTGGGAAAGGAGCCTCCGCTGCGATTGAACTTCTTGAGTCTGGACGTGGTCTACTAGCAGGTGCACTTCGTGACCTGCGCGCTGATCTCTCCTCCATCGTGAACGAATATCCTGAACTTGTTCAATCTTTCCACGATCTACGTCATATACTTGACTCTCTGACCCAGTCGAATGCCATGATGACAGGCGGTGCGGCATTGAGAACGTCTCAAAGTCTTGGATTTGACCGACGTCAATGGGCCAGCAGCGAGATGAATATTCTCTTAAACAAGATTCGCACCCTCCCGCGCCATAAAAGATTCCTTCTACCGGCCACCGACCCCGAGATACGTCTTGTGGCCGAGCAAGGAACCATCGCTATGATCAATGTAAGCTCCCACAGATGTGATGCTCTTCTGGTCGAGACAAGTGGCACTCGGGCTTTGTCCCTCTCAGAGCTCCGAGGATGAGATCTTCAGACGAGTCCAAAGTCTCCAATCCCTCGAAACACTGGAGTGACTTTGAGGCGTTGAAGTTGAACCAATTCTCAAAGCTCTTGGTCTTGGATGACCCCCACCAGACGGACCTCTACTTCGTATATGGCGGATTCCAACAGGGCCGCTTAGTAAATTTCCTTTCCACGCAGCCGGCTACCACATTGATTCTGGTGGCAGGACCACGCTTGATAAAGTAATATCGTCCTACAGTTCTTCCATCAAAGCCATTAGCGATACGCGTCAGGCGCTCACTACGGTCGTTGATGTTGATTCTGTAATGATGTGGTCCTCATGTCGATGAACGAGACCACAGGGCAGAGTGGATTGAAGTTTCCAACTGCAGAAGTTCAAGCTGTGGAGCCGATGTGTAGTCTGGCAGGGCCACGAGTAAAACACCCCAGCCACGGAAAGCCGAGACATTGGCAGCCCTTCAGAAATGCACAGTCTTCCACTTTGCAGGCCACGGCAGCACCAAGTCAGACCCTTTAAATAGTCTACTCTACCTTGAAGGCTGGCAGGACCATCCGTTGACAGTAGCAAGTCTGCTCGAGACCAATCTTCGCTCTGACGCGCCTCTCCTTGCTTACCTCTCTGCCTGCAAGACAGGTGGGAATCTGGACGAAAAGCTAGCCGACGAGAGTCTCCATCTCACAAGCGCATTCCAGCTTGCTGGCTTCCGACATGTCATTGGAACTCTCTGGGAGATGGACGACACGTTATGCGTCGATATGGCGCGGATGACATACAAGGTGCTGGGTGAGAGTGGATTCCATGATGAATTCGTGAGCAAAGCGCTACATCAAGCAACCTGTACACGAGAGACAAATGGCTGGTGGACGAAAGGGCTAGGGCTGCAAAGCAAGGCCTCGAGCCAAACACTCGTACCTTTAACATCCTTATCGGCGAGAGCTAGGAGTAGAAGTGAACGGGATGTTGTCTCGTGTGATGACGAAATATACAAAACACCGCTTGGGGTACCGTATGCTCACTATGGGGTTTGAAGGATAACTCAATATTTCTTCTAGATAGAATGATATCTTGATTGCGCTCTGGAAATCATGTCTTCACATTCCTGATTATGCTTGGGATGAGCGAACGAGAAGATGAAATCCACCGAGAAAAGTTGACCTGTCGTTAGGGGAGGAGTTTAGAATTGACATGACTAGATAGCGTGCATTCGCTTCACTTCGAACTTGACAAGATGGTGGTACTTTTGCTCTTGCTTGCCAGCAACCAACACCATGTTACATGAAATGAGGGTCGTGAACTACGCTAGACTGGGGTTGGGATGAGTGAAATTATTGAGGCTAGCTATATGTGGAAAAGTTGAGTCCCAACATGACATCTGATTATTCCTATCATGGTTTATCAAAAAGCAGTCGTTGGTAGGGCAGGTGCATCAAGGACAGATGAAAAGGGATTCTTCTGCATATGCTCGACCAACGGCGACAGACAAGGCGGGACTTCTAGAAGGCAAAAGGCTCAATCGCAAGTGCAAAAAAATGTAGACAGGCTCAACACAGCGCTTAGGCCTTGTAGCAACACAGCAGGGAACGTGCAGGGTAGTATTTCTGAACCGCCTCGTTACTGACATAGCCAATGTGTAAGTTCTTTTCTGTTTATCAATCTTTCGTGAGGGTTCCGAATAAAACCACGCTATACCAAACATTGTACTATCCGAGTCGGGGCACAGCAACCAACTGCATAACAACATCACCCTCTTGTAATCCCAATTCACTTTAATACAACCTCCGGCTGAGGATTATCATCCCTATCCCAAGGAAACCCATTTGTAAACATAAGCTCATCTTTAGATTTCTCCGTCGACATAACCACCACACAAGAATAATCACTAACATTCATACTCACAATATCGTAAAGACCTCGAGCGATATGCTTAGTGACCTAGATTACCGCCTGATTAATATGTTCGTTTGTACCAGTGCGAATGATGCGAAAATTAGAGTTGCCGTTGATATTAATGTAAATGACGTCGACTTTCCAGATGATGGTGATACCAGTTGGATCGGAACCGCGCTATGTAGATAGATTGGTTAAGGGGTCGACTGTATAATAAATTGCGGTTCGGCCCGACATTATAGAAATGAGGGTGTTTATCTCTGATGACAAGTGTGCAAGGTGCGCTTATTCTGCCTGTCGAAGTAGGAGGTGTTTTTTTTAATGAGAGTGGGAGATTGTACAGGAGGTTTCCCTTTATATATGCTAGCCATTGCACCAATAGATAGATTTTCAAGAATGTGTTGGTTGACACTATCTTCTCTGATTGATCATGTCTGCCCCCTCTTTTAGATAACATGATTGACTATGCCTATTTGAGACCTACTCAGCGATGTGACTTTCCATATCCCCTTCTGAGGGTCTTTTGATCGTGCTTGTATCGTTGCTTAAGTCCTGCCTAGTTTCATAGTTGTTTACACGAGTAGTTTTTCTGAAGTTCGCTTGATAAAAACAACTCGTGGAAATGCAACATGACGGCTCCGGTTTAATAACCGACTTGGCAGGCTTGGCCCTTGATCTGCAATCTTATTTCAGGCTACCTTCTTGGAAGTCCCATTAAAATAATGTCATCGACATATGATTTGGCCGCAGTCAAAATGACGGGTCCTTGCATTTTCTTATAATTTGAATGAAGCTCTCCTGCGTAGACCAGTTCGTCGTCAGTGGCAGTTCTATTTCTTCTTTCTCTTTTCCACGCCCTCCAACTTCACTCGTTCAGTTGGTGAGGCCTCAAAACTATACCACAAGGCTATCGTCTACGCTATTTTTTGCCTCCCACTTGCTTCTCGGCGCGAGTGCTTTTGTTGTTTACGACCCACGCTATGTCAACAACTGGGTAGAAGCTGGTTTGAACGCTGCTTGTGCCAAGGTCCTCTTGACAGAAATCAACTGCGACAGCAATCTTGATGGCATGGGAAGTACCGGGTGGCAGGGATTGCTCAAAGGTGACGAGGATTTCACTGTGACTGATAGTATTTGTGCCGACAAGTGCGGTGAATCTCTTGAGAAATAGTCCAAGTCCTTGTCTAAAAACTGCGTCGAAGAAGTGTTCAGTGACAACACTATGGTCGAGGGCCGGATGCAACTATGTGATAAGGATGCCAAGGCAGGACAATACTGCAACGGTAAGTATGAAAGGTATTCTGGTGATTCCTGTTTAATATTAACATACCTCTCTCAGCCATCATTGACGAGTTCCCGGAGACAAGCGACGATCAAAACCTGCCCCTCAAGTATCTTTGCGAGCCATGCTATGTCAGACGCATGTGGAGGTTTGATATAAGCCATTATAGTCCCGCCAATGGCTGGATTGAATATTCACGTGAGCGCATGGACGAGTTATGTCACAAGTCTGTCGTGGCCGAGAAGAGTGCAACTGTTGACCAAAACGAGCCGTCCACGACAACGGATTCTGTACCGGATTCCTCGAAAGCTTCAAAGGAGGTGGAAACTGCAGAAAACACTCTTACGACCCCGGTGACCACCGCATCGCCAACAGCTGAGACATTGGGTCACCGCTTCATCGGATCACAACGGGGGCGTGAAGATCGATTATGGAGTATTTGGAACGTATCTGCCTCTTTCACTGGTTGTAGCAGCAAATGTCTTAAATGTCTAAGTTTAGGTGAAGGAGCCTATCCGGCTATGATTTCATTGACTGTGTTGACATGTACTTACTGTTCCCATAAGAGATTGTTTCATGGGGAAAGATTAGACGTGGCTAGTTAAATCTCTTTGCCAATTAACTTAATTTTTTTCATTTTCATTTTTTTTAAAAAAAAAAAAAAAAGGTTTTATTGAGATGCAATTCATGTTAAAGTATAAACATCTGAGCAAGAAGGAGATATCCACATTACACTTTATAGTATATGAGGGATAGAACAACTAAATTTACCGAATTTGCAAATATGCCTGATTTACTGATATGATATAAGCGATTGTATATCTTGTAGCTTTGACATTTAATTGGACGAGGGAAACGAAATGTAAACATATAAAGATATCGCTTAAGTTAAGCCACAGGCATAAAAGAGTGTATTCAGCTAAACTACCTGTGTAAGGGTTTCATAGCCCAGGCAGCTAGAGGAAACCTCTAACCACTGCATCCATGACCAGTAATGTAGATTGATAGAAGATAAGAAAGCCTTGAAATCTTCCTCCTAGTCTTTAAAAGTTGGAAAAGCTCTCAGACAGTCACAAGCTCACCCATGACAGCAAGGACGTTGGCAGAGGCACGAGAGTTCTCGGCCTTGATAGTGAGTACACCGGAGCTGGCATCCCAAGAGCTGTTGTGAGACGCATTCTTTTCCTCTGAGGAACCTGAAGCGCCAATGTGTATGCCAAAGATGCTGATCCCGCCACCGGCCTGGACCGTCTTCTTATAGTCCTTGTCAAAGGCCGTCTTGGCTTCGTTGCTGAAGCTGATCTCCATGCTTACACCCTGAGCGACAAGCATCTGCGTGGGTCGCACTTTCTGGGACATGGCCGGGGGCTTAGCCTCCAGCTTGGCGATCAGAGAATTTACATCGACGTTCCTACACATGATGTCAGATGATGGCGCTTGCGGAAGGCGAAGGACCCTTGGGGCTACTGTGGACTTACCAGGAGCCAGGCTGGAAGTTAAGGGTCTTGTAATGCTGGATCTTAATTTTGACCTTCACATCCTGAGCATTGGAGCTCATGTCGAAGTTGGAATGCTCCACTCTTCCGCCTCCCGAGGCGTAGAAGTCGAATACCGGGAAACGGCTGAAAGACGCTTTGCCCTGTGCCTCAGTAAAGCCAATATCCGAATAAGAAGCAGCCTGGCCGGCTGAAAGATTGACTCCAAACTCGGATGGTTGTTGGTTGGTATTGCCGACCCAGCCATCAAGGAGAGCTGCATAGCCCGGCACGGCATACTGGGGGACGTATTGGGTTTCGAGGGGGTCTGGGATAACAGGGTCTCCGACCGCATTGTACTTGACGGACTGAATGCTGGCCTTCATGTTGTATCTGGGGGAAATTGTTAGTTTCTGATATGATCAAAGCAGCTTCAACACAAACCCTTTCAGCTCAGTCAGAGTGTTGTTTCCATTGGCGACGTTCTTCATAGCATTGGCTAGAAGAGCAGAGCCAGCACCACCAATGGCGTTGGTTCGCATCATGACTTCGTTAGCAGCTCCCTCCCTAAGAAATTCTGAATTAGTACATATACATACACCTTTTCATCTAACCTACCAGTTGTTTACAGCGGTCAGATAAGCGTTGGCGTTCAAGGGAGCCCACTGAGCGAATGACTTGGGCTTGTCGGGATTGTCATCCTCCTTGAAGTCTTGCATAGCGCCCTTCTTAGCCTCATCCATTTCTGTCTTCAGAAGGGCGAGTCTCTTCTTGGCCTTGCTCAGTCTGTCCCATGCATCGGGAGAATTGTCACCTCCAGGGCCCTGTAGGAGACATTATGAGTAGCTGTATAGCCGCAGAGGAAAATTAACTAACCGGCTTAAGGGTCTGCAGGGTCATGTTGAGGGCCTCAGAGTACCTGGAGACCTTACTGGCGACCCAGTTGGGGTTGGTGGGATCGAGCAGGAAATCAGCATACTGGTAAATTCCCCAGTTGGTGCAAACATCAGGGATATCTTCACCGCCTGGAATTCCAGCAGTGTTGGATCCCGCGATGTATACCCTGGTGTTTTCGCCTACTGGACCGCTGACCATAATGTCCTTGATGGCAGAGGCATAGGCCTTCCAGAAGAGCTGGTTTTCTTCAGACATAATGATGATTGTGGTTTGAAAGGACAAAAGTACGATGGTTTTGTAAGTGAGATTGATGTGGAAGTTCTGGTGTGCTTGGTGAACTGAGGAACGGAAGGAAATGTTTGTGGTCTTCGTCTCCCATTTATATACCCAGAGAGAAGAACCTGGACGCACAAGGTCTCAACATTGTTGCGCAAATCTATCGACTGATTCGCCCCTGACTTACAATTAAGCCGTCAGACTCTCAGCTGAGCCCATGTGTCCATACCATTTCCTGTTTCCAAGCCTTTAAGACAGTGAAAAGGGCCAACTTGACAGTTTCAGTCCTGTCAGATCTCAGAAAGGAATTGACAGTCGCTTCAGAGGATACAGAAAGTCTCAGTAGAAAGTAACTACGTACCACATGTTCAGTGGCACATCTGGGAGAAGAATGCAATCAGAACCGAATACGACCAATAATAGGTATCTTTTCGACATCAGCGGGTTAGTATCATCTTCACCTGGCTGGCTGAGTGGCCACAACAAAGATCCTCATGGCACTCAATATATTTGATCTATCAGTTCGAACTGCAGGTGATAGCAACCCCAACTGCGACAGTGGAGACGCTCGAGGGGAAAAGGTTAGAACAGAATTGTCATGGCTAGCTGAGCATCCGTAGCCAAGCTCCTGAGTTTCTATGATAACCTTTTTCTGCTTCATATACTTGTCAGTTAGGACGGCGGACACAATTCTTTACCACCTTCCCCTCCATTAAGGAAATTGTTTAAGTTGTCGTATTCCATACAGGGACCAAAGTCACATAAGGCAAAAGACACATACTGAGTATTCAACGCAGATCAACATATCATATATGCATAAACATGTACTAATGCGGACCACAAATCAGCAGTAGTCTGTTCAATAGTTGAAATTATAGACATCTCACTTAAAGGTGCTAGTATGTCTTAGATGGTTATCCTGCCCAGCCATAAATTGTTATTCAGCCAGCCAGTGTGTGACAGGCAGTCAACAACTCCCTGGCACGACAATCTTTGTAGATCAGGTCTTAGTGCGATAACAGCGGTTTGCAGGTTCTACTCAGGTCGCCACGTCCATGCACCTCTTCAATAAGAGAAATGTGCCACTTTGATGGCGGCGGTTAGTTTATCGCTGAAGGCTTAGTCTTACAACAGCCTGAGACAGAGACTGATATGTCATTGCGGTGGCATACAGGGTTCATGCAGATCATATACAGTACTGTAGAGAAGTACAGGGGCGTGTGATATTAATCCCCACTCGCCATCAACAACTAATGCAGTTCATTCCCCTTTCACATTGGTATGGATCTTAAGTGCAAGTTCCGCTCCTAGTGAACTTCGAAACCACTTTGAACCGAACTATCTGACCCTTACTCACTTTTCGTCTTCCTGTGAGCACCCAAGAATCACAATACCATGCATCCTACTACAGTCATGGCCACAGTCAATAGGACTATGTCCCTGTTTAACAGCAGAGGATCAAAGCTCGTCTGGAAGGCGTATGCCATGGCGCTACAGGCCCACATGACATCACAAGAGGATCTCGATAGCTCTTCGAAAGCCATATTTGTTGCTTCTCCAGGCCTTTTTGACATCCCTGCTGGGGAATTTGCCCCTCAGGAAATTACTAATGATTGCCTTTATCGCCTAGCAGACGTTCTCCAGGATACTCGATCGCCCTTCTACACGTCTGATGGGTACAGTTACTTCGATTCTCGTCGAAAGTATGTTGCTACGCATCAACAATGTCTGAATACAACTGACGCCAAAGCAGATACCTACAGAGTGTCCACGACGATGTCTGAGACTATAAACCTATATCCTTCACTCAAAAAAGACTTACTAACAACTCAGTAGACTATGACCCAGTCTGATGTCAGTGGCTCCATCTCGAAGCTCCGTTCTGAAGTATTACTTGCACAAGACAGGAGTGCAGAAGCATACTTGAAGGATGTAGACCTGTATAACAAAACGGTAGCCGTTACGGGGCTCGGACTGACCGATTTTCAAATTTGGGGCGAGAGGTTTGGCGTCTATTATGCGTGGGCAAAGAGTGAGCAGGCTCGGTTTGAGGCAGATCACACACTTACCGCAACCAAGACATCGAGCAGTGTTGGTCTCGCCTTGGCTGCTTTTGATTTGGCCAGTGATACCTCAGTACTGAGATTAGGGTAAGAGACCTCTCGTGAAAAGCATCAGCATGGCCTGATAGGGACGATGTATGCTGACAAACATTGCGGATGATATAGAAGTAATATGCCGTGTTCCAAGGTCGATATACCATCCTCGATGGGACTTCAACAGTCTCCTCTCATCATATCTTCCGATCAGATTTATTACAGACCCTTGTACTCGATCAACGGGGTCGATCGGAGAGTTGATTCTTGGGTAGGTGCTCAAGAAGGGGGAAGCGAAGAGGTTTGCTTCGATCTCGATCTCGAAGCTGCCAAGGTGACTCCTTGGGCCAGTCTAGGATTTCCCAACTTAGACAGCAATCCGCAGTATGATACCAACACAACCAACGCCAAGGCACCTGATGTCAAGCTCTCGCTCAAGGCTGGAGGAATCCAAGCATTCGACGTTGATAGGGGATTTTGGTAGGGCTTCACAACTCCTGAAGATGTGACAGCTAATGATATTTTCATGTCACAGGGACGTTAGTGCTGCTGCGCGATCTCAGCTTGGCTCGGTTGCAAGTGCTGAAGGACACTCCAGCCGGATGATGAAGATCACCAGAATTTTACTAGGGTATAGGGTGGAGATCAGAATGACGGGCTCCCATGGCTTGAACCATCGTCTACCTGAAAGTTTGCTCGCTGATAGCGAAGGAGGAAAGGAGATATTGGGGATGTCTGCGAGTAAATGCACGCTACATGGCGAGGATGGACGAATTTTAGTTGCTAGTGCCCCGAGTGGATTTCCTGCTGTTCTGGCCGTACTTGGCAGAGAAGTCTGAGGGTTATTCCATTAGTAACAAGGCTTTATATGAGAGGGGCTATCCTCTTAGAATTTATGATTATTAATTTATCTTAGTTAGGAATATGTTGAGGGGTGCCGTTTCCTCAGAAGCAGATCTCCACGCAAGCAGACGTTGGCTGATCCGCAGCATAAAGCAGCGAAAATTTCAAGCTAGAAGACTCTGTAATACTGTCTTAATGCGTTGTAATTGGTAGGTTTACGATTGCAGATACTGAAGACAATTGCGTAGCCTCTTCGTTGCGGTGAGCTATCAGGTGGTGAAGAAACTGGAAGAATCTCGGCGCGGAAGGCATTCCGACGTTTGTGGCGGTATCAAGCCGAGCTGGCTTCCCAGATATAGTTAAAGACATATGATATCGTTCGATGTTTTAAGCACTCCGAGCCAAATCCTGCAGAGATCTCGCCACCGGGTGTAGATCCCTGGGCTATGCGTGAAGTAGAGAATGAGCCGCCACCTTGTAGGGGGGCATCTGATAGTCAGCCAGCCTCTTGTCATTGCCACGCAGATCGCACTGATTGGAACATGCATGTCGCACCTTGAATTTAACTGTTGAGGCATACCAGTTTAGATGATGTGTGCCTGTAATGATATATCACATACTGGGATTGTAGTGCGGTGAAATGAGGCTGGCTGACGTTCCCGAAACTCTTTAGAGTGTTTTAGATTACTCTTTGGTGGCACGATCCGAACCTATGTCGAGACGCCATTGACGGTGGCACTAATGTTTGTTCGATTACTTCGTACTAGCGTACTGCGTTAGCGGCTGCTTTGCCGTCAACGCCAGGTTCTCACTACCCTAATGACTGTGACAGGACGTGCTTGCATGAGGCACTGTAGACTCTTGACGAATTATGAGACATTGGTTTGTGACAAGGTCACAATTATGTCGTGGCTGACATCTGCTTGAGGGCGATGAGGAAAAAGTCTAGGGTTAGTGCTAGACATGGGAGACTTGATTAGTGGATACACTCGAAAACCGGCTTTTCGATATTCCATTGCCAAACATGGCTGTTCATCGTAGCAGTCAGCAAAAGACTGGAGCCGACCGGCAAAATGAGCCTGTGTTAAAAGCAGATCATCTCGAATCTTGAATTCGGGGTCCAAGTTGTCCATAGATTCATGAGAGGACTGATAAGCATGTGTAGGAAAATTGCTACTTGGCTATCCTAAACCTTTGGGTTTGCCTTCTAACGACTCTTAATAGGCAGAAGATGTGAGAATAGCTGCGAAAACAAAGCTAAACTCATTCACTATGTACGTGATCTTAGCTTGAAGAATATTGCAGCACAGGCTTCGAGACGGCTCCAAACAATTCCTTCCAAGAGTATAGTCCGTGAGACCTGAAGGGGCTAGCTAGGGCCCGCTGTATCCTCGGGTAGGTAGATATAGCTACCTGTCATAACACTCGTGCCTTGTCGGGCGGGTTAGCAGGAAGTTAAGCTAGTCAACATAACAACGTACCGCCGCAAGAAGCCATTTTCCTCAAACCTGTGCAAGGGATGAGCCAAAACGGCAAAACGTGGCGTGCTTAGCTGCGACAAGAGAAAATGGAACCCTTGCCATCATCGGAACTAGATCCTGAATGGAAATATGAGAACGTTTCGATTTACAGTATACCAAATTCATAGGACGGGCTAAGTCTGAGCATCTAGTTGTGACCCTCCCCTAGCAATGACCCTCCCATGTAATTCCTGATATTTCTTATTGTATGATTGGCTATAAGCCGCCAGTCGAGGTCACGTGGATGTGTATCTCATCAGCTAATGAACACTCATAGGATATCGTGATATCCACTTACCCGTGGATTCGACCTAACGGAGACCCCACTTATAGAGTGGGCGGCAAAATTCTGGGATAAGGGCAAAATTCTAGGACAGCCGGATATCCTGCCCTATCGGAATTTCATTAGAATTACCTACTAAATCCAATAAATTCCAATATATAGATATATATAATTTAGTTAACTTTTATTTCTAAAGCTGCCTTTTTAATTTAGTTAATAAAATGCTATATCTATATTGCATTAATAATGCTATATAAGCCGTCTAAGAGGTTTTTATATTATAAAACTGCCTTAAGCGTAATAGAAGAAAGCCTATTACTATAAGGGATACCGCTATTAAGTATTATACCTTTAAGAGCGCTATAGGGAGGCATCTTTAATTACTAAAGCTTTTTAAAAAGCCGGCTTTTAGTAATATAAGTATTAAAAGGCTAAGGAATCTTAATAAAAGTAAGGAGTATATAGTTATTATATATATTATATGGCTTAAGAGATATAGATTTCCTATAAATTAGTTAGTTATTAAAATAGCCGTAAATAAATTAAAGGCATTATATATTCCTTTAGCGCCTTTAGTTAGTAAAAGATAATATAAATGCTTTCTTAAGGATAATCTATAGCTATAAAAGAAGAAGTTAATATAGGCATTTAATTATAAGAAAGTAGAATTTAAAGTATATAAAGTTTAAAAGGTTAAGGATTTCTATATTAACCTTATTAATATTATATAGAGAAAAGATATTAGGCTATTTTAGATCTTAAATGCCAATAAATATAGTATATAAATAGGCATTATATATAAGCGGCTTAAGGTGGTTATTATAAGGAAAGAATATAATATAAAATATAAGATTATTGCTTTTTTAAACTGTAAGTCGGCTATAATAATTAGGGCTATAAATGCTAAAGGATATAAGTATTCTTTTAATTCTATAGTTTATTTTAATAGTACTTAATAGATACTATCCTTCTGTTTATAATCTTTAAATTATAGCTAATAGAAAGGTAAGATATTAATAATTTAAATAAAAATATTTACTTTATATACTTTAAGACCGGCTTTTTTAATATAGAGATCTTAATAGATTAAATTTATTATTTTAACCTATATTCCTTTTTAGTAATAATAAAGGCAAAAGCTTTTAATATAAACTTTATTAATTAATATAGCTATAATAAGTTTATAAGAGATATTAATAATCCTAACTTTATTTAGGAAAGGCTATATTTTAAGTGGCCTAAAAAGGAAAAGATTTAGCGGCTTCTTATTATTAATAGCTTTATAGGTAAGACTTTCTTAAAATTTATAAAATATTATCTATACTTTAATATTAAGATCTTTATGCTTCTGCCTTACTTAATATATCTTATATAGCCGCTTAATATAAAAGTCTTTTAGCTTCTTAAGCTTATATATTAAAAGGCACTTTATAAGTATATCTATAAGGGATTTCTAAACTTTAAACATTTAGATCTTATTGCTTACTTATAGAAGATTATTAATAAAAGCTTTATAAAGCATAATATTATTAATAGGTTTAAAAGAAGTAAAATATTTCCTCCTAATGGTATAAAAGTTATATAAAAGCTAAAGGAAAAGCAGAAGTCTATTTTCTCTTAAGCCTCCCCTGCAATTTAATCCCTATTTCCCTAAAAGTTATAATTTTAAAATACTTATAAGATTTCTTATTATATTAGATATAACTATTATAAACGATTTAGCTTACCTACTTATAAGGCATATAGTATTATTAATAACATTTTTAATAAAGTAATAGTTTTAAATTCTTTTACTAAAAGTTATATTAAGAACCGCCTTAATTATATTTCTACTATAAATAGTTAAAAGATATATAAAAAAAGAGTTTATCCTATTGGCCTCTATATAAATAGCATAACGATATAGCAGATAGAAAAATAAGTTCTTACTATAATGCAAAAAGAGTAAGTAAAAGAGCTTTATTGGCAATATTGTATTTAGAGGCAACTGTAAAAAGAAGAGGATAATTGCCTAAAAGTTAAGTAGAAAAAGTAATATAAATATAATATTAATAATAATAGAAAGCCAATTTATATTAGCTTTAAGCGGTAAAAGGAGTAAAAGAATAAGGATATATAGGATAATATTATTATTATTGCTTTAGTATTATAGGAAGCTTTACCTATAACTCCTAAGAATAGATTTTATTATAATATAAGCAGTTCCCCTGCTTAATAGTATTTCTATAAGCGCCTTTATAATATAATAGCTGCTAGTATTTATTGCAGCTTATTATAAGATATATCGGTATTTCCTTTAAGCAATAGAGTTAAATTTAAACTTAATAATATATAAGAAGATAGATTATTTAAAAACCTTATTATAGGAGATTTAAATAACTTTAATTTTAATAAGAAAGTTATTAAGGTAGTTAACCTTATATAAAAAGAGCCTAACTTTCTTTTTTTCCTTTTTTTACCTATTAAATTTAAAAGGAATTTCTCTTTTATATATTATAGAATTATAGATATATTATACCTATAAAATATATAGTAAATTATATTATTAGCATTTTCCCTATTAGAAAGGAGGCTAGGCAGATAAGTTATAAGACTTTATGCTAAAGGAAGTAAGTTTAATAGTCCTTTAGTAATTATATTAACTTTCGGCTATAATATAGTAAGAAATATATATTATATAATAAAATGCATTTAAATATAGCTTTAAATTAATTTAATACTATTATTTTAGCTATTTATATTTAATTTAGACTAAAAGTAATAAAAACTAAATGAAAATATTAATTTTTTGCACCTTTTTACACCTATTCGGCTGTCCCAGAATTTTGCCCTTATCCCAGAATTTTGCCGCCCACTCTATGAGTGGGGTCTCCGTTAGGTCGAATCCACAGGTAGTACAATTTACAGGGGAGGGTCATTGCTAAGGGAGGGTCACAACTAGATGCTCAGACTCTAATGGCCGCTACGCTCTCTGGCGAATGAAAAGTGTTGCGGGGTTTAAGTTCTCTCTTCAAAAATGCGCGAATGCGCCCCATTCCACACGATCTAGGCTGTTCTATTCGGTGTCATTTCCGATTGATCAGCGTTGGTCTAGAATTAGACCCTGCTGACCGTAAGATTAATTATATAGCGCACCGGGGCTGATGTTCGTCCCGCGAGTCTGTACGTACCGAAGTTGTTGAGGAATGTCACACTCAAACGCGCTCCACTGGTGTGTACCTTCAGTTGTTATAAGCGACTTATACTCATAACGAACACGCCTTTCTTGCACTACCATACATCAAATATATTTGTCATTATTGGCCATTTATTGAATGTTCAGCGATGCTTTAAGTCCTCGCCAATCTTCGTCAAACAATCTACATCTCACAGAATTCAAGACTCGGCTAGCACTGCACAACTTCCATATATCCCCTCGTTGACCTGAATCATATGATCCCCACCAAAAGCCTACCAATTGAACATCTTGTTACTGATGGCGCCAACGGGTGGTCAAGTCAATAGTCTCTAAATGGACAGGTTAACTACGGTGGGCACGAATTAGTTCTTGGCGTCAATGAAAAGGCACGATAGTTATGCAAGGAACAGTCTCGACTTGGCAAGGCTGGCCGGTAACCTTCAAGGCCTCTAGGCTGTCTCATTTTATATTCACTGATCCCTTGCATCCTGTATGGTGTACCGTCTCGTGCAGCTAGACTAGCGGTGAAAGCTTGGACAGTCGCTCAATGTCTCACCACAACCGTTTCTAGTCTGCCAGCCCGCCTCTGTACAGCCACCTGTCGATGTGACGTGGCTTCCAAAACTTGTATGGCCAAGTGTGGTTAGTTGTATCCCTGTACATATGTAGAGCCTGTTTGATCTCTTGTAATGGCATAGAGTGGTCTCAGTTGGCGAGGCGAACTGCGACAAAATGCAGACTATAGACTCAAACCTGGGCAGGCACAACTACTAATACCTAGCCACCAACTTGGCCCTCGCTTGGGAAGCGAAATTTGCGGAAGTCGATATTTGAATGCAAAGAATGTTTTAGTACCTATTTTACAGCCGCACTGTTTGGCCGTGGTGTTTCTAACATCAACCAGACGCTCGACCTTGCCGCCAAAGCTACAGGGAGGCCCAGAATCAAGGTTGGCTTCCTGCCACTAGCCACTTCACTAAAGGGTCTTCTTGGTGATAATGGTACCCAAGATATGGTAAATAGGAACTAGAAAGCCCTTATGGGCCAGATGATTGATGAAAATGGCGGTAGAATAAGGGTTCATACGGTTTCAGGACACTGAAATATCAGGTCAATAACATAAGCCTCAAACTACTAAATATCGAGTGACCCCTTATCGCCCTTAAGTGGCTAAACGTCTGTTAAAGGGATCATCAAGGTAGTCTTGAGGTTGGTTGAAGTGACTGCTACCCGGGCTGGCCACTCCCATTATTCCACACCCTGCCAAGGAAAGACTCTGGCGAGTCACCACAGAATTCTACCAGTCACACATAGAAGCGAGAGGATCTCACACTGCCCTTGTTTAAATTAACTGAATAACATTGATTCAAGGATACAAAAGCCATCTCCGCCGAGCCTCTTCCGTCAGATTGGGAAGTGGCTTTCCAGCGGAGTGAGTGAAACTGAAGACTACCATATCAACTAACAAAATTTGGGAGCGTCTGTAGATACCACTAGTGCTATAATACACTCTTACTTAATTAACAAGCTTATAAGAAGTCACATTCATTTACTATATAAGAACCAAACCCGATTAAAAGTCCTCTGATCGACAGGCGCTACCGAATTCTGTCGGCTGATACTGTAGTCAAGTTCCGATGTCTTGCCATTCGGCGAAAATGCAGGACCAATCCTGGCAGTTTTACGACCGAAGCCGAAGTCCCTGCAGCTTCACAGTCTAGCCCTCCCTTTGGTTTGGCTGAAGACAGCGAGTGCGAGACTGGTACGGAACAAGTCATCCAGGAGCAATATGCTGAGCAGGTGGCAGAAGGCTTCTTAAGGGTATGACCGGTAACCTTTTCGGAGAGATGACGGAACCATATTTATGGTCATATCCTAATAGCTAAACATAAGGATGTGGAACAGTCAGCTGTGATATTGGCAAGATGCCAACTTCTTATGGATACATAGGGACTAACTCACCTAAAATCCTTGGGTTGGAGTAGTCCATTTCCTTATTATACCCATTAAAGCTGAAGGCTTATCAAGAGATTATTTAGTAGGCTTTATGTGAAGCGTAAGACAGTTGTTTTGTTAGAGAGTTGGTTACAATATCACAAAGTGTGAAAGATACAGTACTTTTCTTTAATAGTATAACCTTAGGGATATTACATTAAGGTTCAAACAATAATTAAAAATCTATAGGTCTATCTATCACACGACTTCTCGTTTTCCCCGATGTATCGCTATCGCATGACCGTCTGTTTGATATGTATATAACCTTAGACTAAGTTCGAAATGATCAGGTGATGCCCATGTTTGATCGTTTCTTTAAGCAGGCGTATATCCTGGGAGTTTCTTTTCCCAACCAGTATGAGCCTCTTCGCGAGTCGTCTTCGATTGCTGCTGATATGATACAAGGTCACGTCCTTATCTTATATTTGGGAGTGCGATCCATCTGAAGTCTTAATGACCGTCAACACGAAGGCAAGCAGGCAGGCAAGGTAGCACAAGCTCCTTCTTCCTGCAGAAGAGGTTACACAAGTCAGCACAGTCACGTGTTGGCCACAATAAATAGGCGGTGATGTTGGTTGGAACAAACGTCTTTCTTTTTCCATCATCATCTCATACTTTATCTGAAACATCATAGTCACGAGATCAGAACGACAATGCGAAAAAGCGCGATGCTACAAGGCCAAGTCCCGGAGCTTGTCAATCCTGGTTTAGCGACTAACGAAGCGAAGAAGTCATCCAAACGCGAAACTCCAGGTTTCCATGATGATCAGCGATCGTCGAAGGCTCCGAGGGTGGAAGCCTGGAATCACGATTTCGAGGATGAGCCCACTGGCAAAGACCCAGAAATGAGACCGGAGGAGGGAACAATCAATACGGTTTTGTCATCTGTCCAAGACAAATACACGCGTTCTACAGGCGCTTTTTCTTGTTTTCCACCAGAAATCTTGAATATGATTGTGGAAAGGGTGATTCATCCTTCAGGACCAAAAGCTTTTTCGTTTTACCCACAGTCTCTACAGAAAGATATGGCGTCTCTCAGCCGACTCAGTAAAACATGTAAGGCTTTTCATGACCTTGCCATCCCTCAGCTACACAAACTCATTTGCCTATCCGTCGATGGCCATGTTGATGTTACCAAAAGCATCCGCACCATCGAGCCCTTCCTCACAGTCGAACAGAGGAAGCAGCTGAATCATGAACACCCATACAAGGTCCAACAGAAAGACTTCCTTGACGGTCTAGATCCTAAGAACAAACCTGAGATTGCAGGTTGCGTTCGCCAAGCTATCTTCGACATTGGTGATGAGAGTCAGGATAATGAGACCGCCGTTTGCCGGTACATGGAAGAGCTGGTGGAAAGCGCACACAATCTAGAGGTTTTTGTGACCACAATACTTTCGGAGTATGTATTAAGCTGCTTTCCGGGTTTGTCCATCGTCACTGACAACGGAACAGCCTCATGATTGAAAGACTCGCCGCAAAAACGCATCTGAAAGCTCTGAGATTGCATTTGAACGATTCGAAAGAGCGAAATGCAAGAAAACTGGGGATATTCAAGGGCTTAAAGCACCTGAGTTTACATCTGTCCAATTGGTTTCGGTGGGCTCATGGCAATCCCAAGCCACTCCTCTGGGGTTCACGTTCCACATTACAAAGCCTGGAACTCAACAAAGAATTGTTCCGTGACATATATGAGGGATTTTCCGAGAAGTCTGGAGAAACTACTGGAACATCGAATCAGCGGCATGATTTTACCGCCCTGAAGTCATTTTCTCTCAGTGGTGCATTTATGGATGAAGAAGAGATAGATGCTCTGGCGCGGGCCATTGATTTTGGTGCGTTGCATGAACTCAGTCTTGGTGAAAACAACTACGAAATCGGGATGCTCTACAGTCATCTGATCGACGTCTTTTCCGCTCAAAGCAGGAACAGCGACGTCGGGATTAGATTGCGCAGATTATCGATGAATCTGGCCTCCCAAGCTATGTCTAAGCTGGACAGATGGTTGACACAGCCTAGAGGTGAGGAGCTTGGCGTCGCCTTCATCTCGTGCTTTGATACCTTGACAAGTCTCACCATTTGTGACGCCAACATTCCCTGTTGGGATTTGATCTACCCAGGGTTGAACGAGAATCTTTGTAAGGGCATTCTGATGCATAGGAACCTAACTACTCTCAAATTTACGGAGACGGCCAGCTGCCGTAGCGATAAGAAGGCAAGGTTGGACGCTCAGATAGTGACGCGCTTTGTTCTCAATCTTCCCCAGTTGAGATGTTTTGGCTTCTATGCGGACCCTACCCAGTTTGTAAGGTTCCCTTGCGCGCTCACAAGTAGAGTATAGGAAATTAGCTGATTGCAACAGAGTGAAATTGGTGGCGCGCTTTCACTGGGCCGCAACCTGGAGGCGATCGAATTACAATTCCATTCGAAACATAGGACTGAAGAAGGACGAGAAAATGCGGCCCTCGAATTTCTTCGCCACTTGTTACTCCCAATCCTCGAGCGAGACTCTTATAGCGCCACAGATGGCTACAGATGGGAAGACCACAGTAAGATCAATCTTGTAGGAATACACAGCAAAATATGGGAAGTTGGTTCGAGTCTTGCACGGGCGAAGCGGGGGCAGAAAGAACCCGACAAGATTGAGAGTGTCTCTGACTCCAAACGCAAAGTATTTTATCGAGATGTAAATGATCGCATCGAGCCTCCTTTTGAGACGTTTCTCTCGTACAGAATGCGCGAAAGGGTGAGCATGTGCTACTGGGTGGACAAAGTTGTCAAAGATGTCGTTTGAGTTGCAGGAATAGAATCCCTAGAAAATCACAGAGACTTTTCACTTTTTGTAAATTGTAGGAATTATACATAAAGTGATTGTAAGCAATTAATAACTTGGTGTTGGCTTGAGTAACCGTTATCGGTCTCGGTCGGGCTTGGTCAGGTTTGCCGAGACGCGAGATGCCTGCAGTAGCGTCGGGTGGTATTTATAAGCGGATGACATAATTGAGTTGATGAGTGAAATCAATATGAGCAATCATATGTCTGGTCTATATAAGAGATGATAGATGATCTGAATATATTACCGTATCAATCTACATCCAACACGCAAACTCCCAACCCTCTACGGCAATGGCTTCAAAATCTCTCTACGCTATCGTCGCCGGCGTTGGTCCAGGCACAGGTAAGCTCACTTCCAAACCCCACTTTGATTTCCCCCGCCATCGTGATGTCACTGACAATCCTCACCAGGTCGATCTGTCGCTTTGCGCTTCGCCCAAAAGTATCCCGTCGTTCTCTTCGCTCGTCGTCCAGAAAGTTATGAGAGCACTCTCGCAGATGTCGAAAAGGCAGGCGGCAAAGCCATCGGTATCAGCGCTGATGTGTCCGACCCAACATCCCTAAAGAAAGCCTTTGACGACATCAACAAACAGTTCCCGGATAGTCATCTCGCAGCAGCAGTGTACAACGTTGGAAGTGGCGGGTTTGCAAAGAAGCCCTTTTTGGAACTCACAGAAAATGACCTCAATGCTAGTCTTGATGGATCAATCAGGTCATTCTTTCACTTTGCGCAAGCTACAATTCCTCACCTTCTCGACGCTGTCCCCAACTCACACTACCCGCCTACACTCATCTTGACCGGTGCGACAGCTTCAATCAAAGGAAGTGCGCAATTTAGCACGTTTGCAGCGGGCAAGTGGGGACAGCGCGCGATGCATCAGTCCCTGGCAAGGGAGTTTGGACCCAAAGGTGTTCATGTTGCTCATGCGGTTATTGACGGCGTGATTGATATTCCGAGGACTAAGGAATGGGCTGCAAACGAGGGTGTTGAGGATGGAAAGATCAGTCCTGACGCAGTAAGTAACTCCGGAACATTTGTGCGCTATTACTGACTCGTTGCGACAGATTGCCGAGGCGTATTGGAATCTTCATACCCAGCATCGATCTGCTTTCACGCAGGAGATTGACATTCGACCTTATGTTGAGAAGTGGTAGACCCTTCGGAAGGTTGTATCGAGAAGACAAAGGGCTCAATTATTCTGCGATGAAGGAATGCTTGAAACTTCAGGGGATGATCTGAGAGGTATCTTGTATGAAGGCAACATCATCGGATGCGTCAATCATGACAAGGTCACCTATTTGAAACAGATTGTAGGGCACACCAGGTACGATAAGATATTATTCCTGCATCAGTGCCCTGGAAATGGACAGACAATCATACAGAATGTACCAGAGTGAATGATAGCCCCAAGTGTACATGCGAGGCCAAGTTCGAAGCTGAGAAAACAGTTCATATGCCCATCGCCATTTCAAGCCAACCAGAAAGCCGTATACTAGTGAGAGACGAGTCCGTGGTTGCCGTTTACGTGTATTAACCCAACATCGATTTTTCAAATTATAGTTACGTTGCTTAGATCAGATAGCGATTATATGTAACATGTTAGCTTTATAATATATGTTCTCGAGTCAACCTATATGGTTTGAACAATGAGATCTAGCACCTATCTATTCCTAGCGCCTAACCAGCTCCTCTTCTTAGATCAAGTGTCCGGCTAGAGCGTACAAACATGACGACAGCAAGACATTCATTCCACGAGGGCTAAGATCTTCCCTGTGATATGTCGGTGGTATCGGGGCGGTATATGGTGAGACACGGTAGATGCGCAGAAAAATCATCAAAGTGTCCCCAGACAGAGGTGAAGTGATTTAATAAAAACAAGGTAAGCAAATGCAACAGAAAAGTGGTATAATGGAACTGTCAGATCTCTCAAAGTTTATCTGTACGCGGCTATACGTAAGTGTTGTCACTCCTATCCACGCCCGATAATTCAATATTTCCTTATCTTATAAATGTGTGGCTATAATGCCTGGCATCATCCAGCAGGGCGCTGTTTGAGTTCAATAGCTTGCGGCGAACCCGCATCAATAGATCTGATGAAGTTGAAAGCATAGGAACCTGGCTCGAGGCATTAAGAAGGTAGCAGGATTAAATTATTACTATATCAAGGATCTATCTGTTTGTCATATTTCTGTTACCTACGCAGCTTTCAGCCTTCTGGGACTCTATTACCCCTTCTACTACCTTTGACTCAATACCTGACAGGATGCGAGTCCATGAGTTCAATTCGTAATAATTCCCTGTGGATTAACTATGTAAGGGATTATTTTTTTACTAGTTATACTTCCCCACGACAGAGTTGATCAGCCTGGGCTAACCCATCCAGGCCCACAGAATTTAAAGATATACCGGTAGTCTAGAAGTACCATTTTGTCTGTATTGACTTTTGGCGATACGATGCGGACAACGCCACATGACCCACAACGTCATACTTCTCAAAACTCAATCTTGAAGTGGAAGCTCATATTGGGAAAACGATTTTGAGGTTGATCTATCTACCTACTTTGTCAAGGTTGATATCGACCACAATCCCACGTTGGTCTGAGAACAACGACATCTTACGGGGAGCGAGCAGGTAACAGATCAAAAGTTTATTCAGGGTATAAGCGCTACTGTAGGGTGGATCAATACCTACTTGATGGATGCTATGTGCAATTTCAGCCTATTACACACTGAATTCATCATGCATGAGATCAGCTAGATCTACATACACCAAGACCAGAGTGGAATGGAAGACTTTCAGCCGCGAAGCCGACCAAAGAAGCATACACCTCATTCGCCTCCAAGCCGCTTTGTTATGTGAATCTCGTAAGTGGCTGGCTGTTGCCCAGCGGAATAGTGAGACCTTGATGCCACAAAAAAACAG
Source organism: Fusarium cf. aywerte (assembly GCA_011034095.1). Taxonomy (NCBI): domain Eukaryota; kingdom Fungi; phylum Ascomycota; class Sordariomycetes; order Hypocreales; family Nectriaceae; genus Fusarium; species Fusarium cf. aywerte. The sequence goes on from WETZ01000046.1 coordinate 244,623, forward strand.
AATTTAGATCTACCATTTGTCGACTTTACGACCTGTCTCAGAATTTCAGGGAAATGGGGACATAAGATCTGCATCGGCCAAGCCGGCAGGGATGAATAAGCACTACGCATGCATGAATGAATGGAATCCACAGCTCATGAAAACTATATAATATCGAGACCAGTGCGTCCTGTGCCCCTCAACTCTCTTAAACATCATCTTATCGTCTATAAACCAAAGCGAATATCAAAATGACAGTCCATGTAGTCAAGTCCTAAGTAGAAAAACCTCTTTACACTGATCAACTTGACTAACGTATATAGGCTCCCGGAGTTCCGAGACGTTCTGGAAAAGAACAAAACTGTCTTCGTGGACTTCTGGGCTCCATGGTGCGGACCATGTAGATTCATCAGCCCCGTCGTCGAGAAGTAAGCCGGCCCGGTAAACCTGCTTCTGTACAAATCGGCTAATTCCCGATTGTCAGGCTTTCCGAGACTACTGAATCCATCCACTTTATCAAGGTCGACGTCGACGAAGCTGAGGATGTGTCCCAAGAGTACGGCATCCGAGCGATGCCTACATTTATGATTTTCAAAGAGGGTGAAAAGTGTGATGAAGTGGTAGGGGCAGACCCTTCCAAACTAGAGAGATTGATTTCAGAGTACAGGTAGACTCTTCGTGGGGATCAGGTAGCCATTTTGTCACATATGAATTACAAAGCCCCTCGGTGATTATTTAAAGCTAGCTTAAAGCCCTTGATAGAGACGCGGTATTCCTGAATTCGTGGCATTGCAGCCAAATCAACTCCTTTGATCTCACTTATCGAGCTCCAATCAGCAATACGGTGGAACGACTTCCATCTGTCAATGTAGCAAAGTTAAGTGTCCAGGTAGTCTACAGCGCAGCCACCAAGCACTCAAGTATAACAGGATGTTACCTATGAGCGACCTAACAACTATAAAATAAGGTAGAACTCCTCCTCAGGACAACATGCCTTTCACAACTCACATCTGACGACCGATACCAACCCCCAATTCTTTCAACGCCATATAGCTTCATCATGGTGGTTCATGAGATACGATCGTGGGATCCGGAGTACTCGTCTGTCTACTTCTGCAAGTTGGATATTGATTTAGCCAGGGAGGTTTCTGACAAGCTACGCATCCGATGCAAATGCCCGAATGTGTCGCATGCCGCTCACAACATGCTCAACTGCTACGGCTTTGGCGGGCATACCAATTTTAGAAATGACGGGGAGAAACAAGACGAAGGCGACGATTAATAGTATGATGATGCGTTGTCTCGTAATTGAGAGCAATCGCTTGAGTTGCTTATTGTCAAGAGTGTTAACGGGCCGGGTTTCGGATGTCGCTGAGGCCTCGTCTCACTTGTGTATGTACTGGTGCATAGCCTCAGTCTACGCATCATAGCCCACTTACATAATCGGAGCGGAAAGAGACATTTCCTCCCAAGACTACGAACTAATAGGTTGTTGATGTTATTTCGGTAGAAGTTGTAACTTTTGGTGTCTCACCTTCAGGTAGATACCGATATAGTTAAGCTTAAATACTTCCGCGCAGCCGTGGTCAACCCCGCTTTTCAGAAAAGTTGACAGCCGATGGCATCTTCTACGACAACAGCAACAAATCTAATTATCATCATACATTACGAGGCAGACAGCTTCAACTACCTGTAGTTTTTGCCAATCCCATCATTTCCAATTCGAGAACCACTGGCACGATGCCCTTCTATCAGGTCCACCACTCCTGTCCTTTGACACAAAACCAGCGACAACTTTTAGCGACATCCATCACACAATTGCACTGCCGGGCTTTCAATACACCTGCATTTTTTGTCCATGTGCGCTTCTTCCCGGAAGACAATAGCGATAATACCTACTTTGTGGCTGGTTGGCCTCACCCCGCCACGTCTAATCGCATCGTCGGTCTTGTGCGTACCTCGCCATCTCGTTCCAAAGAAGACTTTGACAAGTTGGCAATCGACATTGAGGAATATTGGTACAGCGTTCTTGGAGTTACTCCACCAGAGAAGAAGATGAGGTGGAATGCTGAGGATGAGAAGAAGAGACTCATCATGGTGACTTTTACGCCGATGGTGGCTTTACGAGAAGGAGGAATGACTATTCCTGAGGCTGGTCACGAAGCGAGTTGGCTCAAGGAACAGCTACCCTACATTGAAAGCATGGCGGGCAAGGGGATTCAGGGCTTCAACAGTTTATCTGTTGAGGCAAAAGAAAAGCAGACCTGATGAGCATCGATTCGAATCCTACTTGTAATAATAACTGATATATTTACCTCGCCTAGGTTTCACATATTCCACGTTCTTTCGGTTATCCCAGAACTGAGCCCAGACTTTCTTGTACATCTAATTCATATAACGTCCACCCGCTCATTGACTCTTGTGAAAATCAGCAGAGTTTCAAATTCCCACAGACAATTCGCAGATTATTGTCTCAAATGGAGGTAGATGTTGATTTTAATTAGCTTAACCTCAAGTGTATATTCGTCTGTGAGAATTTGATTGAAATCGTAGGTTAGAGGGGTCACCGGGCACCGCAGACAATAGTCACTCACTGTTGGTTCAGTGGATAACGTGGAGGGAGACTAATTGGTTAGTGCCAAATTACGGCCACACGTCTAGAACGCCAATGTGCCATTTAGTTCCATTGCCCGGTTACTGGGTAGGTTTCATATTGTTTTTTCCTACGCCTAGAACATACGCTCCAAACTGTGGTTGAGGAGTTATGAAAACAAAATGAACAAAGTCTGACCCCAAACATACGACAGGGCGAGAGAAAGGTAAGAACGAATATCAACATAGACAATGTGGCTAATCGCTAGTGTATTGCTCTGATATCGATCGACGACAGCGCTAAGCGAGCCGGTATAGTATCGGGGTTGGATTGGATGGTGTATCCCGTTGTCTTGGTTGAGCCGTATTTTTTCGTCTGTCATGCAAGGTAGTCCGAACGACTATTGAAACAGTGCATGCCCCTCACGTCATAGGTTCGATATCTTTTGTGACCAAAATGACATACATTCGTCTTTCCCACGAATTATGACAAATTGTAGCCAGAATCCCGGGAATAGCACTAATGAAAAAGCAAAGCCAGCAGAAGTCGGGCCTTTTCATGCACAAGTTCAACACAAGCAGACCTGAGACAAGCATGAACCAATCTGTCGGTTATAACTTGGCCGATTTAACAGTAGAGATGTTTGTTTATCTGTGAAACTTGACTTGAGTGTTTAAGGTGACTGATTTCTGTTCCCATTGGTGTTATATAAGTCAGGAACATGTTGTGCCATTTTCGTGAGATTTATCTACACTTAGCTAATCTTTCTTTTAATCTTCTTCAACAACATGATCAACAAGTATAAGCAGCAGGTTCAGAAGCTGGCATCGGAATTCCAAACACTACATGCCAATTCCCAAAATCTCCAATTGACTGCGGCCCAAGTCCAGTTGAATCTCCAGTCTGAACTCGCCATCAAAAGTGCTTCAGCACTGAATCTGCTGAATAAGCTCACTCAACTGATACGAGGCGAGTTCAGCCCAGCGAGCCTTCTTCCACAGGTAGAAACTACCATCAAAGAGCTCGACGCATCCTGGAGAGGGCTTATAGAAGCATCGGGAAGGTCTCTCGACAATATAAGTCTGCATTCGGACAATGTGAGTCTTGTGGCCTCCGATCAATAACTCAACGATCATGAGCTGACCATAACCTGTCAAGATCGTTCGATTTAATCATGTTAGCTTAGGCAACTGGCACAAGCAAGCAATCAACACGCAGATAGAACTCCGCACTATCGAAAGGTTGACAGAAAAGGTTTATAAGACTGAAAAGTCAAACCTTCAGTCTTTGATTCTGGCCCGTCGAGATGCAGAATCTCACGTTGATAGTCTTCAGAACATGCTGATCCAAGCGAAACACCAATATGACAAGTTTGATAAGGTATGCCAGGTTCAACTGTTCGTTACAATATATTCTACTGAAGTATCTTCAAATATAGAACAACACTAATTTCATTACGTGTTAGAGTGCACTTATGCCCCCAATGAGAAAGATGGTTCAGAAACGATTCGAGCATGCCATGAAAATCTGCAAAGTCGACTTACAATGTGCCCAAAGCGCTGTCAAGACCGCTATTGAGCAAAGCGTGGCTACAGAAGCCCGGCTGCGCGACCGAGAAGTAGTGCTTCAAGAGATAAAACGTCTCGTTGCCCGGCAGGCAGATCTCTTGTCTCAGGGTTCATCGTTACTCACCCAAAGCAGCAGTCTTCTATGTGACATAGAACAGGCTGAGGATGAGTTAACTCGCATCAACGCCAATCACTCCCGCGCTGCACGGGTTGTGGGCAAATGGGCCAAGCGCGCTGAGGCGGCTGGTTATGTTTTTTCGAAGGCAGCCCACGCAAACTGCATCTTGACCGTGATTGATATCGTCCTTGAAGACGATACCCTTACTACCGGTTTGGCTGAGATAGTTGAAGATCTGTCAGAGCACGACGATGCAAGGGGGAGTGTGCGTCAAATTATAACCGGTCAGCATCTTGATGGGTTACTTGCTGGGGTGGAACAGCGATTGGAACAGATTCAAGTTGGCGATTCGGGGTCAGATTCCAGCGCTTCGGAGGATGAGGGTCCAGAGACCCCCAGGCTGGCTGGTTCGCATTCGAGGTTCCCTGTTCTCAGTAGTATGAATGGCTTTTTGGAAAAGGACACCAAGAAGCTGTCAGTTCAGCTACTTCCTTCTGATGGATCTGCGGAGAGGTATTGCACCGGCGTTTGAGAGGACCTACTTAGACTTTACTACACTAACTATATAATTGTAATCATAATGGAAAGCCTATCTTCTGAAGCCCAACCGTCGATAACTCCATTCGACATGCTACATGCCATGTAACCAATGAAGATTAGTGACTAGTTGCCAAGGTAACTAACTAACTATGCAAATGGATCAAAGCATATTTGCGAGCGAAGAATTGATAACTCCATTAAAAATTGCATTTTTCTCAGGGGTTTTGCCTTATTAAGTTCGTTATTCTGGGGTGTTAATCTGACTGCCGGCAGATCCAACGCTGTGACTGGTCGTGGGGATGAATAATCGGGCCTTATCGTTATCGTAAAATTAACTTCCCCCTTTCTCGCTCCCTTTACAGAAAAAGAAAAACAACATATGTTAATATTTTTTTGACAGTAAACATAAACAGAGGTGCTGACAGTATTAGCATATCTCAGGCGCGCGTGATTCTGTAGAAAGATATTTCTTGTACTGGTCTTGATACGCATGCACATTCCTCTAAAACCCTGAATTGACACACGATACCTGATCCATCATGCCAACCGCTAAATCCACGAACCCCGGTACGTGGTCCAGGACTAAACCCATGCCTGGGCAACGACTTATCGAAGATCCTGGTGCGGGCGAATTTCGTATACAAACCGTGGCTGCTCTTGCAGAGTACAGAAATTTCAGCACCGAAGAACACAGACTCCAAGACTACAAAGAAATGAATATCATCAGCGCTGCCGGGCCCTCTCATCAACAATTCAGCAAGGTGACCAGCACGGAACTCCCAAAGAGTGGGAGACTAGCCCTGTATGTTTTCTGATAGCGCATGCAACATTAGGTTAGGTAGCTAACATGAGCAGTCTCCGAGGGAAAGGAATCGAGATCCACGTTGGCGGTGAGACGCCATCAGACGAAAACACATGGACTCTCCCAGTCAACCTGATCTCACAACACTCAGAATACTTTAAAGCCGCCTGTCTATGGAACACGAAAGGTAAGATCAGTCTGCCAGAATACGACCCAATTGTTTTCAGCCTCTTCGTGGAATGGATGTATTACACAACCTACGACACCTTCAAGCTCGAGCCACGTCCAAGCATTCACGCGCAATGCTGGGTTCTCGCCGACTATCTGCTCTGCAACGAGTTCAAAAACTACGCAATGAGACGTCTCTTCAAGGAACATGTAGATATATCTACTTTATTCGGCAGCGCTATTAGCTACCAAGACGTCGAGTACGTGTGCAGCTCTGCGGCGCCGGACTCGAAGTTGAGACAGTTCTACATGAACTTTGTGGTAGATCATTTTGCCAATACGAAGATGCTGCGTGGAAGCACGGCAGACTGGGATAAAATTCTGCAGAACTACCCACAGACCCGTTCTGATGTGTACAGCAAGATGAGATACCCTAAGACAATTCATATGAAAGGAATTGAAGAGTACTTAGAGGGTACTGAAAACAAGCAGGAATCTCATCTTAGAATGGATGTCGGCCTGGCAGGGTTGTTTATCGGGGAGACAGCGAACAAACAAATAGAGTCCAACGGTGACGGTGACCTTGGTAAAGTGAGTGACAGCGCTTGTTATCAAGGGAAGGAAACAAGCATGTTTCAACCCTTGAAGATAAGAACCTATCCCAAGCTAATCGAATGATAGACAAAAAAAGATTTTCAATTTAGCTTCGATACTGCGCCGTTCGTACCGAGCTTTTCTCCAAAAGTCAAGCTCGATCTACCGCAGATGCCCATCACGGCCGATGAAAAGGAGAATTTTCCCGAGATTGGAGATGACGGCGGCAGTACGAATAGCATTGGATTATCAGAATCGGAGGGGACTAATGAAGGATAATATCTATGTAAATAATACAGGGATGGTAACGACAGCGCAGGAGCCCTCACAACATCTGTCCAGTTCGATATGACTGGTTGGGTCAGTGTACTGTATCAACTTACGAAATTGAGTAGTGCCTATAGATCCCGAGGCCAGTTCTCAATCTGGCTAAGGGCTTATTTAGCAAAAACATTAGATGCGTCTATATTGATTCACTGGTTAAAGCTATAGAATGTTACTAGCGGTATTTATAGGTACTACTCAATTTCATGAGTCGATACGGCAGCTCAAGGGTAGGTGGAACTGATCTGACATGTTTACAAAGAAACGGAACCAGTCCGACTGCACGGTTACTCTAGGCCGGCCATTGCAGGAGCTATAGTGTGCAACTAAGATTGCTCAATTCGCCCTACCACAACTAGCCTATATCAGCGACATCATTCTTGTGGTGCACGAGCAATGCGCGTCTGCGAATTGCAGTGACAGATGCCAACCAGGATGTATTGATGTAAACTCAAAATAACACGCAGCAAAGTCAGATTACGTGCAGCAATTGGCAGGGATACGCGGCAAGAAAGGGGCATTACACTAAATATGGAAGGCGGTGAGACGCGGCATCTACAATATTGCCAAAACTTTAACAAATCTGGTCTCGATCTTTACTTATCCCTGGGTTGCATTGCATTGCATCATGTTCCACTATCAAGATTTATACTATTCTTAATTGTCTTCTTATCATTCATTATCAAATGTGATCTTCTTATTACTTCACTACCCTCATTGCTATCCAAGACCACCTTCAATGGGTGCTCAATTGCAGTTCTCACTCATCCTCAATTGAGTCCAACGTCCTCGTTGAGCCATTGACAACATGTCACATCGAATACCCATCGGTCCAGTAGCTGGCCAGCAACTTCTCGACCCATGGAGCCATGGAATCGGTATTATGCGCGATGTCTGCTCGCGCTGGTCAGAGCTCGACATTACCCAAATTGGTTCCCTCATCGCTATAGCCGGCACGGTACCCACTGCCTGGAGATTCCTCAACGGTTTATGGCATGAAGTTTACGGCACAATAAGACGCTTCTTCCTGGCATCCGTAACGATTCCTGGCGGCGACCCTCTCAACAGGAGTGTCGTCAAATGGATACTAGCCAACCGGGAACGGCACTATCGCTCATTTCATGGAAGGACTGATGTTGGACAAAATGGTGATCGCGCAGCAGCTCTTAAAAAGACACGACATTCAATTCAGTACTCGCCTCATTGGAACACGAGATGGCTTTTTTGGGGTGGAAACTTGTTCCTTGTCACCAGACGGATTGACGATTTCAGTTCGTCACTATCAGATCCTAGCTACGATGGTATTGGAGGTGAAGAAATCACCGTGAGCTGTTTCGGCTGGTCAGCAGAGCCCATCAAGTCATTCATCGAATCTTGTCGCGAATACTCAGACCGTCAAACTCAATTTTTCGTCATTATTTACTCGCGCGATCGATATGGTCTGTCATGGAAACCCAAGGCTCGCAAGCCAATTCGATACCTGGAAACTGTTCACTTCGATAACAAGACCAAACAAGAACTTCTGGGTGACATCAGAAATTACCTGGATCCCAAGACGCAAAAGAGGTATCAGAGCCGAAGTATGCCTTATCGCCGCGGTTATCTCTTCTACGGACCCCCTGGAACTGGAAAGTCGTCGCTGTCAGTCGCTATCGCCGGCGAATTTGGTCTGGATCTTTATGAAGTCAAGATTCCTAGTGTCGCGACAGATGCGGACCTGGAACAAATGTTTCAGGAAATTCCACCGCGCTGTGTTGTGTTGCTGGAGGATATCGACGCTGTATGGACAGATCGTTCCAACTCTGACAACGGACAAGAGAACAGTGGTTCAGCGCCAAACTGTACCTTATCAGGGCTGCTGAACGTCTTGGATGGAGTGGGTTCTGTGGAAGGACGAATTATAATCATGACGACAAATCACCCAGAACAACTCGATGCCGCCCTAGTCCGACCAGGCCGAGTCGACATGAAAGTCCTATTGGGCAACATCAGTCGCAAGTCAGCAGAGGAGATGTTCATCCGCATGTTTTCTCCCGATCTTGGTTGCACGTCGCATCTCGATATGAGCGAGATCAAAGAGTTGGCAGCAGAGTTTGCCAAAGAGATCCCAGATGATACGTTTACGCCGTCCCAATTACAGGGTTTCTTCCAATTGCATCTGGAAAGTCCACATGAGGCTGCCTCGAGTATAGGTGCTTGGGTTAAGAAAGAGCTCGAGAAGAGCTCGGAAAAGGAGTTTGAAGTTATTACTGATCGAAGAAAATTGTAAGATGGAACCAATATGTGTACATTATGTATCAATAAGGTAGTGTAAAGGTCTTGTTAAATATTATGGATTTTTCATTCCCTATACAAATAAACGTCAAAATTCATCTAGATTCAACTCCATGTCTTCCATTTAATAGCAGTTTCCTTCATAGCAGTTCACATGGCAATCGTCCCTTATTGAAAGTCAGCAAATTATATCAGCTCATCAGGTATTTCTATACTTACTCTGTATCACCGCACATCCAAGTGTTTTTGTTGCAGCACTGCTTGTCTGTGCCCACACATGTCGCGTTAGAGTGAGGAGGTCCACAAAGACCATTATAAGCGCGAATGGGTTCTGGGACTAAAGACTCTTGTTAGCCACACTGTTTCGAATCGAGAAACGTTGTTGGGAACTCACATCCTTCCACACAATATCTAATATCAGGCAGGATATTCTTGCAATCACCCTTGAGCCTAGGGTTCAGCTCGTAAAAGGTATCCAGAGTGATTTCATATTTCTTGGCTATCGTGGCACACGTTTTGTCGTCAACTTTGGATCCAGTCTTGGTGCTGAATCGACAGTTGATGCCGCCGGTCTCCATAACTCTGGCCTGCCATGTTGACGGTTGACACTCATCAGCAGCAATGGCTGGGCTGACAAGAGCTAACCCGACGATGGAGAGATGCTTCCACGAAAACATTGTGGGGAAAGAAAAATAGATAGTAATCGTGTAAATACGCTGAAGGTCAGTGATAAAAGGTGATGTGATATATTTAAGACTTGCTACTCATGTCGGACCCTTATCACCCTTCACGGCCATGACCGACAGATTAACGAGCTAACAGGGCTGAATGGGGCGGGCGAGATGAGCCCCGCTTAGTGTGATGGTCTCTGCATATTTTTGAAACAGCACTGCTTACTTCAATGCTCCTATGTACATCCCAGGCCCGTGCTGCAAGGCACTAGAATCCTTTTTCCGTAAAAAGGACGGTTGAAGATATTGAGCCGTTTCATCTAAACGGCAAATAGCAGACGAAATTTTGAGCTATTTGTCGACTCGATCATCGGAGCCGCCCCAAACGATAATTTTAAGGTAAATGATCCCTGAACACCTACAAGGACATGGTACGTCCTTCTGAGCGAATGTGACTGCATAGACTTTCAGCTCAACGTGATTTCTTGATTACATTCATGCAAGGCACAAATCGGGTCCCTGGCAAAGGTAAGCTTACAGTCACATTCGGGTAATTCGGACAGCAACGGGAGCACTTGACAGAGCGGCCCATTAAGCTGTTTAGGGTGATTCTGTTCATCGCCCTGCACCTCGCTTTCCTGTCGAGAAGATGTGACAAGTTACAAAACAAAACATAGCCACTACAGGAATGTGTTTGGCGATGATCGTCATTTTTTTAATCTCCGTATGTTACAATAAGCTAAACTAATGCTGCACATCGTTGGGGTACATCTCCTCCAAAATCTGCCAGATTCGTCGGCGATTAGTGAATCCACCAGGGACACGCAGGCCAACCTTGTCATAGCTCCACGCAATATCGTTGTCTTCCTGTGCCTCTCGAGGTGATATCTGTGCTGGACTCATTACCTGCCTGGTGATCTTTTCCCAGTTCCACTTTTCAATCTCGGCAGTTTCCTTGCCAGTTTTGTCATAGACGACTTGGGCATCAAGGTCCCAGAGGAAGGGAATTTGGAAAAAGACCTGCTTCCACATGGATTGCGGCATCGAGTAGTTGCATTCGAGCGAGGTTCGACCATGCTGGAAAAAGGAGCAGATATGGTCTTTGACCTCCTGAGGTAATGCCCCAATGTGATTCCTGAACTGTTTGAGATCCTCTCGTAGCTGGCTGGAGGGCTCCGGTGCATGCTCAAGATTTGCGATTAGCTCAGTAGTTAAATTCGGGATGGCAATAGGGTCCTCATCCCACTGTCAAACAATTGTCAGTAAAAGATACCCGGATTACTTCTAAAAGCAAGTTCAAACATACCCAACCATCCCACTCGTTTCCATATAAAAAGAGACTGGGTGAAGGAACGTAGTAGCGTTCCAAGCCGCAGGAAAAGGGCTTTCCAGGTTGAGGATTTGGTATAGAAGGAGTAAAATGCATGCCAACGCTGCCAGAATCCTCCATTTTGGACCTAGCGCAACGGCGTTCTAATGTCAACCAGAGCTCTCCAAGTGAGCGGACTTTGGCATTGGGCGACGTTCTCATTACGCGATAGAGAAGATCTTCGCAAGTTTTGTGTATGCCAACATACATCTTCCCCATCCATTCCGAAGGATCTTCTGCGTCTTCGTTGACATCGTAGTCCCATTGAGGATGTATTTCTTCGCGATCAGGGGGAAAAGTCAGGTTGCCACGATAATTGTTCGCAAAAGCATCATAACGTGTGACATGTTCATCTGTCAACTCCAAAGACGGGAGCGCCCCACAGAGTTCTGGCCAATGTGGACCAGAAAGTGCAACAACTTCACCCAGAAGCACCAAGCCACAAATTGTGCAATGAATAAAATCAGGGTTGTATGCCATAGTGTATTGGGGCCGGAATTGGTGAAAGCAAGCGAAAGGAAAGGAACGGTGATGAAGAAAGACCAACTACTTCAAAAAAAAAATGTAAAAGGCTGAGCAACTTGGCGCTGTATGAGATGAATAGAGGTACGGGGATGATTGAAAGAGAGGTATCATTCGATGAAACGTTGGGAGGATTTGCAAGAGATGAAAACCCCTCATGACAGCGGAGAAAACGACCCTGATGCGGTTATCACCGCCGCTTGTGCTTGTTTTTAGGGCGGGCTGAGATGTGAGTGCGCCTAGGCCATCCACTATAGTAGATATGTATGCTGCTATAGTGACTGTCAGCCTTATGTACAGTGGGGTCTACAGTGATCTGCTCTCCACAGTGGACGTGATTAGGCGGGTTTCTTTGGATCGCAGCGAATAGTATGTCCCGCCCCCAAGGACCCTTCTTCATTGCACGGCCACTGCAGTTGTTTCAAAACAAGACATTACGGACGCTAAGAATCGCTCGCACCTGGATGTGAAAATCTGATGTGTGGTCAAGCCAGGGTTTGACCTTGTACATCTTCTCAGCACTTCTCCATTACACATGGTCCGCGATGCATGTCAGACTCCTCTCATTTCGCCCTTGACCGTAGTATTCCTGTCCATGGGCGCAATGTTCATGATGTAACCACTGCGCCATTTAGGAAGTGAATTAGTTGTGATAAACGGATACCAAGCATGGACCGGGATAGCCGTAGGATGTTACAACAAATCTCGTCGGAGTAGCTAGCTGAAGTGCTTCTTCCCACTCTTCTAGTATTGGAGATCCTGGGAAATCCATGGCACCATAGTATATAGACAATGTGACACCCTGACAGTTCTTGTTATTGCTACCTCACATTCGTTTCCTTCAACGGAAGTTCATTCTCTTGTTTGTCAATCGTTTGACCAAGTCATTCTTTTACTGTCGTTTATACTATGAAACGCTCTTTACTTTTGGCTCTTTGGAGCACGGGGGTTTTGGGCGGTCCCTGCAAACCATCCAAGCCCTCAGAAACCTCAACCGCTTACGGTATACCAGCCGAGAGTAATCACATCTCTTTGGGACTTTCATCCACAAATCTAGACTCAACGAAAACGGGTCAAGATGTTGCGCATGAAACCTCAACAGAAACCTTCCCTCATGAGAGCGGTCAGATCTCAGTGTCCATTCCCTTCTCTCAGTCCGACTTAAGCTCTCATACGCAAGGCTCTGGATCCGATACAATCGGGCTTCCAGAGGGTTCTTTGACTGGTACAGGATCTCTTCCAAAGCCAACTTCGGAAGGTGACAACGTGCCAAATTCCAGCACTGTCGAGGTCGACCCTGTAGAGGCTTCTGGAGGTGCGAGTAACTCCGAATCCCCTTCATCTCCACAGAGTGAGGACTCTCCATTCACAAGCACTGCTGGCTCCCCTGGAGAGCACTCTGGTACTGTTACCAACTCTGAGGCTTCTGGCATTACCACCAGCTCTAATGAATCCGGAAACCCCTCTGACACTGCTTCTGGTTTCACTGAAGGATCCCCTGGCACTCTAGTCAATACCGAAGCTTCCGGCCAACCAACCGGACCTGTTACTGTACCAGGAGAGCCCGGAAATACAGACAGTCCCACATCCATCTTGGGGGGCGTTTCTGACGACTCATCTACCACTGCCACAATGCCAGGCGAGGCTGGCGCCACTACTCCTGGCGGACCTCCTGGTGATGCTTCTGAGACATCTTTCTCAGACAGCGATTCCAACCCAACTGGAGTTGCCTCAGACGGAACTAGCAACGGAGGCCCAGCTGCCTCGCATGCCCCCTCAGACACACTGGGATCACCAGAGGAGACCATCTCTGCTTCTGGTAACCCAACTACTGGTAACCCAGCTACTGGCACTCAGCAAGGTGAAGACACTGCGACACAAACTGGCTCAGCTCCCGGTACAGATGTAGCTCCAACTGATCCCGGAAGCACCGTTCCAAGCGATCAGGTCACTCTAACCCAGAGCAATGGCGATGAGTTCACGTCCACAGCCTCCGGAGACGCTACCGGAGACAGTTCGGGAGCTGTCACGACAGATGCAAATGGCATGACCACCACCCTTCCCGGAGATCAAGACCAGACCACCGAGTCCCCAGAGCAGTCAACTGGTGGCTCTGGTGACCAGAGCTCAGATGGTAGCACCAATGAGACGTCTCTTGGTCAAGAAGGTTCTTCAGCCGCCAGCACCACTGATGCAAATGGTGTGCCAACCACTATTCCTGGGGATCAAGACCAGACCACTGGATTTCCAGAACAGCCAGCTGGTGTTTCTAGCGGCCAGAGCTCAGACGGCATCATCAACGAGACGTCTTCTGGCCAAGAAGACTCTTCAGTCGCCAGCACCAGTGATGCAAACGCTGCTCAGCCAACAACGGGAGAAGGCAATGCTACCACTGAACCTGTTCCTGATAACACCGATGCTTCATCTACTGGATCATCTGAAGCTAACAATGGTGCTACTACAACTGGAGCCGGACCCGCTGAGACAACGGACACGAATGGCGTCCCATCGACAACAGTGCCTGGTCCATCCGCCACTGCCAACCCTATCACCACCGCTGCTACAACTGGGACTGGCATGCCAGTCGTGACAGAAGCCCCTCCTGGTTTCAATCCCAGCACTGTTAGCGACCACCCTGAATGGACCTCCAATACTTGGATCACTACCACTTCAGAGGGTTCTTCTGACCCAACTATTGTCCCAGTCCTCGTCGGTTGCAAGAAGTGTGGCGGAAGTGGCTCTGGAATTATTCTCTGGGGCTTCCCTGGCGTTCCTGGTACTTGGTTCCAGCTCCCAGGCCTGCCTAAGTTCTCTTTCCCTTGCATCCCTCCCGCTTCCGGCTGTACATCAACGCCTGTGACTGAAGAGAGTGGAGAGGACGGTGATGATGATGATGATGACGACGATGACTCTTCTTCAACTACCTGCACTGATAAGGCCACTGTCACTGATTGCTTTGTTGCCTGCACAACATATACTGGGCCGGCTGGAGAAACTCTTACCCCAGAGTGTCAAACAACCTGCACTAAAACACATACGGGATGTAGTGTCACTGGTACAACCACCACATCTTCTGCTGAAGCGTGCGGACCCTCTGGAGACAGCGAGTGTACCACATGCAAAGTTGATCTCACTGCCAACGATGATTCTGAGTCACTGAAGCGAAGATCTCTTGAACGAAGAGGCGGAGTGGACATCAAGAAAAACATTGCAGGCTGCGATTGGTCTGGTAGCGCAGTCGGTGCACCAAGATTCCCTGCGTACCCAGGTGGAAACCTTGTTTTGAACAACGAAGGTGCTGTCGTGGCTCAGAAGTCTCCTTTGGATCAGATCAAGCGATGGTGGCGAACAACGCGCGACACCAAGTGTGTGCCGTCTCTTAACCACATTGGAGAGGCTCAGTATCCCAAGTCAGGCCTAACAGATGTTGAAGGACCTTCCATTGATCATGTTTATGAGAAGAGTATGCTCTTGGACTTCTGGAGGTTTATTATTGATCCAGCCGCCGCCCCTGTGGTTGGAATGACGGCCGGAACACCTGACAAGATCAATTGTGACGATATCAAGTCCTATGGTGGCATCAACTCCGGTACAAACCTGATCCAAAAAGTGTTTGACACCTACCCTGGCAGCGCAGAGGTTCTCATGCCCAACAACGCCCAGTTTATGGACGACTTTATTGGTATGGATCAGTGGACCAACGGTAATGCGAAGGCCCAGATCACGGATCCTCAGGGCACCAAGGCCCAGGCCGACAAGAAGACCACCAATGGCAAAGCGGTGAAAGCGAACACAAACGTTGCCAACGCGAAGAGATGGATCGAGGATAAGTTGCTCTTCCTCGAGGCACTGGCAATAGGTGTCGAGATGTTCAATGTCCAAGAGGCCAAGGATGCTCTCATTCGACAGAACCTTCGCATTTACCAAACCCTTGTCGATATGGACGAGAACGCAAAGAACTGTATGAAGGATGACGCTGTCATCAACGGTGTCTGGTCATTTGCAGATAAATACCAGACCTTCATGGCTGACAGATTCACTGGCAACAAGGACTACTCTATGAACCAGGGTGTGGTTTATGCTAAGAACAAGCTCCTCACTGCTTTGGCGACGGACGTTGCAAATGCCGCCAAGATCAAGAACATTCCCGCAGGTGATCTTAGCTCTTGGCAAAAGAGGTTAACCAATATGCAATCCGCAAGCCGTGCCTGGGAAGTGTCCGTCACTTTTGTTTGGGCTGGACCAACTACAGTCAAGAGAGATAGCGATGGTCTCTCTTGTGACCGCCCCAACCCATCCTTGACTACTGAGTCCACGACTGAGCCTACTACCGACTCTACTACATTTGCGACATCTGTAAGAACATCATCCGACATTACAATGAGTGATGAAGTGACATCTTCCAAGGAAGAGGTACCTTCCACAACAGAGGGGGCCACTTCCTCGGACAACCCGCCCCGCTTGACAGATCTCCCCACGCTCACCCAACAAGTCCCCGATACCACCATCTCCACCCCAGATGGCAGCTCATGTGCTGAGACCGCCACTGTTACCAACTGCAACGTCGGTATCGGGGGAGGTCATGGCGGAGCCGCTTGTATAGAGAGAGAGACCTGCAACTCATGGGTCAATACCAAGACCACAAGTACCACTCCCTCGCCGACGCCTACTCTTGCGAAGCCCGATCCCGGCCAGAACGAGAAGCACTGCTACAACTCTGGTCAGAAGTCCAACTATGATGCCATCACCTACGCTGCTGAATCGTTCTGTCGCGATGTAGTCAACGACAAGGTTCAAGGCCCAGTCTGGTCGAACTACAAGCTCGAGGGCAAGAAGGTGCCTAGCACAGGTTACCACTTCAAGCTTGCCTTCCAAGTGTATGAGGGATGTGTGTGGACAGCGAACTATGATGAATGTATGCGTTATATGAAGGTTCCTATTGATAGTTGTGACTGCTCTGCCAAGGGCAACAAGCAGGGTGGATGGGTTGAGAATAATTGCATTATGGCTAGGATTGACCCCAATAGTGGTATTTAATTATACATATCGAGTTTAAATATATATGGTTATAAGTTAATTACTAGAGTCTGAATGCGTGAAGAAAAAACCGAGAAGATGCTGACAGTTGCAGAACCAGCTGTAGGCATGCTTGGATTAAACAGTCCTGACTAATGAATCAGAGTTTGATGCTAGCATGCGCTTCAAGTCATGCAAAGGGGTTAACTAAATAAGTGGATTAACTAAAGGAGAAGTGGAGCAAACTAACGAACCAAGGAATCTGTACATAAGCTAACAATTTTTTCGGTTGTCTCATTGACTAATGTTTGCTTAGAATTAGAAATAGTCCATGGAGTCCGTCAAAGCTTTTTAACATGCTGCCAGGATAAATACTTTTAGTCCGCTAGATCCGCTCTACTTCCGCCAACTCAATCTCTGTGTTGCCAGAATGCCGACCAAGATTCCCAAAGCCTGTGAACCATGCCGATTACGCAAAAAGAGATGCAACGGTTCTCACCCTTGCAATCATCCTGATTGCCAAGATTCACCACAGATTTGCGTATATCGACCAAAAACTCGGAACAGAAGATCGAAGCGAGACAACATCAACAACAACAACAACCAACCTACAGCACAGCTACCTCTCCTGGGGTCCGGCCATTCAGTTAATGGTAGTTCTCCGTCGTCGTGGAATTCTCGCCAGAGCGTTGAGCCCGCTACCGACCAGGGAGTCCAACAAGAGGTTTACCACAGCGTCACCGAGACACACTTATCGCCCACATCAACCGACAGCTCCCAGCTATTCTATGGACCTTCATCCTATTTTGCGTTTCTTCAGCAGATACATCGCGGCGTCCTACCATCGACCCATAATGGCCTTTCCGATCAGAGTGAGGCCCGATCTGGCCTCGACACCTTCATGCAGAGATCGATATTTTTCGGGACACCATCCAGGATTAGCCCAGAGGCAATTCGATCCGAAAGCATCCAACTAGCGCCTATATCGCGGGAAATGGCACACGAATTTCTCGAGTCCTTCAAGACTGCATCCTATCACCGTCTTCCCTTCTATACCCTGAGTGAGCTAGACGGCCTCTTGGAAAGTCTATACAACTCGCAATGTGCACGCAACATACCGCCACAGACTAAAGCAAGCTTTTTAGCAGTGCTGGCCATCGGGGCTCTTTCCACGCCACAAACGGACCTAGCAGAAACTCTTTTTACGGAGGCCAGACGAGAGGCAGTCATCTTGGACGACGCAGTAACATTGAAAACACTTCAGCTTTCCCTCTTGTTCGCCGACTACCAAATCAATATGGGGCGTCCTAACTCGACCTATCTACACCTAGGTGTAGCTTGCAGGAGGGCCTTTGCGCTGGGCTTGCACCTGGGAGCACTTTCTACCAGATTGGATAGTCTTACATTGCAAAATCACCAAACCACAATTTGGTCGCTCTACTTCTACGAAACGCAAGTTGACTCCTCCAAGAATAAATCGCTATGGCTGACATGTAGTAGATATCAGGCTCTATCCCTAGGACGGCGGAGCGGTTTGAAGCTCAAGGATATTGCGTGTCCGTTTCCAACTGAGCCACTCCCCACCGTCAAGTTGTGCCGAATCGCCATAATCATGGAAGACGCTGCAGAATCTATATATGGAAGAAAGGCCACTTCGATTCGACAGCTATATGTCGTTGCAGATCAGTTGCGCGGCCGTCTTCAGCAATTTGCTCAAGACTGTGGTATTGCGTTTGCGCATTCAGGTATCGAACAGGAAACTCTTGAGGTTCACGAGTCTATCACATTGCATAATCGTATGTGGAAAGGACGACTTGTATTGTTCAGCGAGCTGACATTTTTTGCAGTGTACTACCACGCCATGATCCTGATCTTTCGCCCTTTTCTAGTTGCCAATCAAGCCATGCGCCTTAGCGGCAGGACAAGCGAGGTCAAAGATATGTGGTTACGTCAGGCTTGCAGACATGCTGTCGATGCGGCCCAGGATCTGATCGAATTTTCTGTCAATATGAGTCAAGTCTGCACGGTGAGTAAACCCTTCAACCCAAATCACATTACAATCTCTAAACAAATTTCCTGCAGGCTTCCCGTTATCAAGCGTTCTTTATCGAATGCAGCTGTGCAGTCCTGCTCTATGATATCCTCTGCCAGCATTCGAAGTATTTGTTCCACATGGAATACATCCAAAAGGCAATGCAGACTATGTCCTCTATGGTAGCAGATGAGCCTGTGATATCTTCTTTGAACTCGATTCGTCGTGTCCTAGTAACGATCGAGGCATCAATCTCCGGCCAGACTCGTGACCAACAATCAATGGTACCGCATAGTGTTCCAACACCCTCCCACCAACACTCTCGTATACAATTCCCTCCATTGAACCAGATGGAGATGAACGAATCGTGCAGAATGATCCTTCTCTCAGACGGCGTAAGCACTGAAGACAACAGATCGCACTCTTTTGCGCCCGGATTGCCCAACTCGACCACAGACCAAGACTGGACAGACTCGACCCATTTTAACCTCAATGTAATGACGACTGACCTTTTCGACTTCTTTCCATTGGATATGTCGACACCTTTGGACGATGTGGCTGCGAATAGTGTAGACATATCTTGATAAGATATACCTGAGAGCTCACTGGGCTTGCACCAGATAAATTTAACTTTTAAAACTAATACCTGTACAGGTTCTGAAGCGTCTATTATCCACATGAATATAAGAATTAAATTACCTCATCATCGAAAATGACTCTTCATTATTGAATGTAGCTTTCTATCTTTGGGAGTTTCTCTGTTGCGTTAGTATAAAACCCGGCAGGGTAACCAATATTAAGAACTCTAACATTCCACAATATAATTATTTTATCAAATTTATAAATATATTAAAGATATAGCTAATTCCTCAAGGACTGTTAAACATAACATAAGTATTAATTGGTGACAACCTGAAGCAGGTGGCCAGTCATTCACTTATGATAAGCTATATAACACAATAAATAATGTAATTACGTTGAGTACTACAATCTTCAACCCCCAAGAGACATCTATCTATATATATATACTCTGCATCGATACACAAAAGTTTGTAGGTTCCACCAGGTTTCAATTTGCTGTCATTGTTGATTCAACTTGCTGTCTTAGTTGACTTTGTGCGCAGCTTCATCATGAGAAAAACGAGAGCATATGAGCTGACGCAAAATAATGCTGTGATTCCAACCTGTTAAGCTTCAGTTAGTACGTGGATAAAAGACAGGGACTCAGTCTAGTGACTCACATCTCTCCAGCCAAAGTATCTTTCGTCAATCTTGAATTGGCTCAGATAGTCAGCTCCTGTAGTGTAGGGACAATACGAACAACTCTCCGTCGAGTTAGGATCAACAACGTAGCCGCTGTTCTCACGAATGAAGTCTGTCATATAATCCCCACAAGTGGTACTATTGCCGGTCGGTAGTGAGATACGGGTCAACTCCTCGGGTCGACAATCGACCTGGACGTCCCACACAACAGGCTCCAACAGACCGCCTATCAAATAGGTGAATGGATCCAGGTAATACATCCAGTATCTCCAGAAAGGCTGGATCTGGTTGTAGGGAACAACGACACCACAGAAGTTGATCAGCCCGGCACCAATGAATACAGGGTTTGCCAGGGCTGCAAAGTAATCGTTGGGGGAGTATGCAGCGATGGCTTGACCAATTGACGTGTACAAGAACTCGTAGACTGATGATGTTAGTCGATGGATAGTTACGAGTGTTTCGATCATTAACTTACGGATCATTTGGAGGTAGACTTGGCCAGAGATGGAGGCTCTGACTGGAAAGCCGGCGGTAAAGTACCAGCAAGCAAAGTAGATCGTGCCGCAGATGATAAGGACTGGGATCTCGGAGATAAGCTGTCCTGAGATAAAGGCGAACCAGTGATAGATCTTCGACTTCTTCTCTCGATTCTCGAAAATGTCTCTGTTTCGAATGAAGAGAGGCTGAAGCTGGTTTATGGCACCTGGTGCGACAAAAACAAAATTGAAGACGGACATCAGCCGTAACTGTAGATCAAAGGATCCGTTCCCAATCATCCAAAAGGTGAAGCCACTGAATAATGCGTTGGATATGTGCAGACCGATCTTGTTCCAGATATAATCTGGGTTTCGCCATAGTGCCATGAGTTGACGGTAGATGACGACCCGAGTCTGGTATCGGATGGGAGTTGCAAAATCCTTGCAATCAGCCTCGGACTCGTGCGAAACTTTCTCACTTGAATCAGCATTTTCGGGAGTCTTCCGTTCCAGTTCTTCCAGTTCAATAAGAGCCTCTTTTCGCTCCTTGGAGTCATTCCAAATCTGAGGCCAATCCACATGAGAACCAAAACGCCCTTGGACCACATCAACAATAAACTCGGCGGGGTTTATATCACCAGCTGGAGAGGCGCCATTGTCGGCAAAGTACTTGAGCACGGTAGCAGAGTCTTTGCCTGTGGGACCAAAATATGTGGTTCGACCGCCCTTGGCAAGGAGAAGAAGGACATCAAAGGCTTCAAAGAGGGCGGCTGAAGGCTGGTGGATGGTGCAAATGATAGTCTGACCCGACATTGCCAGCTTGCGCATGAAACGGCAGATTTGGAAAGCAGACTGTCCATCGAGACCAGACGTGGGCTCATCAAGAAACAGCAATGAAGGCTTGGCGACAAGTTCAACAGCCAGTGTCAGTCGTTTTCGTTGTTCAATAGACAGGCCCTGGCCAGGAGCTCCAACAACAGCATGTTTGAGGGTACCGAGTTCCAAGAGGTCAATGATCTGATCGACGTAGGCGTCCTTGTCAGCCTCGCTGACCTCATAAGGCTGCCGTAGTCGTGCCGAGAAGCGAAGTGCCTCAAGTACAGTTGCAGTAGGCTCGTGGATGTCGTTCTGTTCGCAGTATCCAGTTGTCCGTTGGAACATAATACCCTGGGGCCTACCATTAACCATGATACTCCCTTCAAGACGGCCAGAGTCCTTGCGTTGAGCCAAGACGTCCATGAGTGTCGTTTTGCCGGCACCTGAGGAACCCATCAAAGCGACCAGCTGACCCGGTTTGACAAAGCCGGAGACGTTCTGCAAGAGCTGCTTCTCATGACCCTCGTGGTGGACAAAGTAATTGATATTCTTGAAAGTGAAGGTGGTTGCCAAGGTCGATATAACATCATGTTGTTCAGGCAGGGCAGTTGAAGCGGTGCGTTCAGGGTCATCTCTCAGAGACAACTCCTTTGCCTGACTTCGGCGATCATACAAGATCATGGACCCTCCACCTGAAGCGAGGTTCACTTCAAAACCGATAGCAGCCGTAATTGAGAAGAATATCCAGAAAGCGATAATGATACCAGCATTCCTCCAGACCTCAGTACCAGCAATATCGTACTGGAGGCTCAAGTATGAAGCACCATCAATTTGATCCCCGCTCGACCCAATGACGGTGCAGCTTCTGAATTGATCGTCATCATAGCCTGGCCCAAAAGGCACAAATTGGGGTTCGACACATGACAGAGTTAGGTCCCCCATCTCGCTGGCCATAACAGCTGAAAATGCGTAGCTTGCAGGATTGATGTATGCTATCCAGCGGAACCAGGGATGCATCTTAGTGATTGGAATGAGATAACCTGGTATGTATTAGAATAGCGAGTAAAAGGCGTGGATTCGATCGGACTTACCGGCGTATATCATCATAACCATAGTAATCCAACCGCTGATCTGGGCAGCCAACCCAAAATGCTTGCACCACGCACCGATAGTGCGGTACAGAGAGGTGAAGCATAGGGTGGCGAGGAGGTATATGAACCAGTTGGTAAAAAACTTGCCAGCGTCGTGCTGGTAGCCTACCATGAAATAGTAGATAAGGTTGAACAAGCTGAACATGAAGATAACGAAAGGAATATCGGTAAGAACGCAGGCCAGTGCGTAAGCTCCGGGTCGATTAAACGACAAACGTTTATGTCGAGTGAGAATAGATCGGCCCTCGAAAGATGCTGCCGTCTCAGCCATCTTGTTTAGGCACCACAGCAAGATGGGGTAGAACAGGGCTCCAGGCTTCCGAAAAATAGAAGTGCTGTCCTCAGGAAGGTTGTACATCAGACTACCTGTCACCAGAGCCATGGCTAGTGATGACGCCAACTGAAGCCCATTTGAAAAGCGATCTCCCCAAAGGATCTGGAATTGTCTGTGATATTTTAGCGGAATCCTTTCATGTGTAATCATGGGATGTGGTGTTACCTGAGAGCACAGATCCAAACCTGGCGAAAGAAGGAGACTAAGTACGGACTAGATGCTCTGGAGAGAGCCATAAAGGTACGAGACTTTTCCCTGGAGCCTGAGCTTCGTATTCCCTCAACCTCAGCCGCAAGAGATTCCCTGGTTCGTGTCATGGCTGAATGCTTCATGCGTTGGAACATCTCACTCGCTTTGTAGCGCTGCTCGAAATCTTGTGCTGTGTGAGGAACAGTTGATTCGTATCCAGGAATAATCTCACGCTCTGTGTGTACAGTAACTGAGGTCAAGAAGTCGGCGATGTTGGCACCGGGTGGGCACTTGAAACCCATGTTCTCAAAGTACTGCTTTGCCTCCGCAGATGGGCCATAGTAGATCTGACGACCTTCGGCAAGGACAAGGACTTTATCGAACTGATCGTAGATACCATTTCCAGCCTGGTATAAGGTGGCAATAATCGTTCGTTGTTGTTCGTCCGCATGCTTTCGGAGTACGCGAGCAAAGTCAAGGGCATTCGATGCATCGAGTCCTCTGGTGCTGTTGTCCCAGCATTGTACAGGAGCTTGCGTGCTCATGACTTCTGCTACCGAGACTCGTTTCCTCTCACCACCAGACACACCTCTAACGTATTCGTTTCCGACAATGGTGCTCTTCGTGTGACCAATGCCAAGTGATTCAAGAATTCCGGTCGATGTTTGATCCACGTAGTCTTTGTTGGTCAGATGCAACGGTCGTGTCTTGGGTACCTTGGCAGAAGTCGCAAAGCCGATTGTCTCTGAAACCTTGAGGGTGGGAAAGTGTACGTCGTCTGTTTCTGTCAGCATATTTGGGGGTGAGAATGCAATCCTTGTAGTAAGACATACCTTCAGTGTTCATCACGATTTGATGACGGAATTCCTTGGCTGACTCATGTCCAACATTGCCGTACTGAACCAGCCCTTGTACTTCATCGAACTCGCTGCGGTGGTTGGATAACACTTTCAGGAGAGATGTACAGCCAGAACCGGGTCGTCCAATCACCAATAGCTGGAGGACCTCTTCGTTAGCCAACTACCGCCATCAAGATATCTGTCAGCGTTAAAAGGTCGCCTTACCATTTGTCTTGGACCAACTTGGCCCGTAACTCCCTGGAGGATTTGCTATAGAAGGGTTAGATAAGTAAATGCTGATGAAATGTTTGTCCGAGGCCTACTCTTTTCGGCTTTTTCTGGCGCCCAGATTGGAAAATACCATTGATGACTGAAAAGCACGTTGATGCGAAATTCTCGCCCTCCCCAGAGACTTGTATGCCCACATCTTCAAAAGTGACCGTCAGGCGCTTGGTCTCCGAATCCTGCAACGTTTTGGCATCGCTAGTGTCGGAAAGATAATTGCCTGACATGGTGACGATAGTCAGATGTTGAAGATAATGCTACTTGCAAAAGACCATGGAAGGCGGATGGATCCTTTTTATTAGTAGTATTCTCACT
Organism: Fusarium cf. aywerte; assembly: GCA_011034095.1. NCBI lineage: Eukaryota > Fungi > Ascomycota > Sordariomycetes > Hypocreales > Nectriaceae > Fusarium > Fusarium cf. aywerte. Next base: position 268,861 of record WETZ01000046.1, read on the forward strand.
AACGTTATTATTATGCATTGATCCATATGTGCTATATCTACCGGATTTGCGGATTTAAAAAGAGTAGCCGCAACCTGAGATGAGGCTATCTCTACATCGTAACAGCTCCAACTAGCAGCCGAGGACGGTAGTGGAAATTAATATGGATCCTTTTCTTGTCGGAACTACGGCAGCTGGTAAAGAAACTGCTGTAATCCTCTAAATCCGCTCTGAATCCGCTTTAGATCCGCCTGCACAATTTCGCCTCGCCCTATTAAGAATTCTAAGCTAGACTACTACATACGTAATTACTCTAGGGTACTCTTTGCATAATAAACTAAATTTATGTTGCAAAATAACAGGAGTTAATAGAGATATCATACTGATAAAGGATCTAATACTAGATGGGAGATAACAATGTTATACTGAGAATTTTCAATGAAATAGCTTGAAGTGTCCTGATTATTAGATTTTCTTCATGAATATGAGTCCGGATAAACATTCAACGAAATTTAACTGTCAAATATCTTTTCCCGAAGCTGGACCCGGATATGATACATCAAACATGCGATGGTGGAAATACTTCGTTTCACCTCGCCTGTGGCGCTAGGCACCGCGACGTGTGTTTGTTATTTGAGGGCAAGAGTATGAGGAAAACTGCCACCGGCATGATCTTGTGATCCAGTTCTTGTTGGACAATGGGGCCAATCTGAGTGTTAGAAACGGAGCTGGAGAGACGGCTCTGCATTATGCAACAGGCGGTATTTCTAGCAGGATCGTATCCATGTTGTACAAGACACACAATGAAGACATCGTGGCGCGAAACAAGCGAGCGAGAGAGACCACCGGGATGTGACTATGGAAAAGATGTACAGATACAATCCTTCCCTCATAGAAGATTGCAGCGGATACACTCTGGGGACATATTATTGCCATGAGACACTCAACGATCTTCTCTACGGTTACGGAGACGATGCGGAGCCGACCTCTTCCCAATCCGCGCCAAGTACATCTAGAGCAAGCAGCCATACAGTACAACCAACTAACATCAGCACAAATGGCATATGTGGAGGCACTGAAGGCAAATCTTGCTTGACCTCTGATTTTGGAGATTGCTTCTCTTCTAGTGGATATTGTGGTAGTGATTTGGCGTACTGCGGTGGTGGATGTATGCCCGAGTTTGGAAAATGCGATATAGATAGCGTCCAGATTCGCCCAGATGGAACCTGTGGTGGAGACAAAGGATATTCTTGCGTGGGATCCCAGTTTGGGGGTTGTTGCTCTGAATATGGATATTGCGGAACGTCAATGGAGCACTGTGGAAAGGGTTGCCAGAAGGACTACGGAGGCTGTACTTGAACGGCTAGGATAGTTTCACATTCGCTCGGATCTCCTCCCTAATGCGCCGGTTTATTGTGTATATTGGGTTTTCATTACTTGATATGATTCAGCCAGGGCTGTGACTGCTTTGGCGAGTAGCGATTAGCAACCTTGAATAGTATTGCAATTTGACTTTTATAATGTGCTTACCTCACTGTGCCAGTGCAAGTATCTTCTCAACGTAACGGTACAGACTTAACAGAGCTAGTTATAAGCGCTTCGCTAAGACTTTCGCTTCGGATAAGTGTAGGACGATGTATTTCCAATTGCGGCTTTGCAGATCATAACACCGACTCGCTCGTGTGCCTCCTTATAGCATGTTCGTAGAGGCGGCGGCTATTAGCTTTAGAGAGTGCAGGGATAGTTTCAGCTTAACATGAATGCCAAGGACTTAAGAAAGGGACGAGAACAATTAGCGGCGGTTAGTGTTGGGCTGTACTCTACAGAAAACCAGAACGGTCCGGATAATTATTCGGGGCGGCTTTACTATACGACTTAAAATGGCTCCAGCTAGAACATGAAAACAGTAACCCACACCTCTCACCGTCAATTCCTTTTTGCACCAATTTTTTTCGCCATGGCTCGAATCGCCTTGCGTAAGCCAGGGCTAGAAACCCAATATCGGACCGCAACAGGTCCTCGAACTATCCCATTGACCGACCCAAATGGTATTCGCCTTCCGAGAGAAATCTCGATTGGGCGTGTGAACGTTTTCTCCAGGGACGAAAACTCTGTCATCTTTCATCCTAGTTGCCGGTTTTGGGTTGATGATGAAGTTGACGAACCGGATGCCCCGTGGCGCGAAGATTACGAAGCTTTCCAATGCTTCAAGACTTCGTATGCTTATGACCTGATCGGTGAAGAGCATCCAAGAATAGTCCCGTAGGTTTTTAAAATCAATCAGTCATCTATAGATCTCTTTACTGATGCGAAGTGCAGGCGACTGGATCAAGACGCTTGGACGGGTCTTCCCATACTTAGAAAACCAACATATGGGTCCCTCTGGAATTTCTTCGAGGAATACACGTCCAAACTTTACACTGTCAGAGCCGAGGCCACAGCCCCTAACGATCGCATCAAGCCGGAGTTCCTGCCTCTTGTCTACCAGTGGAGCTTGCAGCTGCTGTCAGCCCTCGTGTTGATACACTCTCATAACATAGCTTATGGAGTCTTCTTTGAGGAGAGCTGCTGGATATCAGCAGAGTCCCTAGATATATCGCTGGCGGGCTTCATAGCTTCAGACTTCCGTGATCCAGAAAAAAGCTGGCAATTTCGCGGTGATTTCATTACCGGCCATGAGTTCTCACCAGAGTCACTCCCACCATCGCGGATGGTACGGGACCCAACACTTGGGACTGATATGTTCATGTTTGGTAACTTGATATACCGCATCATGACATCTTGTGAGCCTGGCGAAGGAAGGGGTCACGCTCTAGGAGAAACGGCACGCTTGATGAGAGATGAAGACTGGATGCCTGATCTTGAGGATGAGTTTATGGGGAAAATTCTCCATAAATGTTGGCGATTTGAGTATAATACTGTGCAAGAGTTACAGAACGAGGTTCAGGCTCTTATTGAGTCTTATGGATGGTCAGTCAAAGGGGACATACTTGAGGGATTGGATATAGATCATATCAACACACTACTTCAAGGCAGTGTTACTGATGATGAGCAGTAATACATACCTCTATCAAGCTCCGCTGAGCTTCAAACGTAGGGGAGAGGCCCTTCGATCTTTGCCACCGCTTCGGCTAATACTTATATTGTTCAGTAAACTGTATGCGCTAATATTTCCTCTAACGCCCTGCTTTCCACCGTTGGCAGCGGCTCTTTTAAATGGCTGATTCTGTGTAGTCAAACAAGAATCATTCTAGCTAGGCTCAAGTAAGATTGAGATGATATATACGGAGTGAAGATTCTGATAGAGATTCACGGCAACGAAGTAGTTCGATCAAGCAAGCTCAACCGAGACATCATCAACAAGGAACCGAATTGGTGTGTTCGAGATAGAGGAGAAATCAACTCGCAACAATACAGATGTTACAGAAGGTCGATAAACAGAAGAAACAAATTCTTCGAAAACACCATAATTAGTCAGTGGAGACAACATAGCAACCTCGTCTATACTTCTCGCCGTCAATGGCTACGCTTAGTTTGCAACCGAAAAACGGCATGGGTGTGTTAAACTTGGCATAGTAAAATCGAATGCGGCAGCGCTGGTCGGTGACCAGATCTGTCATATATTGAGACGTAGAACCAGTCCTTGTGATAAGTGTGTCGATTGTCGCATGTTAATAATGATCAATGGCGAAAGAATGGATAGGATCGGTTGACCGATCTTAGAGTAATCTATCCTTCTTATTTGAACCTTATACCAATATCCCTCTAAGGATAGATTAAGGTTATACTTTTAAAAAATATAATATTATATATACTTTAAGGTATTATAATTAAGCCTTTAATATAATAGTTCTATTAAAAAAATATATATAAAACCTATAAAATAATTTCTTATTAAACCTTTAGCTTTTTTTTAAGATATATAAATAGGTCTTTAGTCTCTTTCTTTTTATTAATTATTAAGACCTTTTATTTATATACTATAAAAGTTATTATAATAGCTAAAAGAACTGCCTTATTGGATAATTATTCTAAGTATTAAAGGTATATATAGCTTCTAGTTAATCTAAAGAGCCTATAGCCTGACGACTGCATTTAACTCTGGAAGGATATAGGTGAAGACCTTAGGTCTTTGCCCAATAGAAGGCATTTAGTCTTCCAGAACATCCGGTCCTCATATCACGATGTCACAAGGGTCAGACTAGCAGTCTTTGACTGCAAGCTGCTCTTGAGACAGCGGGTGATCTATCCTTCAATTACAAGACATTGGGAGCAGAGCGCTCTTAGTAATCGCTGTTACTAGTCACAGAAGCGCTGCCATCCAGCATCCATGGAGATCCGACGGTGTTGTCATCGAAGCCTGCGTTGGCAGAAGTGGGAAGGGTGAGGGGTACATCTGTCGTTGTAGATGCTAGCTCGGTCGAGGTAGGTATTGGTTGCTCCGTAGTGGTTTTGTCGAAACTGGTGGTCGCTTCAGTGCTAGCAGTCGCTTCGATAGTGGTAGTCACTTCAGTACTGGTATTCGCTTCGGTACTGGTATTCGCTTCGGCACTCAGCAGCACATCCGATGACTCGATGACCGTAGACGCAGTCTCTCTAAGTTAAGTTGATATAGCCTCCCCTGCCAATGATTTAAATCTATCCGATGACTGTATTTATCAATCTAATCTATGACGAAGGTTCCTGACTTTGACAACCACTCATTGAAGTAGTTTATTGCATGTGGCTGAACATTCGAAGTCCAGGATCTTATGCCTTTTCATCTCTCGACTCCCTGTCAAGTGTATGGTGGGAAGATGAACCTGGATAATGCTTGGAAGCAGAAACTAACCACCACACAGATATCAATAAACATAACCCACAAAGAATCACAGAATTGTAGTTCATAGTTGTGGCATCAAATGGTAATCCCACAGCTGTGAGCCCGTCAGTATCCCATCGAATAAGAGTTGCGCGAATTGAGACTTAAAATACTTACGGAAGCAGAAAAAGATGTCGAAGAGTACAATCAACAACAGAGTAAATCCATTGATCAAGAAACCCCAATTAGCCAAATGGAAAGGCCCAGGCAAGAACCGCTTCCGACCACTGAGAAGATTCGGGATAATGGGAATAGCGTATGAAACAGTTGTGATGATAATAAAAGATCCAGTCAAGTTACTGAAACCGACAGGGCTTCCCAAGGGGATCGCACCAATCCCCGATGCGATGACTGCGACAAAGAGGGTCGACTCGACAGGTGTTCCGAGTTTTGTATTGACTCTGCTGAAGCACTTGGAGAATGGCACCGCCTGATCTCGAGCTAGGGTCCAATATGTTCGACCATTGGTCAATACTGTTCCGATGACACAGCAAAGCGATGAAACAAGAATGATGAATAGTAGGGCGAAAGTTGCAGCTTGGCTCCCCGTTGCTTGATGATATATTCCAGCCAATGGGAATGTGTTTGAGTTTCCTTGAAGCACTGAAAGATCCGAGATGGCGTATCCAAGGACTATCGCGAAAGCTAGAGCATAAACACCCCCGATAGAGATGTAAAGGAAGATAGCTCTAGGCATATCTTTCTGTGGCTCAGCAGCCTCTTCTGCCATGTGGGTAATGGCATCCAAAGTTCCGATAGTGAAGGCACCATTCAGGACACCAACCATAAATGCAACTCCATCATTCCAACCGGTCAAGTTGTTCTCGTGAAATGAATTCCAGACAAAGTCGCTTGGTGCATGCTTCGCCGGCATGACTGCAACGATAATAATCGTCACTAGACCTCCCGCAACAACGAGGAACAAGCCGAGTTTCTGGGTGTAGGGAACTAAACGATTCGAGAATATGACCACGAAAGCACTCAACCATATCACGATCAAATATGCGACGTAGACGTGCCATGCTGAAGGGGAGAATGCAGGAGTTAGTGTAGCGTAGCATTGTACGCCTGCGTTAGCTGCAACTTGGACCAGAGATGCAAGTCCGAACATCCAGCCGTAAAAGTTGATCCAACCCGCATAGAATCCAGTGACTCGGCCCCATTTGGGACCTGCTGCTATTGTAGCCCAGTGATATACGCCACCGGAGCTTGGACAAGAAGACGAAAGCTATGGATGTCAGCATATTCTAGGATGAATCGTGGTGTTGGGCTTACCTCAGCTAGACTCAATCCAATAAAGGTATAATAAAACACGGCGACCATAAGTCCATATATGACTCCCGAGATACCGCCACTCAGAATTGATACAGAGATCGATGAGCCCAGGACGACCCAAGCATTGTTCACCGTTACGGCAATACCTGTCAGCCCGACAAGTCCATATTGCCGAGTAAGTTGATCGGTATGCCCAGNAGAATTGATACAGAGATCGATGAGCCCAGGACGACCCAAGCATTGTTCACCGTTACGGCAATACCTGTCAGCCCGACAAGTCCATATTGCCGAGTAAGTTGATCGGTATGCCCAGATGCGTTAATGATGGATCCTTGCTCTGTAGTTGTGGTGGAATCTCCTTCCATCACATCTCCTTTCTCGAGAACGCCGCCATTGATCTTGTCGTTATCCATCTGGCGCGTTCAGTGTAATGCCGGCTGTTTACCAGCAAAAATGATGGGATGCATTGTCAATATTTATTCATGAGGTGTCTATATATGTCTCAAAGGTCTAAGTCTGGAAAGATAAGTGACAGAACAACATGCTGCAGTAGCATTTCACCTTGCGCAGGTGTGACCCCATTTTGGCTAGGCCCCTGTTCATCAATCGGTAGCCGATTGTGATATCACATCTTCTTATCAGCGTCCTTGATCTCTCTACTATGCGGCTACAATTCCGGATTCAGACGTTTGTTATCTAAACTCGCGCTTTATCTGGGGAAGGCTAGGGTTACATTCCGTGAGCAGTCTCACGATTATTTTACGACATGGCCTTACCGGGAAAAGTGTTTATATCTGATATGCCGGTTCTCCGAGAAAAGGTCTTGTCACTATACCGGCTATGAAAGTTCTGCCTCAAGTCTCAACAAAGTTATTTTCTGCTTTTTTTCTCATCTCTCAACTTCTCTCTATACAAGACAATGAGCTCTTGATTTGGATGACAATCCCTATCATTGCTCTATACTGACATGATAGGATACAGCAAATTAAATTAGGTCGGATGGTTTTATCGATGAAGCATGAATATGATTGATAGAGTCCGAATCCACCCGATAATATTCACTATGCAGCCACCACTAATAAATGCGTCGTTTTGTTGACTATTTGTGACTTAGTTACAAAGTACTTTCCAAGCCACCGTCCCTGATCCTATCGGATGCCCGCTTAATCTCTTTCTTCCAGTCACACAAAGCGATAATAATCCATTCCAAAACACCCACCAGAAATAAAGCCACACATTGTCCGACCCAAAGTCCAGACAGGCCCCAGCCATGGAAGGCGAGCCAAATGCCCGCTGGAAGTGCACCTCCGTAGTAACTAATACAATTGACGAGGGCTCCTACCCATTGTCTTCCCATACCTCGTAATGCTCCTCCACAGCTTCCGTTCAGACCATCAGCTATTTGGAACAGCGCCACGTAGGGCATGACGCGTGCGACAAGGGCTACCACTTCCTTGTCATCATTGAAGAGCTTAGTAATGACATCCTTGGTAGAAAGGAGGACTGTTAGAATGATTGTGCCAAAGAGAATAGAAAGGAGTGCTGCTGCGTGTGCGCATCGCCTAGCCTGTAATGGGTCACCGAGACCAAGAAGGTTACCGAGACGAGATGATGCCGCAACGCCGAGTCCGAAGGGGATGGTGTTTATGATCTGATCCAGGGTCATGACAACAGATTGCGCAGCAAGAGGGATCGTTCCAAGACGTCCAGCGGCGAGTGCCACAATCTCGAATGCCCACCACTCAGTTCCTACGTGGATCACGCCTAGAAATGCCAGCTTTGCGAAGGGTCCAAGATGCTGAAGTGCTTGTCTCAGGTTGAAACCACCCCAGCATTCTAAGCCTTTGACGAACGTCGCGTAGCCGACAAGTATCAGGAAAGATAACCAGTACGAGATACCAGTTGCTATGGGTGCGCCATCGAGGCCCAGACCAAGGGGGTATATAAACAGCCAGTTCAAGAGCGCATTGAGGGGAGATGTGACGAGAAGAGCGTAAGTGCCAGGCCTGTATATCTCTTGCGCTTGAAGGAACTTCTTCATTGCTTCAAACCAAATGTACCCGAGACCACCAGGGATCAAGAGCCTTAGAAATCTCGGGCTTTGGGTGCAGATGAAGTCTTCCTGTCCAAGGCCGCGGAAAATGTACTCTGAGAAGCACCATATAACAGCAACAACTGCGTAGAACCCAGTCAAGACAAACAGCCCTCTCTGCAATAGTATTCCTACATCGTGCTTATTCTTCGAGCTGGTGAAGCTACTGGAACCGAGGGTATCGAGAGCGGTCGTTCCGCCGAGTGCGATGAGCCAGGCTGTTGCCATAGCGAACATGTAGGAGAACGCAGCCGTCGCGAGTGCTTCGGGAGAGAGACGGCCGACCATGAGGATTGATACTGTTTGCAAGCTATTCTGGAGCATGTATGCCAGTATCACTGGTACTGAAGCTTTGACTAGCAGGAACGTTTCGCTGAGCCATGGTGATTTCGATGGATCATTTGGCTCAGCCGACGGGTTCTGAACAGGTGCAAGTAGAGGGGTCTCTTCGTCGGGGAAGGATACCAAAGCTCGTCGTGTGGGTTTAGTGGGTGGAGGCTTTTGTGAAGCCATCTTGACGTAGTGAGTGTCGAACAAAGTTCCTAGCAACCAGATGGTAGTTGACAAGTCCAGGCCAGGTTCAGTAAACCTGATTGAAATTGAACATTTATTTAGAGCAATCTCGAGGCAATTTTATTGCCATCTTCTGCAACGCATGGGCAGGACTACCACAATTCTCGCACTCCACAGGCCGACCAGACCATTTCGTGTACGAAACCACATTGACCAGAGCAATTTCTGATAAGCGTGCCATAATCGTTACCCGCATGCCACTTCTATCATGATGCATCGCAATGGCACAAAGTTTTACTATGAGGCATTTGTAACATGGCATTGACGCAGTATCATACTTACACGGCATTAATTCGAAGCCATCACCGTGTAACGTTCTTATCTCTCCGAGATGTGTCTCTGTTACCTAATGTGGTAATTTACCCACGATAAGAACATGGAGTTGCGGGGTGCCGATCTGCTTACAACTTCATCAAACTTTCTACCCCAGGCTAGCCTAATATGGTGATTTACGCGCGACATGAACGCCCGTTTAGAAAATGGTGATGCGAGTTGGTGATGACGACGGTCGGAAGTATGCGATTGTTAACATGATTCCTGAGATGATGTTACCATCTTGGAGGAACAAGTAAGCTGCCGGCTGGATGATACGAAATAAACCGAATACTAGGTCAATGCATTACGTACGAGTAGAGGTTCGTGTCCAGTAGTTGATTCCAAATGGACATAAATATTGGCGCTTTTACTTTTGTCTTAGAGCTCCCAAGACTCACTTTGACACATTATCCTGAGATATCGAGAGGCCCTGTTTCAACATGCTTTTCCAATCTCTTACCTTCCTCGGTCTCGCGTCTGTGGCCATCGCTCACGGTAACCATGACCAAGAGCCGATGGAAGGGCCGCATCAGTCACTCTGGTACAACACACTACCCGGTGATGGTGGCACTCAGGTAAGCTGCCACTAATCGAGACCAATGGAGTTTTATACTGACGACCACAGGCCGACTCTGTCTTCTCAGGCATTAGCACTTTTGGACGTCTTCCATACCAACCTTGTCTAGGACACAACAGTATCAAATATGACATTGCCTTTATTGGCGCACCATTCGACACAGGTACTTCGTATAGACCTGGTGCACGATTTGGTCCATCGGGTATCCGACAGGGCTCTCGCCGACTCAACCTCTAGTAAGTCACAGCCATTCAGCATCTAAGCCGCCAACTAATGTGAGGACTCTCAGTGGAGGCTATAACGTCCCTCTAGCAACCAATCCGTTCAACAGCTGGGCTACAGTTTTGGACTGCGGTGATATCCCAGTTACCTCGTAGGTTTCCTTCTAGCGTGTGCGGTAATATTATACTCATGATAGAATAGCTACGATAACAAGTTCGCTCTTCAACAGATCGAGGAAGGCCACTACAGTATTCTCTCGCGACCACCAACCACAGATGCTGACAAGGTGGGCCCATCAAGCAAGGGCAAAACTCTTCCTCGAGTCATCACACTCGGTGGTGACCACACCATTACCTTGCCTTTACTTCGATCCATCAACCGAGCCTACGGACCCGTCACGGTGATCCACTTTGACAGTCATCTTGATACCTGTATGTTGCTCCGGAATAAGCCTATTGCCATACTAACATGCTACCTAGGGAGACCAAAGGTCTTCGGTGGCTCTCCATCTGAAGCCGCGAGCATCAATCACGGTACATACTTCTATCATGCTGCAATGGAAGGTCTACTTGTCAATGACACCAATATCCACGCCGGTATTCGTACCACTCTTAGTGGCCCCAGTGACTATGACAATGATGGCTACTGCGGCTTCGAGATCGTCGAGGCTCGCGAAATCGACACGATCGGTACCACTGGTATCATCGAAAAGATTCTCAAGCGCGTTGGTACTGATCGTCCTGTCTATCTCTCGATTGATATCGACACCCTTGATCCGGCCTTTGCCCCAGCGACTGGTACACCTGAGACTGGTGGCTGGTCGACTAGAGAGCTAAGAACGATTATTCGAGGATTGGAGAGCCTGAATCTAATTGCTGCAGACATCGTCGAGGTTGCTGTAAGTTTAACCCTGTATATTATTCGTACTATGCTAATGGACATGACCAGCCTGCTTATGATACAAACGCGGAGCATACCACTATGGCGGCCGCTGATGTCCTCTACGAGGTTATGTCCATCATGGTCAAGAAGGGTCCACTTAGCAGAATGATTACTGACAAGAAAGAAGAAGAGTTGTGAAAGGGATCAGTACCAAGTTTCTTGATATGCCCGGCCTAGCCTAGAACAAAACAATGTTGTATGACAGTTTTTCTGCGACCGGAGAGGCACGTTAGCCATGCATCATTTTACTCGAGCAGAAGACTTACCAAGCAAATATCCCGCACACAAATTCCCATCATAGTCTTGATATTCTTCCCTAACTTTCCACATATCTTTGAGTGCCTGCTCAATAACTTTGACATGCAATGATCCGATGCATATCTCAAGTTTGTGAATTTTATCCATTATGAAGCTCTTTTGGTCTTCCTTGTATGCCTCGCACCCGACAGTGAACAAGGGCATAGTCATCGCAACCCAAGTATGGCAAGGCTCTCCCTGTGCCATATTACCGATCATTTCATTGATCGTCTGAACCGCTGTTCCGATCAACTCAGAGGCTGATGACAAGCCATACAGTTGTCGATATAGTTGGATCAATGTTGCTTGCTGGAAAACCTTGTTACAGAGCGCAAAGTCACGGCCTGCCTGGGGTGAGAGAGACGATATTGATACGCCTGGTGGGTGTCTGACGTCTCGGCTGATCATAGTTTTCAACCTCTCGAGAAGAACTCCTGCTTCCTCTGCGGACCAGTGACATTTTGATTTCCCGTTATTCATTTGTTGTAGAATATCCAGGAGATCTTCACTGTAGCCCAAAAACCCGTCTATCTGGGAATGGTTTGTGGAAGCTGTCGATAGGTTTACAGGGATCATGTCGGAGGTCTGTGAATCAATTGATGGCATATATGGGAGTGTTTCTAGAGCACGGTATAGCATATAAAGATGCTTCATCGCCGATCGCAGTGCCGTGTGGCCAGTGTTGAAGCGTTGTTGACCGCGTAGTAGAGCCTTGATGCCCTGTAAATGGATTGGCCATCTTGACATCCCTTGCTTTCCAGAAAAGACGTCTGCAAGGCACCAAATGAGACAGGTTGCAACCAGAATCTCATCTTGTTGTCCCTTTTCCAGGGCCGTTCGTAGAAGAGGGAGGCCTGAAGACTGTAGATGGTGGATGACTCGCGATATGCTGGTTCCCTCAACATCTTCTAAGCCTCTTGATGCCAAGCTTGAGGCTGAGAGTGCGAGGCTAGCTGAGAGCAAATGCGGGGACTCAAACATGGTTGGCATCAGGCCCCGACAAAAGTCTTGGTGAATTGTTGGATGGCTTGACAAAGACGCCAGAACACCTTCGGCGAAGTGATGCAGTAATCTTTTGTAACGTCTAGGTAGGGCTATTCCATTGGGCAGTGACTCTGGTATCGCCAAATTGATAGCTTCCCTGGCCTTGCCGGAGCCATCAGTTCTATCAGCTCGACTAGCAGGTGCGGGTCCTATATACCTTTCATCAGCGAGATCGGATCAGTCGAATGTCTTGCACTTACCAATTTGCGAAACGCGACCTTTCTCGCTCCATACGAGTCTCAATTCATACTTGCACGTCCGATTATATGAAACGCATTGACCACAACTTGGCTTGGCCTCGTCGCATTTGCGTCTGCGTTTTCTGCACTCTCCACACCCTTGTCGAGATCTTTTGCCAGTCATGCGTCTTGATGCAAAACACAAAAAGATAATCCAAGCGCCATAAACGACTGAGGAAATTGGGGCAGGAAGTCCGGGGTAAAGATTGTTAAATGATTGCCGAAGACCTAGTGATGTAGTAAGTATGTTATGCGATAAGACGTTGATAGCTGATTGGGTGGGCTAGAGGTTGTATTCTTGTGAGTTTATCTTGGCTCTGCGCTAATCCTTGACCATTCACGTAGGTTGCATAATAATCCGCATGTACAGGGGACTTGACAGAAATGATGGTCTAAGACCTCAACTAAATTATTCGAAGCCATCCTAAACTATTTTACTATCCCTTATGCTTTAGTATAGTGGCAGGGCCAGTATGCGGGTTAATCCCTGAACCGCCTGCTACTGTAATGATTTACGCACTGACTTCAACATTCAGGCTTAAACATATCATAAAAATTGATTATTAGTGACACAGGAGACGGGGTTAGCTAACAAGTTCATGTTACTTTATTTGATCATATTTTCCATATGTACTGGCACCCAAGAGCTCATCCTTCCGTACAGTTATAACTCTTCCCTGACCAGACCATCATGTCACTACCAAGTCTTGTTATTATTACTACTTTTTCCTCTTCATAACACAAATACCTCAAGGTCTTCAAAGTAGTATTAATATTTAACTGCACTGCGCTTTATTATTCTGGGGTTATGTTCTAATGCTACTAATTATTAGGAAATAACTAAAAACACAGTTATCAAACGATGTACTAGTTAAACCGTAATAGGGAAGGCCTTCTGGATGCCTTCCAGTTCTTCCAAGGTCAGGGGGATAATGGTACCATGGCGAGGAGAAATGGGGTAATTATAACCTTTACTCAGCGTCCAATTCCCATCGGCCAGATTGGTTGACTCGAGTGGGACATACCCATTGCCGCCAAATTCGTCGGCCAGGAGGATGTATCTAGGACCATTGATGTCCTGGCAATTGGTCCTGAAGATTGAAGGGCCCTCTACCTCTTGCGTTCCAGCGTTTTTTCCAATGCAACTGGCTATAAAGTTCCATTTTGCCAATCCCGCAGACAACGAGGAACTGCTTTCCTGCACAATATCTGCACAACCATTGACAGTAGCCTTGGTGAAACGGTAATAGGTTCCACCCTCCTTGATCACGGTGGAGTCAATCCGGCCGTTGGGTGGATCGTCCTGCCAGACTTTAGGTTCGGTGAACGTGATGAAGTCATCCGTGGTAGCATAGACCATACGCTGGTATTCGATAGGATCATGATTTGGGTTTGCTTCGTTGTCATAGATACCGGATGCCCAGTAGACAACGTAAGTCTTGAGCTCCTCGTCATAATAAGCTTCAGGAGCCCAAGTATTGCCGTAGTTAGCTGGTGACACCTCAACATGACGCTGGGCACTGAACGTAATCAGGTCGTTCGACTCCCAGATCTCGAGATACCGACTACCAAAACGTTGAGCGTCTCCCCAGCTCGTTCCACAGCCAATACAAAGATCCGTAGCAAGAACGTAGAACTTGTTTCCGTCATGTGATCTCAGGATGAAAGGATCGCGGACTCCACCGTCGCCTTTCGTGGAAGTCAAGATTGGCTTCCCATTGTTGATCTCGGTGAAGGACAAAGCATTGTTTCCATTGCTAGTAGCCATATAAATGTTTTCATCACGGTTGCTGAAGTAGAGAAAAGCGTAGCCCTCATATTTAGAGTCACAATTGATCTGGCTCCTAGCAACTTGCACCAGAGCTGGGGGATCAGGAGTTGGCGAGCCCGATGTAAGAATGGGCAATGCCGTTAAGGCACAGAGAATGATGATTGGGTTAAGTAAAGACAACATCGTAAAAGAGAAAGAAGATGATGTGAGAGGCTTTTCTACGATAGACTGGGACCGGAAATCAGCGACAGCGTAGAATATGTGACTTCTTATAGCCGCACCTACGCTAGTGTGTCAAGTTCGCTATGACCTCTTCATTCGTATTCAAGTTTTGCGTTTTCGAAGATCCTGCCTTGGCGGGAACTTAAGGGTTATTACAGGCTTGATACTAATTGGAACGGATGAGTAGATCGATGCAACCCCGTATTTACTTCTCCACATTATCCCCGCGTTTTTATACTACGAAAAGTCTTTTCCCCAACCGAACATGTAGATCCTGAAATCGCATTAACCCGCACCAATCTTGAAGACTATCCTCAAATGAAGTTATAACGCTATGATAAATTAAAAAGCCGCGCCAATAATACTTGGTCCCTAATACGAGTTTCACACTCAGTAGCGAAATGGAGTGTGACGCATCGGGGATATAAGAAGGGTTACTAGAAGACAGAGAAACTACGCTATTCTACATACTATAACTTAGCCTTTTTTTTAAAGTTGAATCTCACGATGCGAGCTTACTTAGTCCTCATTTTCTTCTTCAACTATTGCGTAAGCCTCGCCTTTGGCTTTACCAATCCTATCAAAACAGGAAGTGACCCACATGTCGTATATCACGATGGAATGTACGCTTCCTACTGGCCCTATCATCTTGTTGTGTCTTTGCTGATGCTCCTTATAGGTATTATCTAACCTCCACAACTTGGACCGATATAAGGATTACCACGGCATCTACGATCGAGGGCCTCAAGACTGCTGAGTCACGAGTCATATGGTCAGATGTTTCCAATCCAGACAGAGCCTGCAACTTTTGGGCTCCCGAGATCCACAAAGTCGGGGATCGATGGCACGTGTACTTCACAGCAAGCAAATGCGACTACGACTGGGGCGTTGTTCTGCCGACTTTAAAGGTCTATGTCTTGGAAGGAGGCGCGGACAATCCGTTGTCGAGCGATTATCGAATCTTGGACTCGATTGTTCCCCCTAATTACGACGGGGGAATGCTTGATGCTGTATGTTTTAATACACTCCCGATCAAGACCCTCATACTAAGAGAAACCTGTAGACACTTTTCGACATCGACGATACTAGATATCTGCTTGTGTGTTTTTCTACCCTCTCCTCATGGCTTTACGCAGTGTGCTAACAAACCAATTAGTTTTCTGCAGTTAAAGGACCTAGAAGCCCTGATGGAGCATCGCTGTGGATTGCCGAGCTCTTATCACCTGTCACATGCGGAAATGCCACCATGATCGCCGCTCCAGAATTTGATTGGGAGAAGAAAGACTCCGCCGTTCTTGAGGGACCTTATGGAATCATCTCGCCTTCGGGGACTACCTATGTAGTCTACTCCGCGGATTCTTGTAGCACACCAGCGTACAAGCTAGGTGTCATGGCACTAACTGCAGGGGATGATCCGTTACAACGGGCATCTTGGACTAAGTCTTCCACGCCAATCTTCGAGACCAAGAACGGCCTCTATGGGCCTGGTCATAATGCCTTCTTCAAGAGTCCTGACGGAAAGCAAGACTGGCAAGTGTTTCATGCAAATCTGAAGGCGAGTGATGGCTGCGGCCCTTCTCGAAAAACCTTTATCCAGCCTGTTAGCTGGAGCGAGGATCGTATTAACTTGGGTGATCCTCTTCCTGTCAACGCTGAGATCGATCCACCTTCTGGAGAATAATAGACGCCTCTAGTATTATGGCGCGTTATCTTGAAGGACGCCATAAATAGTTATTGAACTCCTATGACACCCATCAGACATAAACCAATCCCGAAATAAACGAGTCTCTATCTGTAATGATATATTTGCTTGTAGTGGCTATATGACCTATATACCTACTTTAAAACCTAATATGCGGCTTTCTTCAGGGTTGACCTTTCTCTGTATATTTATCTCCACTCTACCTATAAACCTAGTAAGCTAAATCGACAATTTCTATTACTAAATAATTAATAAAGTATAGATTAGTAAATAGTAATAAAACCTATAGTTAAGTCAGTCTAGGCTGAGGTTATAACTCTAACTACACCTTTAACTCTAGTTCTAACTAAAGCAAACTAATTTATAGTCTAAATATATAACGTACTCCACAAGTGAGTTGGCCACCCAAGTGAGTTGGCCAGTATACTGTGCGGCTAATAATAGCCTACCCTATAGGAATTTAAAGCTTATATTAATTAATTAAAAATTTAATAAAAGGATTTCCTAAAATAGTAT
>WETZ01000068.1:0-87123 GCA_011034095.1 Fusarium cf. aywerte
TTTTAGGGAGAGCTTGCGCCACCCCAGTCATAAAAAAGTAAATTATAGAGAAAAATTAGTGTACTTTATTACACAGATAAAAAATAATAAAAACAAAGCCGAAAAAAGGAGGAAGAGGATGTGGAGATAACTTATAATAAGTCGACAAGCAGACAGGAAAGGACAGGACAGGACAAGGGAAGGGGGTACCCGGAACGAATGCGCGAGATTGCGGGTTCTACCTTACCTACGTGTGAGGTGTCGTCGGTTTGAGTACCTACCTTAGTAGAGTACACACTTAAAGATTCAAGAGATTGGATCTTGAGGTGTCCATGGCTATAGACAGGCACTTTACAGTACAGTAGGTAGGTAGACCTGGGTGCTATGGGGGCGTGAAGGAGTGAGGAGGCCTGGCGGGGTGAAGCGAGTGACCTGTCTATCTGTTGGGCGACTTTAGTTAGGTTCACAGGTATCAAGTTTTTCACCGCCCTTTGCCTTTTTCCGCTGCACTGTTGGCTTGTCGTGTAATTGGATTGGCTACCTGTGCCTTTTTCTAGGTAGCATTTGTATGTACCTACAGTTGTTGTCATGTCTGTGCTGTAAGGCCTTCCATGACCTCCAGTTCTCTTTTGGATCATGGTCATGATGGGGATGAAAGAAAGCGAAGCCTGCTACTACTAGCCATACTTTGATAAGAAGCTTAGACTACTATGCAACAATTGTTGTCATGTCCTATTGTTCTTCTCTATACTGGACTTTCTGGGTGGTGTAAACCTCTCATCATGAGTTTCACCGAGCCATGCCGTAATGACTCGAGATGATATTCAAGCGCCATGCCGTCCCGTCATGACCTCACTTCAGCGGCTGCAGCATAAGTACCTAGCCGAGACTTTTTTTTTTGTCCCTTCCTTTCTTTTTCTCTTCCCGCTCCTTGTTTTTGCTTACCTGTACTTCTGCAGCACATGCCACCTCTTCCTTACTACCAACCTAGGTAGGTAGGTAGACCTGTCAGGGGCAAAGCCGTAACCGGTGGTGGGCGTCTGTAAAAATGTATGTATGAGCGGCTGCAACTAAGTTATCGCTCCCCCCTCCCCCCGGTCCAATTTAGGATTGTTGTGGTGGGAGTGGATTAGCCGCTGTTCGGTGGGACTGGAACGGGTATAAGTCGCCAGTAGGTGAAGGTGAGTGAGCCTCTGTAACTGTACTGTTACTGTTGGAAACACGAACACGACAAAGCGGCTTATTGCTACCGACCTATGCTACTAGTCAAGTACGAGACCTTACCTAGTTGAATCAACATGGGCAATTTGTTGACTTGATATTGGGGTAATTAATCAAGAACAAGGAGATCCCTCATAGATCCCAGTTTATTGTTTTGACAGCCGTGTGTCTGTACTATGATCCATGTGCTCATCTAATCGCTTTCAAAGCAATTGTTGAGACTGGCTTGTTCGCTTGTTGTTTCCCCTGGGATAATGTTTCATTGAAACCAAGAGATCTGCACCACCAAAGAGTACTGAGTACCTACAGGAAAAGTACTCTCTTAACCTTTTGCAGGTATAGTTTTCGTAAGTGGCCACAATTATAAACAAGATTTTTTTTTATCTGATCCGTTCTCGCACTCCGGTTC
The DNA here is from genome assembly GCA_011034095.1 of Fusarium cf. aywerte. Classification (NCBI taxonomy): domain Eukaryota; kingdom Fungi; phylum Ascomycota; class Sordariomycetes; order Hypocreales; family Nectriaceae; genus Fusarium; species Fusarium cf. aywerte. The sequence continues at coordinate 1,610 of WETZ01000068.1, forward strand.
GCAGTCAATTCATTTCTATCGCCACAATAGGTACTGTACATCTCCACCAAAAGAAAAAAGAGGCCAAAGAAGGGGAAAGTTTTAGTTCTAGTCAGGCCCAGAACTGCAGAAGCCGTGCTTTTCCAGGGACTACCCGCTAGTACGGACAGGGGACCAACAGCGTATCAACGTTCATTGTTCCCTACCTCACCAACGCTAACTCTTTCTTGACACTCTCATCCATCTCCAGTCAACAACGGCTTTGATATGGATTCTTCAATCTGTCTTGTCCCTTGCATCAGTTTATACCATCACATATAACATCCTGTATGTTAATGACGCTCTACAATTCATGTCTTTGAACTAGAATACGAGATTAGGCACTAGAGATGTACATGTCTCACTCGGCTATTTAACTGCTGCATGTGTCTGCAGTCTACTGATTTAGTGAGCAATACTATATCACTCATCGAGTCCCACTCCTTGCGTGCGTAGATTCTTCTATCTGCCGCTGGCATCCGTCACGATCTTGTACAGATACTTTGATTATTTTCAGTGACTGGGAGGTACATGTTGTAACTGATATAGGTATCAAGTACATAGCTGCAATGACATGCAAGCTTACCCTAAAGTTGGTATCGAGACCAGCCCACACGATATCAACCTTTGGGGTATTCCATAGTCAAAATACCTACTAAACTTCAACAGCCAAAGATAAAACTACATCAGTACCACGAGGAATTTATCAATACATGTCCCACGCATGCCCCGTCACTAGCGTTGTCCTCCCGGTTTGTCCCTGATGTACGACACACACAAACAACTCCCTGGCGACGTCAACAAGCTCTTACACAATCGCTCAGCCTCCAGACCCGTCGCATTCCGTTCTTCGGCGTGGGTCTTCTAACTCTGATCAAGCTAGCCAGACAAACTCTCCCGAAACTTGACTGTCTTAGCCCCGGGCCTAAGATAATCAACGTGCAGCTTTCCTGCATCTCAGGTACCATAAAGTCAAGTCATCCTGTTATCAAATATCGCTCAAGAAGGGTTTGGTTCCCTGATAGGTACCCACTGACACGGGCCGCGATGCTACAGCAATCTTACAGCGTCGAGGCAGAAAGGATGGTTGCGATATCATCAACAAGAAGAAGGGATCCGTGAGCATGTTCAATATTCCGTAAGAAATAGTGTCGCAATGCGTCCCGTCGTCTTCGCTTCTGCGCTCTCTTATTCGGGTCGATCCTAGCCGAATCTAGTTTCACTTTTTCTTCAGGGTGTAAGCCGCATCTCATCTTAGACTATGCCCCCTTGCCTTGCGCAGCCTGCAGACTTATCGTAGGATTCTTCACCACATACTGAATCAGATTGGCTGCGAATACGTCATATCATGGACCAGCCTTGCCATCCATTCTATGCGAATTCGACTATGCAGCATCGATCGTGGGGGGTGTTGCTTTTTCTCAATTGCTTGTTCCTCCTATCGGCATGGCAGAACTTCTCCCCCGTATTCTGCTAGGTGCTGCCCTTGGCCCATGCGATCCTGTCAGATCTAACCGATAGAGATCCTACACCCCTGACGTCGGACCAACAATGTCATCGATCTCAAATCTAATATCTCTCTACCGAAGCTAATGATGCCTGTCATGTCTCGTGTTCGCTCACCTGATTCTCTTATCAGCTTTAGATGTACTGTACAATACCGGTACGGCATAAGCCAAAATGTGGACTCAATGGCATGCCGATATGCACTTCATCACATGCTTAGCTCATCAGACAATCCCATGTCACAAAGCAAAGGTAAGGGAATCCATTTAGGGACTTTTTGCAAAGCGTATCATTAACTCGCTATTCGCTAAATGACTATGCTGATCGAGGATGGTGGTCCAAAATCTGAAAGATGCCAAACCCATAAACTCCAATCCAACGCCGTCGTAGGTATTCGTATCGATCATGAAGCCGGGTTAGGGGTATCGTATCCGGAGTCCGAGGTGCCCTTTGCCTTGGTCTTTCCCGCTGACTCCTCCCCATTGACACCCTCCTTCTCTTCCACTACAGCCTCCGCTTCCTTGGGCTTGTCTGCAGGCTTATCGTCCTCCATCTTCGTGCTCTCCTTCTTCTCGTCCAAGTTGACCTCAGGCTCAGAATCGGAGTCGGAATCAGAATCAGATCCAGAGCTCTCGCCGTTACTCTTGCGCTTAGCCTTTGCCTTTGCCTTCTTTGCCTTTTTGCGTTCCTCCTTACGCTTCTTCTTGGCCTCAGCCTTGCGAGCTGCAGCTTCCTCCTTGCGTTGCTTCTCCGCCTCGTCAATCTCCTTCTGCTTCCTCTCCTTGCTGGTCGCGACGATCCACTCATCAACTGCATCGATTGCCGCCTCGGGATCGCGCTTATTCTTGAGAAGAAGACCCTGAATTTCTGCAGGGCTGAATTCGAGCTCGGGAACCTTGGCAGCGAACTTGGTGGCCAATGCATTGATACGCTCCTGAGTCTCGTGGCGAGTCTTCTCAGCGAGTGCGGCCTTCTTCTTTGCCTCTTCAGGATCCAAATACTTGGCCCTGACTTCTCCGACGTCGACGTCTTCACCTTCGTAGGGGGCATAAATGGCCCGGAAGATGGCGGCGCTCATATCAGCATCAGCCAGACCAAACTCGACAATCTTGTCAACACGACCTGGTCGAATGAGGGCCTTATCCAGCTTCTCCAGGTGGTTGGTAGTCATGATGAGAACACGGCCCTCTTGAGAAGCAACACCGTCAAGGATGTTGAGGAGTCCGGACAAGGAGAGGCGACCTGGGGCTACAGTAACCGTAGTAGTAGGGGCACCAGGCTGGCCAGGAGGGCTCTGAACAGGGGCCGCAACCTCTGACGTGTTGTCTCCTTTGTTCTCCTCACGAGTGTGTGTAAGACCAGCACTGTCAATGTCTTCCAGCAACACAACGCAGCGGCGAGGAAGTTCGGTAAACAAACTTGCGAGATTCTCCTCACTAGCCGTGATGGAGCTTAGACTGACCATGTAAATACGCATGTGGAAGAAACCAGCCAGGGCGAGACTGAGTGAACTCTTTCCAGTTCCAGGTGGGCCATGAAGCAGGTAGCCGCGGCGATAAGGGATACCACGGTTGGAATACCAGCGGCGAGTGTTGGGGTTAAGATAATCCGTAACGTCCTCAATCAGATCCTTCTTGATCTTCTCGTTGAGGATGACTGTGGAGATAGGACGATTGGATCGGCTCATGCAGCGCTGCCATGTTGGGTCGCCGCCGCCTGATCCAAGGGCGCCACGGTAGATGACGGTCTGCTTCTCATCTTTTTTAAGATATTGCTCCTGGGCGTCGAGGAGCAGCTCCTTGATGATGCGTGGATTGCGACCGAAACAAGAGATAGAGAGTTCCTCACTTGAACTGCTGACGTAGGGACTACGGTCACGGGGCTCATGACGCTCGAAGAGGAGCAAGTGACCCTTGTACCAGAAGAAATGGGAGCCAACAGATGGGGTGTACTGCAGAGGCTTCCTACTTGGACCTCCGGTACTCTCGCTGTCTTCATCTTCCTCGTCATCATCCCAACGGAAGAGGAACCAGCTTCTAGAGTTTAGGTTCGTGTTAACCATGAAGCGACGAGAACCCTGTGCAAATCGCTGGTTGGCCACCCAAGCCATGACAATGTTGTAGATCTCATCATCTGTGCGAATGCGAACGCAAGACATCAGATGCTGTCCGATGATGCTCCACGAGTACTCTGTGATGTAGTTCCAGACAAACATGATACCGGACACGATAAGAAGCAGGGGAATGTAGACGTTGAGATCGATGCCTAGGTAGGCGTGGATGATACTGGAGAAGGTGGAAAAGCCAGGGAAGATGAAGTCGAGGATGGCGAATTGCGAAGGCGCCCTAGGCAAGCCGTCCCCTCCGGGACTTGTTATATTGAGAGGATCCATGCTGTCGACTGGTGGGATGTTTTGTAGGAAAGCAAGCGATCCTATATAAATGATATCCTAGTGAGTGGTCCTGCAGCCAGATTTGTATGCGTCGTGGATGATGGTGGGGAGTGAGAAGTGACGCTTGATTGAGAAGGACAAGGTGACAAGTCAAGGCCAAGTCTGCAGGAATAGAATAGAATAGAAGAGATGAGTTGAATGAGAAGAAAACGAAAAGGAAGACAGAAGAAAGGATTTATAGCAAATGATGATGTATGGAAAGAGGCAACTACGAGCATGCATGCATGCACATGCATTTCTTAGGGCGGACCATCCACATCAGCCTTACAGCCGTTAGGGACTAACCTACTTCTTGACTCACAGCCCGAACATGATGTATGGCACAGAGTACAGAGTAATGATTTTGCATTAGCTTGTTAGACTTGACATTTCCCTTACTCAGCCTCAGTCTCGCCGTGCCAGAAACAGACAAAGTGTCAGCCCTTTTGATTTGTGGGGTAAAATGAATTGTCGTTTCCTATTGAACGAGATGCATGATTTCCCCGTGAATATTAGGCATCACAGCATCCACCGCTAGGCAGCAGGTCCTTTGATCCACTGAATTTTTTGGTTCCTAAGTACATTTCTTTACGATAAATCCTTTATCATTGGATAAGAAATTCCAAATAAAAATTGAGTTTGATAGATATTTATCGTGAATATATTGTACTGTTATTCTCGACTTATTAAATTAATTGACTGGTTGGAACATACGTGCCAAGGTCCATGATGACTTCACATAGATCGAGACATTCCATATCAGTAAAGACAGCGGAACTAGGATAACCTCTCAACGTGCCTCTCAGTCACCAATTAGTGATATCATTTGAGGCTGTAGATGTCCGCTCATGCACTGTAGTTCGCCGGGCTGCCTCTTCCCTTCAGCAGACCAGAATTATCAAGATTACATTGGATAAAGACCAAGACCACGCATGCACAGTACGACACCTGCATGATGACTGCATTCTACAGCTCACCCTAGACCGCAATTCTTCGCAGTACAATACCTTGAAACAAGGATATCGTTTCGGGGTATTTCTTTCGTCTTTCAACAAGAGTTGTCGTCATAATTGAGGTCCAGACCCGACCCTTTGATTTAGACGGGGCTAATAAGCTTCGAGACAAATAGCGGGAAAAGAGTCACAACGGGAGGAACGCCGGATCCACTGAAACTAATCGTGAATGGTTTCTTCAGAGGCTGTGTTTCACCAGATGACCCAACCGGATTGGTTGTTGCGTACGGACACCCAGTTGATTTTCGGCAGGGGGGGGGAATGAGGTACTGCAGACTGCATCGCTCAAAGCCGAACCGCTAATAGGAAGCTGATTAATGACAACAGGCAAACTCCAAGGCTTTCTTAGATAAAAATAATCAAGTTTTACACAGATACATCTCAAAATGTCAAACAGTAGTCTGATGTCAGGATACGGAAGCCTACAGCTTAGCAGGAGTACTTATTCTGAGTTGCGTCACCAATCTGTTGGTCGCATCTTCACCTAATTTACATGATCATCACTTTCCAAGGGGTAGGACATGCTTTACATCATATCATTACTTCGTGAAAACAACAAGATCGTCGTAGGATTTTGACCCTAGATAGTGGAACCGCAAGCGACTGTTACGCTGGCGGCAAGAAACAAAGAATAGAAGTGACATGACTCAAATCAATCCAATAAATCCGATAATGCTTATACACAAACCATTCATTCATTCATGAACCTTTTGGTCGTATATGAAAGAATTCCCATAACGCCTCGTTCGCCATCCGGTAGTCGTTAGCCTTACATACCATATACAATCATCAAACGGTAAAGAGAAAACATGCCCCTTCATCAAGGATACTTCCCAAAACAAACACACACTATAGTTCTTGATCACTCCAGTCAGAACTCCACTCGCTCTCTGAACGAGGGCCACCTCCGCCTCCTTGGAAGGGATTGCCCGGTTGGTTTTGACCAGTCACGTTGATAAAGGGAGCTGCATCAGGCATTGGGGCGTTCATGGGAGGTGGTGGCATAGGAGGAGTGCCATGCATCTGTGCAGGAGAGTAACCACCTCCGAAGCCAGGATCATAGCCTTGTCCTTGGTCATAGACACCATCGTCGTAGCCTCCGTTAAACCCGGGGTCGAAACCTCCGTCCATGGGAGGACCCATCGGAGGACCCATCGGAGGACCCATCGGAGGCGGAGGTGGGCCACTGTTCATCGGCATCGGCATACCCATAGGCTGTACAGGTGGCCGGGGAACGGCCCCGTCAAAGTGCTTACGGGAGCCGCCGCCACTCTTGCGACTGCGTGAACTCTTCTTGCTGCGGCTGCTGCCAGCACTGCTACCACTGCTACCGCCGTAGTAGTGCCCATGAGAGTGAGCAACCCAGTAGAGCTGTGTTTCTGGTTCATTCCAGTAAGAGAAAGATGAACCACCAGACCTGACTGAGCGGTCATCATCAAAATCTCTAGTTCTCTTCTTAACAGCAGTGGCACCAGGGGGTGCACCGGCAACCCATGAGAGAAAGCGAATAGTCTTTGTCTGCTTCTTGGGTATTCTGGTATATGTAGTTGTCCACGTTGATGAGTTGGTGTCATCCGAGTAGACGGATGAGCCGCCAAATGATCTATGTGACATGGTGATAGAGTGAAAAGGGACAACTAAGGCGAGAAGGTGAGGCGAGTGGCAAAGCTATCACAATGCCTTGTGGTGTTGATGAAGTGCAGTTCACGAACCAGAGCGTGAGGCTTGGGGTTGGTGTTGTGCAAGAAGGCAAGGAGAGGGTATATAAGAAGGGGTTTCCTTGTTTGAAAGAGCAAAGATCGACGAAGAAGAAAACTAAAGAAGAAGGACGAGGCAAAGAAGTGAAGGGCATGGGAGCATGATATAGACGGGGAGACTAACACAGGCCCCAGTCGAGTTTCTACTATATTATTATGGCATTGGCGCATTGTACACCAAAAAGCAATCGTCAGGATCGGCTGCCTTGTCAAGGCATCTCATATTCTGCGGGCGACGAGCAAGAGGAAGCTATTGTCTGCCTCCCACCATGACTGTCGCACATTACACAGCAGTAGGCTCTGGGAAGGGTAACGGCAGACCGACAGGGGGAGATGTGATAGCAAGTGGGTGTAGGGAGCGTTCGTTGTGCAGCAGCGTCTTTCTGTGCGGGCGAGCTTATACGATACAACGCTCCAGGTGATGTGCAGTGCCAGTAACCAATCTGCAAGTGACGAACCACCAGTGAACCCGATCTTCCTTCGTCCCTTGAGGCTCTCTCGGGCGAGCAGCCGCAAAGCCAGGGTGGGTGATGGACGCTGTGCAAGCTGGATGATCGTGCGCCACGTTCGCCCTGCTTTTGAGAGGGGTAAGCCTGTAATGTTGATGGGTGATCTAGGACAAGCGATGAGGGTGTAAGAGATGCAAATCTTGTGGACGAGTAGATTAAATGTGAAGCGAAGAACGCAGCACTTGACTATGTATGTATGGTTCGCCAGAAGTTGTTGATGGATAACGTTGTTAAGCGGAAAGCCAAAAGACTAAAGTCAATGGTTCAGTTGGGTAAGATGCAACCCAATTGGCTACGGAGTACAAAGATAAAGTCTACGGAATAGCATTGGACATGCAGTCAAGTTTCTTGAAACGTTGCCTGACGCACTCTCCTCGTTCAGCAACATAATTACCACGAACGACTCGATGATCAATAGACGGAAACACTTGAGCTAAACACAACAGGATGTCGGACCATGCGAACGGTCGAGGATAAACGACGCCCAGGCGTCATGCAGTCAGGACATTTCGCTGTGGCTGCCTTTTCTCTCAAGTCTCAAATTGACCCGGTAAACGAGGCTGCAGTGCACATCTAACAAACCTGGGTTGTGAGTGAGCGGTTGCAAAGCGCTCGTTCCCAGACGCAACGATTGGTTATCGTCTGCTGCAAGCTGCGAGCTGCCGCGGCGCAGGAAAGCTTGGTTGGTTGAGAGTGGGAGAAAAAGAGGGGGAACAGCATCAGCATGGAGTGCTGTAACATGATGGGATTGGAAGGGTCTGATCAGGTTTTATGCACTCGACTTGAGAAGAGTGGAATGTGATGAGATGAAAATAGCCGCTGCTCAGAAGTGAGCTGGGCTATCGGCACCAACAGAGACGACAGAATGGGGGCATGTGAAGTGAAAGTGATCTGATGTGCAGAAACAAAACATCAATTATAAGGCTGACGATTCAAGGATGAAGGCTCGAGAGATGCATATGCGTGCTCTTTGAGCCTCTTTTACATCTGCAGTATTCTTCTAGATTCGGACTTTGCATGTTTTACTGATGAATGATTGTAGGGTAACAATACTGAAGCCATACTACCGGCATGGATAGCCTGTGCAGGTATCGAGTAATGTACTCAAACAATGAAACAACGGTTGATGATCAGTTAACCTCCATCATTCAGTGGACTCGTCAATCTATAAAGGATTCATTCCCGCAACTCTTGTGATCTCCAGTCCATGCGAGTGCTAAACCTCACCATCTAATAACATCTGCGGATGTGGAACATGTGGTTCAAGATCTCGAGGCACTAGGCGACCCGAGAGTAGGGTTTTGTTTCATGGTTGGTCCTAGCCGGCAGTTCAAAGAGACTGGACTACCCCAGACATGGACAGAGTGAGAAAAACGAGGCGAGCATTTACAGCGCTTCATTTTGGGGGGTGCTTGATATAAGAGCCAAATCTCACCTGCTTGAGGGTAGAAGAGCAATGAGAGTCTCGCGTCTGACACCATCTTTTTCATGACAACGCATACAGGCAGTCGAAATCGTCCAACTTTTTCTGCATCTTTGAGAGACTTGAGATTTACGGGCTTTGGTTGGACATAACGCGACACGACACGGGACTGGGGATTATCGGGACTAATAACTAAGTGCACGCTTTGTTTGTGACCACGCTCCCCCGAGTCCGTGTTGCACGTTTCCGAAGCATAAGTGTGAGCCATCGGAAACACATGTGAGAGGGGGGAGGCAGCCTGAACGAAACAAAGTGTAAGAGATACAATACTGTATTAGTTTGAAGATTAGAGAACAGACCTCGCTCAAAGGTTCTCTTCAATTCACAATTCACAACATGATCGTGAAAGAGATATTAATCTCAACAAAAAAACTCTTTTGATCCTAGTTAATACTGGGGATTCAAACCCTTGGCAAGATTAACAAAGTGACATTCTAGAAGAGGATTTGGAAAGGGAAAAAAAAAAAAAAACTTGGAAGCGGAAAGGAAGAAGGCAGGATATTGTGTGGATCTTTTTTAATGAAGACGCTGGGTCTCTCCCGCTCTAAACAAGAAACTTGACTATCAACAGATGAAATCATTTCGTCAGTCTTTATTACAATGTAGACGATATGTTTATCTTTCCAGCACATGTAGTAACCCTAACCTCGCTGTTCCATCAGTGAGAACGGACACGACCCGAGATTGATTGGGAACCCGAAAGCCGGGACAAGCCAAGCCAAGAATAAATAAGATGGACGCCGAGCAAATCGTCGTCGGTTCGGCCGGGATCGACAGAGGTGGTCTGCGAGGAATGTGATGGAAAGCAAAGAAAGAGCAAGGAAGAAAGGAGTTTCTTTGTTTGATAAAACATGCAGTGAAACAGAAAACGGTATTGACTCTCACCATCAATCAATCTCGATATCATGAGCCACCCCAGTTCAGATATCTCCATCTGGGTATGTAGACTCTGATTCACAGGGTCATTACGGCAGTTTAGAATCACAAAATTCATATTCGTGCAAACAAACAAACAAACAAGACAGGGCTGGGTAATGACTTTACCGATGGCAGACAGAAACCGATACTAAAAAAGAACCAACTTTTTTTTTTTCGCTCTGTACAACAGATCAGCCTAGTCTGGCTTGGTTGCCAAGCGGGAGAAGAGCCGATGGATACTGTATCCCGGAAAGACATGACGGTGAAGATGGAGGTGAAGTGGTCAACGCCGAGACTTGAGAGGCAAACGACAGATTGATTACCTTTTACAGTCACATCCACAGTACTGTATGACTGCAGATGGTAAGTAATATTCATATGATGCGGAGAGTTTCGGCTGCGAGGATAGGAAATACGAGATTTTGAACCACGTAAACAATAATAACAAAGACCACTTATGCATAGAGAGGAGGAGAGTCATCAAAAATAGCCCAGCTAAGCTACTAGACTCAAGTCAGTACATACATACAGTACAGTACTGTAGTAGTAGCTTGCAAGACCTGAGGTGATCTAGCCCAACATAAGTCTGGCGAGTTCCAATGCAATGACGCAGGAATGAAACATCTCTCCATCCACCCAAAGCCCAGTGCCATCAGCAGTGCTGCGTGCTGAAACTGGTTGTCTTCTTTGATCCGCCAATCACGTGGAGCGGGACACGCTCAGTTGCCCCCCTAGCCAGGTCCGCTGGCCGAATACCAACCAGGGGGACCGAGGGGGGAGTTATCTCTCTGACTCGCAGATGGAGAGAAAGAGAAGACGGTAACAAGAATTGAATTGAATTGAATTGAATTGAACTAATCTAGGTAGAATAAGCTCATTCAACGAAAAGTCAAGTCAAGCCAAAGTGGAATGTTTACAAGTTCTCTCTCTCTCTCTCTCTCTCCCAGCTTCTCTATTAAACTTTGGCTCATTCGCGCCCTGAGCTGACTTCTAACTTCAGGGCCAGCCAGGTCCAAGGAAAACAAAAACCTTCGCGACTCTCCAGTGTCCACCCTAATCCCTATTTAGCTTAGTCTGGTTGCCCGTTCCCCTAGACCTTTTCCCCTTTCCAGGCCATCTCTCACTGGTCTACAGTTGGGTTCCGTCCCCACTAGAACCCGCTGAGGACCCTCTTTGGTATGGCGCCTCTCGTCTCCTGTTGGTCTGCTCTCTCCCTCCTGCTACCGTGTAGCCACTCAGTCACTCCCTCGCTCCCTCTCGAAACCCGCTTCTCTTTCTTGGCTTTTTGCACTTCCTGTCCTGACCCATTCCTCATTCATCGATCCATCCATCTCAACCAAACGGCTAAACGATTCAATCTGTCAATCATTCATTCATTCAATCAATCAACTTCAACCATCGCCATCATCACCCCCCAAAACCTTCGCTCATCAAGCTTTCGATCCCGCTTGACACGCCTAAACTCAACTTTTATTAAATTCTAACCTCGCTCGCTTCACTAAATACCTCTCGTTCAGAGTCGGGTCTCCCTTTCGCCATTGATCCGCCGACCGCTCTCTCTTTCATTCGAACCCGACCGTAGATTACCCCCCCTTGGACCACAACGTCGACTTCAACGACCGATAAACTCACCATCTAGAGGGCACGCCCTTGCCGGCGTCTCTGGCTTGAAGCCCTGGCCTCCTTCTCCGTCACGCTCACGCCATGGATCCCCCAGACAACAAGACTTCGCGTCGTTCTTCGACTCGACGCTCGCGCTCTTTAAGGCTGTCAGGTGGTAGTGCTGTTACCGAAGATGATTATGATCTCAATGCTATGATGGTGGCGGATGGCTTCCGACCGACCGATAATGCTACCGCTTCTTCAACCACAAACCCAACACCAAACTCAAATACTCAAACCGAACCTTCATCACCATCGACCGAGTCTCTCTCATCCCCACCGACAACCTCCGCAAAGTCATCAGAGGCATCAGCCGCACCCCGCGAATCATCTGAGATCACACCCGCCATTCGAAACCGACCTTCTAGTATCTCAAAACCTCATCGCAATCATGATTCTCTTGCTCTCCGAAATGATGGCCCAACGATGGCCGATAGATCTCATGTACGAAACAACGCTAGCCTATCATCAGACGCCCCTGTCATCCGTGCTGAAAGTCCTTACACTGGCCCATCTGGTCCCTCGCATCCATACAACATGTATCCCCAACGAACAATGAGTGTGGCTACAACATCCACCGCCGCTAATGCTGTCGTGCCTGATGATCGACCCTACCAAGGAACCCAAGGACCAGCTCACCCATACGCTCTCTACACACAGAATACCACCTCCGGCGAGAGTAGTAGTCAATCAATTCCAGTAGGATTTAACGGTCTAGGAGGAACTTATCAGCGACAACTGGGACCGGATGGAGAAGAGGCTGGAGATTTGGTAGGCCCTCTGGGTCATACAGAGGAACTACCGCCTTACACAAGATACCCGGACAACGCTTATGTACCCAGACCAGCTGCTCAGGCTCCAGTTTCGCCAGTATCTCCCGTGTCAGAACCCTCCTCCCCGGCTAGAGAAACACCTGGTGCCCAAATACCTGGCGCTCAAATACCCGGTGCTGGTGGAATCGGAATCGCAACTCGTGACCCCGAGTTCTCTTCAACTGATGATGACCTGGCTCTACCAAGGACTCGACCGTCAGTGAGAAGTGCTGTCTCTTCTGATAACAGTTCGCACGACATCAACACAGCTGCTGCTGAAGTTTCAGAGAAACCCCCCGTCAACAAATGGCAACGGCGAGCTAAGAAGAAACTATGTGGCATTGTACCTTACTGGGCTATCTGCCTCCTCCTCGTCGGTCTCGTCCTAATGGGTATTATTATGGGCGCTGTGATTGGGACCATGCTAACAAAGAGTCACCGACCTCCACCGCCTAATGCTGATGAGTAAGTCACATATGCACCACCTCATGAGCCCTATGCTGACTTCATTGTAGCAAATATTCTTTCTCGCCTCCTACTCCAACAACATACGACCCAGAAATCTTGACAGCTATACCTAATGATCTACCACCTATGGCCACAGGCCGCTTCGCACTTCCTAACATTGACCCTAGCCCTCAGGGATACAGTGCTTGCTTCAACGACACAAAACAGTCATCAGCTTGGTCTTGCGATATCATCTATCCTCTTTGGTCGATTGAGGTTCAGAAATATTCGAACGCCGAGAAAGAATCTGAGATATCTTACAACCTGACACTTAGAGCTGTTGACGACGACAAATACCCATTCCCCTGGGGCGCTCAACCTCCTAGTATTAGCACGGTTTCTATGAAGCTGGTCAACGATACCTCAGATATTGCGAGGGGTCCTGCTTGGTGGCTAAGGACAACATACAACAAAACTGTCATCGTATCCGATACCAAGCTTTCAACAGTAGACAAACGAGGCTGGGGTGGAGATGACGCTGATTATGAAGACTACAACTCTTTCCATCGTTTCAAGAACAAGCCCATGAATGCCAAGGTGGGAGAACAGCCTTGGATCTGTACCTGGCCAAACACTGTCATCGAATTCTTTATCTATCCCAGCGAGAACTCAACAGGATATCACCCAACTCCGACATCGGCCGGTAACGACGACGCTACCTCAACGGAGCTGAGCTATGCGACATCAACAACTGCTTGGGACGCCTGGAGACTTCCTATTTACCCCCACGTCTACAAGATGATGGAGCGCCGCTTTCTCTGGGACGAGGAGTCAGTAGCCACTTGTACTCAGTTCGAAGTAATTGGTGACGGAACGAAGAGCAAGGCGCTTGAGAAAAATGGTACAAGAATTACAATGACCATCGTGGAGGACGAGGACGAGGAGTTCATCGAAGGACTGGACCTCGAATGGACAAACAAGAGCAAGCGATCCGTCCCACTAATGAAACGAACGAGCCCAGCACTTACCGACTGTGCTTGCATATGGAAATCCCAATAGAGTGGCGACGGCTCGTGACCAGACAGCGAAGACCAAGAACGCAAATCACTCTTGGTCTATCTATTTTCTTTCGATATCACATGGCGTTATGCATACAAAGACTTTGGGCCGGGGCTTGGACTGCACGATTTTCATACCTATCTATATCGTGTACGCGCCATTGAGTTTTCTATCGTTATTCAAGACTGCATCATGGGAGATGGGATGACAATGCTAACGGATTGCATTTTTTTTGGGAGCTACAAATGAACGGATGGGAATATGGAGTTAGAGGAGCGACTGGCGGCTTACGAAAAGAAATGCTTTGTTGAATTTAATTATTAAACTGTATTCACCCGCCTCTGTATTCGTTGTGCATGTGTTCTCTGTATTTGCTGTGTATGCGTTCACAAAGTCAGTAAGCTTAGAGCGTTGTAAGGTCTTCTTATATCCAAAATGTTCCAGTACACGAACTGAGATTTATGTACGCTATGCTGCACCCATAAAGGCACGGCCTATATGTTATTGGTTGGTCAACGTCCCGGCCTCGTAACGTTATCATTGCAGACGACAACCCAGAATGCTGTAATCTAGAACGTTGTTCGACTGAGCTGCTCGACACAGGAACCATGAACCGAAGCAGGATTTCCAATTCCTTCGTTCAACATCGGCGTGACTTCCCACCGCGATGTCAACTCGTCTTGATATGGGGTAAGATTCCCTGGCACATGTGGGATGGTATCTTGGTGTTGCGAACCTGGCTCGGAAGCTTTGTTGGTTTCGCTCGAGTTTGGAAGCCGTCATTGGGCATCTTTCGCAATATTCGTTTCATTCTCTGGTGTTTCGCGAATCTCATTGTCGATAATGTCCTTCCTTCCATCGCGGAAATCTCGCATGAGGGACAAGAATACGGAGTTCTTCCACTTCTCGCCATCTTCGTGTTCAACTGATTCGAGTAATCGTTCAGCAGCGTCTGCGACTTCGGACTTCGTCTTTGCAGCCTCAGCAGGTTCTTGCACTACAGGCTCTTCTTCTGTTTCGATGGATAAACTGGCGATATCTGGAGTGGCAAGGTTGGTGGGATTTGCTTCTAGCGTTGGTTCGACGGTGGCTTCTTGTTGTGAAGCATGTTCTGCTTCAGCCTTTGCTACCGCTGCGTCGTTGAGTTCTAGCTCGCGAGCCATTTGGTCCATCATGGCGTCTACCTCTTCCATCCCACCACCACCGTTTGTTGCCATCCACTTGGACATTTCGTCGTCAAACCCAGCTTCCTGCGTCGCTGCTGGGTTACTGTTCATGAAAGCTCCATTGGACTGGCCATACATAGGCGCGAAGGCAGTGTTGGGCTGCATGAATGCACTGTGGAAGTTCATCTGAGGGGTCGGCTGGTGCATTTGAGGCGCGGCGTGAGAGAAGCCGTTTTGCGCAGGCTGACGTTGCTGCGACTGATTTGCAAAGCGGTTGAAGTCGGCCGCCCAGTTACTTACGTCAACGGAAGGGGAATGATGTCCTTGATTGAAGTGTGATGCTTGCGTGGCGTGAAACGCAGGTGAATGCCCTTGCTCAAGAACAGCAGCATGAGCTGCTAATCTTCCCGCTGCATGGTGATGCTGAGGAACTCCTGGAAGGGTTGATGGACCATCCATGAATGCGCCGAACCCATCCGCGCCTTGCATGTGTTGTGGTGTAGATCTGAAGGACTGGAAAAGTTCAGCTTACAATCTTGTATAATATGACGTTCGCACTTACAGCATGGCCTTGAGGACCGGCGCGATCTACGAGCCGGTCTTGGTGATGGCTGACATCTCGAGCCTGATGGTCGATGAGTCGCTTGAAGGGAGTCCCGCCGCTACACGAAGCATCCGCCATGATTGTTAAGGATACTGTTAAATGGTCGGGTATTATAAAGATGCTGAGATTCAAGTAGTATGCCTCGGTCTAGGCGGGGCGTTAAGTGGCAGTTTGGGTAAATGACACGAAAAGATGATATATCATAGAAGAGGATGTGTGTAATGGAACAAGGGGCTTGTATATAGACAAGAAGCAATAAAGTAGAAGGCGAATGACATGTGAGGTTGAAGATGAATAATCGAAGAAGCGCCTTTCCCCAGAATCCAAAAGCCTGGAAGTAGATGGCTCGTGATTGTCTCCCTCCTTACGGCTACTGTGCCGTCTGGGGAAGCCTGCCCGCGGCCGAGGCAACATCGACTTTGGTACGTACTGCGCCCCAGTTCGGGAACCAATGCGGTAAGTGGGGGTTGACGCATAAAATAGATCACGTATCAATTCACGTGACCTACAGCTTGGCCAACTGTCACCACCGCCACGGTCTGGCGCGGATAGCTCCAGGTCATGGGCGGTATCGTGTCCTCTGATAGCCACCTTTTATAAGCCATCCCTTTCTCTGTTTGTTTCTTTTTGCGCTGTAACTCTGGTGTGAAATCAAGCAAAATGGTATGTTTCCTGCACGATAAATCCACTTCTCAACCTTGCTATGCCCAATGTATTGATTGCAGTAAAGCTAACTCCCCACCCCTTTAGTCGGCGCAAGTTATCTCCAACTCTGGTCATGAGGACATGATTGTGCGTTCTGTTCCCCGAATAATTGCGATCAGAAGCTATGCGATGCATACTTCAGCCTCGAGCTATACAAGCAACTAAGCTTCCTACAAACTCGAACTACACTGACAGTTTTTCCAGCATGATGCTGTCCTCGACTACTACGGCCGCAAGCTAGCTACATGCTCTGGTGACAAGACAATCAAGATCTTCGAGATTGAGGGTGAAACCCAGCGACTGGTCGAGACTCTCAAGGGGTGAGTACGACAGCTCCTTATATCATGGGCAATGACTGACTAGGAGGAATCGATAGGCATGAGGGTGCTGTTTGGTGTGTTGCCTGGGCGCATCCTAAGTATGGCAACATCCTGGCATCGGCTGGCTACGATGGAAAGGTCTTTATCTGGAAGGAGCAAGGTGGACAGAACAACGCATGGCAGCGAATCTACGACTTCCCCCTACACAAGGCCTCGGTCAACATTGTCTCTTGGTCTCCCCACGAGGCTGGCTGCCTGCTAGCATGCGCCTCTTCCGATGGCAACGTCAGCGTTCTCGAGTTCAAGGACAACAGCATCGACCACACCACCTTCGCTGCTCACGGTCTCGGCGTTAACTCCGTTTCTTGGGCCCCCGCTACAACCCCCGGCAGCATTGTGAGCAGCGCTCCTGGCCCCGGTGCCACTGGCAACCGTCGATTCGTTACTGGTGGTAGTGATAATGTCCTCAAGATCTGGGCCTTTGACCCTGCTTCTCAGACCTACAAGCAGGAGCGCGAGCCCCTGACCGGCCACACCGATTGGGTCCGCGACGTCGCTTGGTCCCCTACTGTTCTCCAGAAGTCCTACATCGCCTCCGCCTCGCAGGACAAGACTGTCCGCATCTGGACATCCGATCCTTCAAACCCTACTCAGTGGGAATCCAAGGTCCTCCCCTTTGAGGCGGCCGTGTGGCGAGTCAGCTGGTCGCTTAGCGGCAATGTGCTGGCAGTCAGTGGCCAGGACAACAAGGTGTCACTGTGGAAGGAGAACCTGCGTGGTGAGTGGGAGTGTGTCAAGACCATTGAGGAATAGAGTATGTCGAAGCACAGCAACGCGTTGATGGATATAAATAGGAGAGCCAGGCGTTCAAGGCAAACAAAAGGGTGATTATCTTGCTATGACCTTTTGAACCCGATTTTGGACGAGATGTGATGGTGTGAGTTTGTAGCCCGATTGTGCTATACAAGATGCCATTGTGCGAAGTACAAGGGCTGAGATCGACTATTGCCAAGATGAGCTGTTGTAACGACTGAAGGTCAAAGGCAAGCTCTGTTGGCTTGTGATTATAGAGTCATGAATTTAAGCAATGTTATGGACGAGGTTAGTGTAGCTATGCACTGTAATGATATTGAATCGCCGCGAATGAACCAGACTTCTGCCCCCAACCAAAGCGCCGCATAACTCCAAAACACAAACACTGCGCACGCTCGCTCAATCCTTCTCGAACAACCTCAACAACTGGTACTTAAGGTATACTGCCGTCCACTCAGAACGTTACGCAAGGAATCCTCCCATGATGACAGCAGCCAGTGTCACTATCAAGGTAGCTGAGCCAGGCTGCAAAGAAAACGCCGAGTTGTCGTTATCGTCATCATCGTCGTCGTCGCCCTTTGAAGAGTTATCGCCCTTATCTGAATCTTCGTTATTGTGGTTCAAGACGAAGATCTCGCCTGTCTTATCAGAACTGAACCACAATCGGCCTTGTGGGTCCCATGCCAAACCAACGGGGCGGAAGCAATCATCAGGGCAGCTAGAAAGCTTTTCGTTGTAAATGATGGGTGTTGCAGCGTCTTTGCTTCGCGAGGAATCCTTGGGTTTCCCATCTTCAAAGGCTACCTGGGAAATTTCATATCCCACTGGAGGGTTACGATTCCCTGACTATGTTAGCAGGATGAAACAGGGTATATCACAGTGAAGACTTACAGCTACCGTGGAACGAAACGTAGGCTGTTTTGCCATCATCGTCGAACTTCATATCAAGAGGCGCAGTGTGAGCTTGGAACGCCAGCACTGGCGCAACATATTCCGATGTGCATTCCTCGTCAGTAGGGTGGGTAGAATCTTTCTCTTGACGAGACTGGCGATCGGCGGGGAATTGATCGCCGACTTTGAGATCACCAAGATTGGGAAAGTTGTCGGTAGACCAAAGTGTGTAGCAGTGAGGGTAGCCATAGTTGGCGCCTTGATAAGCTTCATTAGAGCTATTGAGATAACCATGGAAGTTCATCTCTTCAGCGGGGTTGTCTTTGTGGATGTCGTCGCCGTCCCGACTCAGTTGATCAGCCGAGTTCTCGACACTGAAGATGCCGCCAGTCACGGGATGTTCTGCCAGGCCGACCGAGTTGCGGAGTCCCCAGCCAAGGCGATTGCCATCAAGATAGTCGTATGGCTTCTTGTCAGAGCCACTGGCAAAGGAAGAGATGTTAAAGGTGCGAATCTGGGAACGGCCAGTTCTTGGATCCTCAGCTCCTGTATCGTCATTGCCAGCACTGCCACGGGAGACGAGAAGCATATCTGGATGCTTTTCTGAGATGAGTAGGGTACGTGATGTATGGCCACCATTGGTCATGTTAGTGACTATTGTCTGTACGGTAGAGTTGTTGAGCGTGACTTTTGACGGGTCGTAGGACCACGCAAAGACATCGTTGGAGGAAGAAGCATAGAGAGTGCGGCCATCTTTGGAAATGGCGAGACCATGGTTCAGCTAGAGAAGGCCGATTAGATGGCAGTCACGACTGAGAATGCATATTTGACTTACGTTGTCTTGTTTGAGCAGGGTTGTCTTCTTCCTGACTTGCAAGCAGGTTCCGCCTCCGTCTTCAAGCTCGAAATGGAGTATACCATTTCCAGAGTCAATAACAATGAGAGCACCTTTGCTATCGAACAGAATGCCTCGGGGCCGTCTAAGCTCATTGGCAATAAGGCCATAGCTCCAGTTGTCTGCAGTGACAGGTGATGGGTATGATGTTTTGAGGGTCTTGAAACTGCAATCTTGGGCTGAAGCTATAGAGAAGAGGAGCGTTGAAGTCAACGTGGTGGCGGTAATGCGGAAGAGCGACGCCATTGCAACGGTGAGGGGAATGACGTCGGGAGATCAGAAAATAGGAATAATGGAATGGGGTTTTTTGGAGGCAGAAAGAGAGAACGGGGATGTGCAGATAATGTGAGTAAGCTTATACGAATGGGTATCAAAGAATGAATGCAACTAGTCGTGAATCGTAAACGTGAATGTGAGAGTGTATGTGGAAGAAACAAGAAGATGGTGATGAAGTAAAAGTCAAAGCAAGAATAAGTTGGCTGGATGGGTG
The DNA here is from genome assembly GCA_011034095.1 of Fusarium cf. aywerte. Classification (NCBI taxonomy): domain Eukaryota; kingdom Fungi; phylum Ascomycota; class Sordariomycetes; order Hypocreales; family Nectriaceae; genus Fusarium; species Fusarium cf. aywerte. The sequence continues at coordinate 21,109 of WETZ01000068.1, forward strand.
TAAACGACAAGTCAGGAAGGACCCTTGGGGAGAGAAACATGTCATTGATGCCTCGGCGAAGAAGGTGCAGCCCATAACGATCCAATGAGACGAGAGACGGCAGGTCGATCCCGGCTCATCCTGCCCATTTACCCCGGATCGCTCTTAACTTAAAATGCTTGATTCAATGTGCTAACCCAAATACTTGAGGCTGTGCTATATACGAGTACGGTGAGGAATTAAGACCTGCTTTGTTTCAAGAATGGCAAGTGTTATCAACTCTTTGATACGACCTGCCGTTAAGAATAAAGATGCATCGGCTGATCGTGGTCAATTCCCAATTACAGAATACCAAGAAACAATGCAGGAACAGAATTCCGAGCGGGTATGGTGCTTGGGTAGTGATCTGCAGCAGTACTTGGGGCTTCTTGGGCTTGTAAATCCAGGAACTCACCGATATATCAGCCACAACCTTTGCCTGAAGAATCTATTGATGCTCTGTGCCATCACTATCAGAGAAATACAAACTCACTCCGAGAAGTTGTTTATCTTGGCGCAAAAGTTGTAATATTTCTGTAAACGGCAGCTTATCTCACTAACAAGAATATTCTCTCCATAATTCGAGTGTTACGCCGACGAATCTTATTATGCAGGTACCCAAACTATGTTATTCGCACAACCAGTGCCACAAACGCTATCTTGGTTATGGCCTTAAACGTTGGATCTACGATAATGTGTCAAGGTCCTACCGGTAGATTTTCAATTTCACAGGTCGTAGTGTTATTGATACATAAGAACATATCTATACGAAGCACGATTGAAACAAACATACAAGCATATACGGCTGTGATACTTCTGGCGCAAACAAGATTCAGAGGCACTACGACAATGCCAACATCCTGGTCATATCTCGCTGATGCCACTCTTTAGCACACACAAACAAGACACGGCCTAGAAGGAATATACATATGGTCTTTGGGTAGTTATATTATCTCTGTGCAGTATATCAAACATGAAAAGAAAAGACAGATGGGGGGCCTGCAAAGAAATCCCCAACATTTCCAATGGCACCCTGACGCCCGCCCTTTGTAAATCCTCAATGGACCAAAACCCTCTCTTCCTTTCCACGTATGTGCTTTTGCATCTGCCCAATTGCATGGACCAACCTCCACCGACTCTGATCGCAGGACGAAATAGTAAAAAAAAAAAAAAGACAAGGAATAATAGCGTAGTGAGATGGGGTAAATAGAGAAACTTTGGGGGGAATGGGTAGGGAAAGACAAAGCTACACAAGGTGTGATAGACAAAAGAAACGAGGGCAATAATTATACGGTCTCCGAATGAGAAATGCAGGAGATGATGGTTTAGCGGAGACCAATGACGCTCATCTCCAGGGTCCATACTCTTCGGATCCAGACCTTGAGCTTGCCCTCAACACCTGCAACGTTCTCGAGCTCAACTCCTTCCCACCAGCATCGTCGAGCGGGCTTGCGCCAGAAGAGCAGAAGCTTCTGAGCCATGCCAACGGCGTTGGTACCCATCTCGTTACCTCGGATATCACTACGTAGACGGGCGAGAGCCAAACTGCAGATGACGGCCTTATTGGGCTCGCCAGCACGGTGACCCCATCGGTCATCGTGGTTGAAACCACTGATAACAGGTCAGTATCACTCACTCTAAAGCAAAAGCACACGGATTTAACTTACCCAGCTGTCAACATCTCAATCAAGTGGGCCTCAGTAGTACCGGGCTCGTCACTTCGCTTGAGTCCGGAAAAGATGCCGTTCTGTTGCTGCAAAGCCTCTGCGGCTGCCCGTTTCACAGCAATCATATCAAGCTGACCGATGTCTGCTCGGGGAGGGATAGCGTAAAAGTCAAGGTCCTCACGGAGCACAATGATACCGGCTCGCTTAGAGTCGTCACGCGAGGCACCAAGAGAGGGCGTATCCTCGTCCTGCGAAGCACTTGGTGATCCCTCTGTGGGGATAGACTGTGCAACATCTCTGAAGAAATCAAGCATGTACTGAAGCGAGGCTGGGTCGTACTAGTTTCGGTGAGTCAACTGTTTGCTATAATAAAAAGGGTATGAACCTACGTCTACTTGCACGGCATCGCCGTCAGAAAAGCCGCCCATTTGACCCTCAGGGAATAGGCCGTTAGGGAACAAAGAAAGAAGAACAAATTCGGGCAATGTGAGCAACTCGTCTCTAGAAAGATAAAATCTTGTGCCCCTATTCGGAATTAGTAAACCTGCAACTAAACCCCGACTTTTAAAGCTCACCTTAGGTCCATAGCGATCGTTTCATCGGCACCAACATCTCCCAGAGTGCTAACAGGCGGCCCGCCCTGTTGCACCTGAGTGATGATGCTTGAAGCTCCTCCTGCGGCAGCCATTAGGAAAGAAAATGCGGCAAGGGGACTATCGCCCTCTTCTGAATAAGCCGGAGGCGGTTCTGCGTCTTCGTCTTTACGACTAGAATCTCCCTTGGTATCTCGAGGAAGTGCGCGCTTAGTTTCCGCGACTGGATCGCGAAATGCAGTGGTGCTTTGGTCTGGGTCAAACGGAAGCGCTTCTCTTAAGGAAGTTTCGTATGCTGGCGCAGCTGATCCCGACGCTTCTGCTTCACAAGGAGATCGAGCGCTGAAAGGAACTGATTTGTCAGAACGCTCGTGAGCGTCGTTGGCCGGAGAGGTAAAGAGCGACGAGAAGGGGGGAGGGCGCGAGGTTGAAGGTTCGGAGGCGGGATACTGCGGCGGGGGAGATTGCTCGCGGCTCAAAAGAATGTGAGAATTCGGTCCTTTAGCAGATTTGAGGTCGTCGGGTGTCGGTTCACGATGATGACTTGAAGTTGTGCGCGTGCTTGGTGGCCTTGATGAGGCAGGTGACGGCGTCTTATTGTCCAAGGACGCAGATGGTCCAATTCCAAGTTCCTGAAATTCAGACAGGATGGCGGTTTTCTTTTAAGAGAAAGCAAAGTCGTTCAAGACAAAGGCTCCTCCAAGTCGGCAAACTGACGAAAAGGAGAAAAGTGGTCGATTCGAGATGGAGGCAGTTCACCGGTTCCAAAATGGTTGGTCAGGTAGTCGATGAGGTAAACAGTCTAGCGACAGCGTTGAAACATTGATAACGGGCGGAGATCAAGCGCAACAGCCGAATTCGGGAAATTCTCGTTCGGTGTCGTATCGGAAGTGCGGCCTCGTCGCGTCGTGAAGCTCTATCAACAAGTGATGGAGATAATGGCGATGTGATGTGATGCGTGAGTGAGGTTCACATTGGTCCTCAGAACAGCGAGCAGCGCGATTCCTCATTCGACGGCTGCTCCCCTGAGGTGAGCCCCCGAGCTTCAGTGGCAGAGTGACACTAAATTGGAGCCCCGCGCTGTAGTTGATTTGACCAATCAGACGTCTCCCTAGGCTCCCAGCAGGGTCTTAGCCGCTCACTTCAAGTGGAGTGAAGGCGCTAGAGGCGTTGGAGTTGTAAGCTCGACTCTTGGCGTCCGTCTTTAAGATGAGAAGGACGATCGAAGATTGAAGATGGAAAACATTAGTCGATGTTTGTCAAAGAGATGGATTGGGAGAAAATTAAACAAAAGTACTATCTGATATGCACTCTCAGGTCGCCATGTACAATGTCTTTGAAATAATTTGCCTCTCAATTTCGAATGAGGCCAATGCTCACCTAGGGCACGGGAATGATATTAAGATTTTTCGGTTAATACTACATTTACATCACAGCTGCTTTGCCTAGCGATCCCATTATTTATCCGATACCATCTTACTAGCGCATATTGATATATTCCAAAGGTCAACGGTAACAAAAGTTGGAGTAAATACGGACACTTCTCATGTCCTTGGATATGTTGGTAAAGTAATAAAGGTGTTATCATTCGCTATCACTATCTCCAAAAATTGCTCGTAGGACTTCATCGTGCGCCGTCTTCCCTTCTACTGCTTCGTTTTTGTCAGGGTTAATAGCCGGCTCGGGTACAGGAACTGGTGGCAGAGTCTCTGCAGGGGCACCTTCGATCAATTTTGTGTCCCCAATCGGCGACCTTGAACTGATCTCGACATCCTCCATGGGTTTTGAATCGTCATCACGACTTCTTGCGCCGGAACCAGTTCCCACTTCAGCATCTGGCTGAGAATGTGCTGGTGGTCTAACATTAAATCGTTTGCACAGCAATCTAGTTGGGTAAAAGTCCTCGACTTTACGAGTCATCTTGCCGTACATGCCAATCTTAGCTGCCTCTTCTGCCGGATCGGCTACCTTGGGCTCTGGCTTTGACAACAGATCTGTCTCAGAATCGTTTGCTGATACAGCTGACGATTTCTTGGCTGTAGTGAAACGTGATGCCATAAACCCAGTCATTGGTTTGAATATCCTAGCGCAGTTGTGGAACTCCGATAGTTCTCTCGCAAAGTCATCATAAGCCATGCCTTGAGGTTTGTACGGTAGCGGTTGACTACCCGTCGCAAAGTGTTCCAAGTAGGTCCTATATCGTGCCTTTTTCTCCTCGTTGTCTGCGTAAGGCCCAGATGAGCCTCGCGAGATAGCTGCAATGGCCGTCTCTCGATCTAATTTCGGCGCTTGGTCCCAAACTGCCTGTTGCCTTTCTTCCTCTGATATAGCATAGCCTTCAGGGACTTCTCCCAAACCTTGTGGGAGGTTCCTGTTTCCAGATGCTGTGGCAAGTCGATCGCGAGCCGAGCTAGTTATATAGTCAAAGACGGATTTCCCTGGTAAGCTCTTTTCTCCTAGGAGCGCCGCTCTTGACTTTGCATCATGCGTGGACGCCTTCGCAGCATCCGCTGTCGATTTGTACTCTGATGAAATGGCTTGATCCGAGGACGTCTTGGACGACACCCACCCTTCTGGGACAGGAGGCGGTGCATACTCCAGAAAAAGATCAGATAGATCCTCCGTAATCTTGGCTAGTACGAAACCATCAAGCGGCAACCGCCCGTCATGACATCGTGCAAGACCATTACCAGCTCGAGCTGTCCGGGAGACAAACACTGGGGCGTTCTTCAGCGCAGGGTTGACTGCAGCAGATGCCTTCTTCGCCTTCTTTTTCTTCTTGTCACCACCGACGACGCGATTGTACCGAATTCTAGGCCCCATCTCATAAGGGTCTTCTTCATCGGATCCATTATCGTTCAAGATACCCACTCCTATTCCACCACGTCCAGGTTTCGTCTTCGATTTTTGTGAGGAAAATAGAGATGTGTTTTGTGCGGTATCATGGCCATTATCGTCATCGTCGTCGTCATCGGCTGCAGCTGTGATCGGGTTGAGGCTTGTCAACTTGGTTTCACCGTCATGGCCCAGTCCTTTCCGATCGTTCTTGCGGACAAATCGAATCATTTGGGTATTGTCTGGCGCAAACAAATGCATTTCGGCGGTATCAAGATTCTTTTGCCCAACATCAAGCCGGGCGCTTCTTCGGATTTTGGGGCCGATGCCTTGTCCATCCTTCCAGCCCATGCGCCTTAGCAACTTCAGACCCATCGTGTCCCCTTCAGCTCTCAGCAAGGCCATTAGACCTCCAGCAGTAGCATCCTGGCTGGGGGACCCAAGGCCGGCGAATGCCTGTGAGGTCTGTACTTTCTGAGCTTCGGCAGCATCAGCAAGATCTTCTTCGTCCATATAGTCTTCGGGTCGCTGTTGGGCTTGGGCTGCGCCGTCTTTATGTCGGTTATTTCGACTTGAAACAAAAGTCGATGGGGTCCATCCTTCTTTGGATCCAACAGTATTAAAGTATCTGATGTGGTCAGCGCAAGGTCGCGATATAAAATGTGATAGTACTCACCCTGCACTCCAACCACCAGTAAATGCGCCATGTAATCTTTTCCGTCCCCTCTCATCCCTCACCTCCTGCTTCCATACCGGAATGAACGAGCCATCGTCTCGGGCTTCGGGGTCATCAGGGAGAGGAGTGCCGAATGTTGCAAAAGGTGCATGGAAATCGGCTTCGTAGGTTGCGCGGGAGCGTTTATATGACATGGGACAGAGATGTCGGCGTATCGCGTAATGGCCGTAAAAGCATTGAAAGCGAGCGTTTTACTTCGCTGGAGTAAAGATGCGAAGATCTTGAATGTTGCCAAAGGGCTTGTGATGACGATGAAGCTGGATCGCAAAGTTGCTATGACTGCTGTCGCGACGTCTAAATTAGTCTTATCGATAAGCAGTAAAGTTAGCTCCTTGACAGGTCAACCAGCTAAACTTAGTGGCCCTGGCGCGAGATTACGACAGGGGTTCTATCAAAGGTCGAAGAGCTACCATGCAACTCCAGCCTTCAAAGTTCCTCCAGCGTCGGGTACCTATGCAAGTGCACGCGTGTGAAACGTTGTCAATTGAGTGCCGCTGTGGAGGGATGCGACTGGCAGCGCAGCCTTGAAACAGTTTCTACTGTGTACGGTTGCTCAACAGAGGCATGACATAATCGGTCAGAGACGTCATAGTCTCTCTGTTAAGAACCGCCCAGACATGATATCTACAAGGTCTTCCTTTATCCGCTTCTGTGGTTTCAGTCTGACCGATTCCTCGAACCCCAAGATGTGGTCCTCAGAGGGACAAAGCCCACCCGAGTAGCTATTGTGTGTCTGTCTGTCACTGTATGAGGAACAACTCGGCTGAGGCCTGATCTTGGCATTCCGTCTGAGCACGGTGGCTGACAATGGCCCGTGAAGAGACCAGACTACAAGGCCATTGATTGCTGGCTGATGTGAACACAAGACATGTATTGTGCTGCATCAATACGCATCCTTCACTCAGGTTAGCAGAAAGATTGACTTTTCTATCCAAAATGACAAAATAAACTAGTCATTTGAAGGCAATCTATTCGAGCGTGTTGACTTGTCATTTCTTTCATTCTATGCTCAAGTCTCAAACATTCTGTCATCCTTTGGGTATCCATCCCACCGACACCTTACACAATCCGCAAGGTCCTATGCGCTTGTCCGCCTGGTGGCTGCTTCGATTTTGCTTCTTCGAGTTTTAGAACAAGCGATGCATACCAAGTCATTGACTTCTAAGACACAATTGCCTTAAAAGGAGACAAGATCTAATCCTGGTTTCTGGCCCTGAACCCCAGCCTCCAACCCCTCGTTTAATCAGCCACGTAAATTTGCAGCACTTTGCGACAGATCCACTTCGCAGGTCAGAGATGCAGTCTTCTACTGGTAGCTGACGTCGGATAGTATGCTTGGCGTTGGTATTGCTGGAAACAGAGAATTTGGCTTGGTACGTACGATAACTTAACGGTGCAGATATTGTAGAGCCAACGATCAAACGAAAAGCCCGATGTCTACTACAGTTCTGATTGAGGCTCACCTTAAACCTAACTCAAATGGAATTAGAGACCAATGCCGTCAAGGTTATGGACTAGTTAGTCAGTAAATTGATCCATTCCTGAGACTGGAAATGAGAGCCCAGCTGGAGCGAGATATCTCATCTCCACCCAAGACTTGACTGTTGGTGGAAAGTTGAAGCTACCTGCGGCCTAAGTGGAAGGTCCCCTGAAACGATTGAGATGGCCTGCTGTACTAGATCAAAGACAGCTGGACTGGTGGTGAAGTCTCGGCAACTTGCATGCATACATCCAGGTGTATCCCGGGCATACAAGCCTCTTAAGAGGTGAGGTGAGCAGATGGGACATACCGCTGCTGCGCTGCGCTGTACACTTCTCTGCTCTGCTGTACTAGGCTGTGGTTTTAGACCAAGTCATTTTTAGCTACAATCCATACAATATCCATCTCCATTAGCCAAACCTGGTAGCTAATAAGCTGTGCTGCTTCGTTTTTCACCCTGCCCCCCAAACTTAGGACTTTGTTCTTTGGACAAACCAGACGGACGTTGTGCCGTTGTCCTTTTACTAAATCTCCTTGTCAGGTTACACAATTTTGAATTCTACCCTTACACCTTCTTACATATCTACCTGTTCACTTGCCTTTGCGTCGTTTTTTCTTGCATTGCTGGCCGCTATTTCACTTCTCAGAGGCACTCCATCTCGCTTTGCATAGCCGTGGGATATCAGTACAGTCAATCTCGCTTTGCGTCTGTCGACATTTGCCTGTTTCGTACCATCCATCTACATTTTGTATGTAGTGCAGCTTCGCTTCACATTGGATCTAACTATTCCAGGTGCTATTTGGTCAGCACCTGAGTCTACGCTGTGTCCTGGTCCTTTATGCAGTTGGCAGTATCAGACATCTCGTCATCGCAACCAGAGACAGAGAGAACCTTCAGCTCAGCTCATGGTCGGGACTAGGTAATACTGGTCTTTTTGTCTGTCCGCCCATTCATTCTGGTCATTTGGTCGCACTGCCAGCAGAGAAATCAAATCAAGGAGCTTGCCAACAAGCGGCTGCGATCACGACTACGTTACGCCGCCTGCGCTGGCATCCATATGTAGCTCCGGCTACAGCTCCAGTTCCAATCCATACAATTACTGGACCTTTCCTTGTCTAGAGAATCGAGTTGGGTCGGGTCATCCTCCTCCCTGCCTACTTGGGCATTGATTCACGACAGCTCACTACCATTTTGAGCAAACCCCAGAAAGAGACCCATTTACTTTATCAACATCCCGCCTTTTTACACCGTCTCTCCGATCTCTTACAACACCGCCCGTACCACACAGCAGAGCAGATCACAGCATATCTACCATAGCCATAGCACTTACATACAAAACAGCAGCTATGGGAACAAGAACAGCTTCTTCTGCCGTCGCAGATGCTTCACCAAGAGGACCTGGTCGAACTCATTCAACTCGCTCTACTCGTTCCAGTCGGGTTCCTTCTTTTCCTCCCCCTTCTCCCTCCGCTTCAGCGGCCCCAGCAGCGCCTGCACCAGCCACGCCCACTGGAACAGGTGCCAACTACAACCAATCTCACACCCGCCAGCTTTCACACTCACACTCGCAGTCTCAATCTCGCTCCCAATCCCAGTCCCTGTCCCAGGCCCAATCCCAAGCCTACGCCTCCCGTTCTCATTCCCATTCCCATTCCCACTCTCACTCCCGCTCTACTTCCAACTCACATCCTCCCTCTCATCATAGTCATCATCAACGCACCTCTTCATCTGCCCGATCTACTTCGCAAAATGACTACGAATCTTCACGCTTAGCCGCAAACGCAAACCATCAACGAAGCTCGAGCAAGGACGACCGACATCCTCCCCCGGCCAGGGGCCCCGATCCCTCGAGGGCCCATCGAAGGAGCTCTTCCCGTTCAAAAAACAATCACCAGAAAGACCAGACCGACATGGCTCCTTCAGCCAGCGCTCCCAGCAACGGGGCTAGCCACGCAAACGCACCTCCCCAGAGCAATCATGCCGACGCGCCACCCCGCGCTTCCACCTCTAAACACGCGAGATCACGTACGGTTATTCCAACACAATCTGGAAAATGGATGCTAGGCAAGACCATTGGTGCTGGTAGCATGGGCAAAGTCAAGCTCGCCCGAAAGGAAGATGGCAGCGAACAGGTACGTTTACACAATTCGCTTTGGGCCGATTGTTTTCATTCTATGCATTTCACCGTTCGGCTGTTCACATGAATGTGCCCCTCATGTCCTTATCGCAATATTATGCAGCTCCTATAAACAATACTGACCATCCTTGACTCAACAGGTAGCTTGTAAGATCATTCCTCGTGGCTCAACCGACGACAACCACCAATCTCGTGCCGACAAAGAGCGCGCCGATCAATCAAAGGAAATCCGAACTGCTCGTGAAGCGGCCATTAGCACCCTCCTGAACCATCCCCACATCTGTGCTCTACACGATGTTGTTCGTACAAACCACCATTGGTATATGCTTTTTGAATATGTCAACGGCGGCCAGATGCTCGATTACATCATCTCTCATGGTAAACTTAAGGAGAAGCAAGCCCGGAAGTTTAGCAGGCAGATCGCAAGTGCTTTGGACTATCTCCACAGGAACAGTATCGTGCATCGAGACCTCAAGATTGAGAACATTCTTATTAGCAAAACGGGCGACATCAAGATTATCGATTTTGGTCTCAGCAACCTCTTCGCTCCTCGGGGTCATCTCAAGACATTCTGTGGAAGTCTTTACTTCGCTGCGCCTGAATTGCTGCAGGCTCGAGCATACACTGGTCCAGAAGTCGATGTCTGGAGTTTTGGCATCGTTCTTTATGTCTTAGTTTGCGGTAAAGTGCCATTCGACGACCAGAGCATGCCCGCCCTTCATGCCAAGATCAAGAGGGGTCTTGTCGATTATCCCGCATGGTTATCAAGCGGTAAGTCCCTTCCGAAACATTTCGGCACATTCCACTAATTGTATCATAGAGTGCAAACATCTATTGTCTCGAATGCTTGTCACGGACCCTAAGCAGCGAGCTACAATGCAGGAAGTCTTGACGCACCCATGGATGATTAAGGGCTTCAACGGTCCTCCCGACAATTATCTGCCTAACCGCGAACCCTTAACGATACCTCTGGAGCCGGAAGTGATCCTTGCCATGCAAGGCTTCAATTTTGGTACACCCGAAAGCATTAATGCGCAACTCACCAAAACTATCGAATCAGAAGAATATCAGCGTGCTATCAAGCTCTACCAAAGAGAGAAAGAACTTCCCCCGCCTGCGAAAGACGCCGAGAAGAGGAGACCTTTTGGGTTTGACTTTTATAAACGCAGGAATTCTGGCAACAGTCGCGATACCTTATCGGCCCCTAGCTCCGAGGCCCTTCAAATCGGCAATGATCCTATGAATGCTTTCAGCCCTCTCGTATCAATCTACTACCTCGTTAAGGAAAAGCAGGATCGCGACCATGCCGATATGGTTCAGCCAGCGGGATCACAATCTCGCGAGAAGGAGAAGGAGAAGGAGAAAGAACGAGAAAGGGAGAAGGATAAGGAGCGCGAACGAGAGCGCGAGAAGGAGCGCGAGAAAGAGAAGGAAAGGGAGAGGGAACGGGATCGTGAGGCCCGCGAAAAGGAGAGGGCACGGGAGCCCGAATCCTTGCCAGAAATCGCAGCACCTCAAGCCGCCCATACTAATTCTTCTGCTTATGAGATGCCTGGCGAAAAGCCCACTGGTGGACGCAGCAGACCTCGTGCAAGGACACATGGCGAAGACGACATGCCAGAGCCGCCAAAGCAAACACCTGCACCACCACCCGAACCAAAGATCGAGCACACTCAGAAGAAGGAGGGCACTGCAGCTGGTATTCTGCGTCGTTTCAGTACACGCAAGCGTAGAGAGCCTGAGCGTCTGGACAAAGATCGGTCGCATCCTCCTGTGGTACAGGTTCATTCACCAGCCGAACCCTCACCACTAGCACCCCGAAAGAGCTTTAGTATCCGTCGTGGTCGACGTGACAGAGAGGATGTGTCCGATTCGCAAATCCGCCCTGGCAGCAGTCATCGTCAGCATGGCGAACTACTTAGCCCACCCATGTCTGCTGGTGGTACCAGGGAGGGCAGGCGAGGAAGTGGTTTGGGGCGGTCGACTAGCGTGAACTCGGCAGAAATGAGACGGAGAAAGGAGCCCCCAGCAACTAGCGGATCTGATCAATCCGTGACGAACGAGGAATCCACCGGCTCGCACCGTACTCATGGACATTCTCGATCCGTAAGCCTGAGGGCCAAGTCTATTGGCCACGCTAGAAGGGAAAGTATACAGCAGCGTCGTCAAAGGAGAGAGGCTGCCCAAGAAGCCAATGTCCCTGAAGAAACGGATCAGGAATTGGAGCAGAGCGGCGTTTCCACTGAACGATTAGACGACTCAGAACTGTCAAAGCCGGTTTTCCTCAAGGGTCTCTTTAGTGTGTCGACGACATCTGGCAAATCGGTGCCTGCGATCCGAACTGACATCAAGCGAGTATTGAAGCAATTGAACGTCGACTACACGGAAATTAAAGGTGGATTCAGATGCCGGCACTCACCCAGTATCGACCTCAACAAGGTGCAAGATCCACCTATGAGCCCCGGGATGACGCCGGGTCACAAACGGCGGTTCAGTTTTGGCGGTCTCATGAGGGGAGATGATCGCGAGCGGGAACGTGATGAGTTCCGCGATTCAGACCGGCCTCCTACGACGCCGCGTACGCCAGGACGATCGGATCGAGACCGCAGCTTCTCCAACTCGGAGACCTCATTTGACAGCAACCCTGGCAGAAATGGAGGATCGTCTCGACAAATTCCTGGAGAGACGAGCACTCAGGTGCAGAGTGACCTTGGAGGAAGTATGGTGTTGGAATTCGAAATTTTCATTGTCAAGGTGCCACTACTATCGCTACACGGCATTCAGTTCAAGCGAATGGCAGGCAACACATGGCAGTACAAGAGCATGGCAGACCATATCCTGCGAGAACTGAGGCTATAACTGAAAGCTTTTAGGAGCAGATGTTTCCAACGGTGGAGTTTGGTTGAAGTAAGCATTGGGAAGGGTAGTGTTGTTCATAGAGGCGGCGCTTCACTGGGTGCTGACGGATTGCTATTTTAAGCGAGAAAGGTACTGGACATGTAGTCGGTTGTATAAGAAGCCTGAAGGGGCTTGATGGCGCTTTTTCCTTGTTTCAAGCAAGCATGGGCATCATACAGGAAACAAATAGTAGTAATGATTTATTATGGCACTTGCAGAGATGGAACAAAGGCGGTGGAGGAGGAGAGCAAGTTAAACGAAGTAATTAATTGGAGAATATCCGCTGATCATTTTTTGTAATCTTTGTGGCTGCCTGCTTACCTATTCATTTATTCCAGCTGTAAAAAGTTGACCATGTTACTCGAAAAATGTCGAGTCTTTGGGGCACAGATCGAAGTTTAACAAGGCTCGTAGGACAAGGCTGACGATCAAGGTGATTGATTGATTCAAGGTTGGCATGGAAAAGTGACCTCCCCGCACTTGCAAGGCCATGTAGATGTTTGCGCAATTGGCCTGTACAGGGATACCTCCTCTTGGTCCAAGCGTCATGTTCCGAAGCCAGAGCTGGTTTTGCCTATGAAAGCCTGAGCTCCATAAGATATATCAGGCTGGCCAATCCCACGCTAGCAAGCGAATCGCTCTTGCCCCAGTCGCAGGTGTGAGCACCACCAGCACAAACCAACCCGCCAAACGATCTCACCTTGGGTTTGATCTTCCCACGATCTCGACACTTGAACGCTATCTATCAGTAAATTATACAACGCAAAACTCCTCCCAGTATTCCACTCGACATCCATACTACTGCCAGACTGTCCCTCCTTCCATTAGAGCTTCTTCATATTCTCTGCTTTCGCCCTTGTTGATCCAGTAACCAACCGCTTCGTGTACCTATCTACCTCCGCATTGCGCCCTCGAACCAGCGAAACCTTCAACCCTTAGCTACTGCGCCGAACAATCGACCGACATCTCAGCCAACTTGATACCATCGAAGCTTTAAAGGGAGTCTTGGACTTTAAGCCATAAAACCGAACACTCCCCCCGCCCTATAAATCTCGAGCAAAGGACAGCCACGCCCAATATGATGCCCGCGGCGCACGTCTACGGACACCACCAGTTCAACCCCCAGGGTGGTGATTCGGCTTGGATGCACCAGCAGCCTGGTGCGCATCATGCCCACACCCAGCAACAGCAACAGCAGGTTGCTGCGGCAGCTGCCGCCGCTGTCCAGCAGCAGCAGCAGCACTTCAACCGCCTCGCTGGCGCGGGTCAGATGCCGGGCCACGGTCAAGATGCAGATCACAACAACGTTTCGGAGGACAACCGACGCACTATGGCCTTTATCGCCGACCTTTTGAACGAAAACACTCGGGAGGCTGCTCTGCTGGAGCTTAGCAAGAAGCGAGAGCAGGTTCCTGAGCTGGCCCTGATCTTGTGGCATTCGTTTGGTAGGTGCCCGAGCTTTGGTTCCTTGAGTCATTGGGGCTGGAGCTGGAAGAAGCCAGCTAACATATTCCCTAGGTGTTATGACCTCTCTCCTCCAGGAAATTATCTCAGTCTATACCTTGCTCAACCCTTCGCAGCTCACCGCCGCTGCCTCGAATCGTGTTTGTAATGCTCTCGCACTACTTCAGTGCGTTGCATCGCACAATGATACAAGGACTCTTTTCCTCAATGGTGCGTATATCCTGGTTTCAATCGATTTGGCACATAGCTTACACTCTCACAGCACACATTCCCCTGTTCCTCTACCCATTTCTAAACACCACCTCTAAGTCTCGGCCCTTCGAATACCTACGTTTGACCAGTCTTGGTGTCATTGGTGCACTGGTCAAGAACGATTCTTCCGAGGTCATTAACTTTCTCCTCACAACAGAGATCATTCCTCTCTGCTTGCGTATTATGGAGACAGGCTCGGAGCTCAGCAAGACTGTTGCTATCTTCATTGTTCAAAAGATCCTCCTTGACGACAATGGCCTCAACTACATCTGCGCCACCTACGAACGGTTTTATGCCGTTGGTACAGTTCTAAGTAACATGGTGGCTCAACTTGTTGAGTCACAAACGGCTCGCCTCCTTAAGCACGTCGTCAGATGCTTCCTGCGGTACGTCACATATGCATATCACATACTAAAGCAGGCCCATCTAACCATATCCAACAGCCTTAGTGACAACGCTCGAGCTCGTGAGGCTTTACGACAGTGCCTGCCCGAACCCCTTCGCGATGCCACCTTTTCTTCTGTCCTCCGCGACGATGCAGCAACCAAGAGATGTCTCGCCCAGCTACTTATCAACCTATCGGATAATGTCGTGGACCCCAATGCTGTCGGCGGTTCCAACATGTAAGAAAGGCGACGTTGATATCTGGGAGGCTTAGCTCTCCCTATTGTGACAATACCCCTTGTGCATTGATACGGCGATTCATGAAGGACGGTTGAATTTTATTTATGATATTCTGGGAAAAGCGAAGGGATCAAAAGCATACTGCATCGTTGATACCCGCAACTCTTTCGGCTCGATGCGCAAAGAGAAGATCGACATTCCAGCAGAGCCACTGGCTGGTTTCTCTTCCAACGTCGCCGCTGACGGTTATGGGACTTGCGTTCTGTTTCGCATACCTCGAAACTGGGTCAAAAGGCTTCTATTGATTTGCCACAGAGCAGTAACATCCTACACACGGACTTTTGCTGCTCCTCTTTTCGTCTTTGGATCTCGGCCACTGAGCCCGGACCATAAGGGACACTGTTTTTGGGAACGGGCTCGGGGTGAATATATTCAAGAAAGATCTAGCGATGGTTAGAGAGAAGTATGGATTCATGTGACAGGTATAAGGATAGCCAGCCGACTGCAGGCTGAGGAGGCGCTGGATAGACTTGGGTGAAGACACATGGAGGTCTTCGACATGCCTGGTTTGGGGGTGTTTTGGCGTTGGATGGGGCGTCCTGCATCAGAGACACGGTGTTTGTCAGGTTTAGGGATGTATATTGTGAGAATTGAAGTTTTACAAAAAGAAAACACAGGGGTTGTATGATATTGGTGAAGTATAGCGACCAGGCTTTCAGGCATGCAATGGGGTTGGAGGTAGCTTTTCTAGTTTCAGCTCAGCGATGTAAGAAAACTTGGACACCTGGATGAGAATATCTTGCTCCTTGGTGAAGCTTGATTCAGCATACATCAACGATTCATCCTTAACTAGTCAAGCTGCCGAACCTTTGAGAACCAAACCCGAATTATTGAGTTGTATCTTTTCTGGGGACTTTGGTACCTGTTTAGACGTGATATTAACTCGTCGTCCAAAATCTTATCAGTATACTTCTTTGCGTGCGTCTCTTCGTCTGAATATGCCAGTTCTTGATTTGGAGCTCATCATATGCCGAGGACTCCATATAATGGAATTGTCTATTTGTCTTTCTGGCCGATCGACTTGGTCGCTACATTGACTCGGCCATTGGTCACTGACCCAACTCAAGATATAGATAGGATTGGACGGATGTTTGTAGGGAAACCGTCAGGAGCTGACAGAACTATTTGGAGGGCATAGTCTAGGAGAGGGGATAAAGCTGTAGGTGGAATCATCACACAAGAGTCGGACAGCCACTGGTATGAGATAGCATAATCAACAATTTTGTTCTTTCTCAGCGTGTTCATCAGCAGTCGCCTTTCTCTAAATGCAAAGGTATCTAGGTATCTCGCTTGATTACAAAAGACCACAGAACAAAGCCTTCCAGCCAGAGCGAGGAACAAGTTGTGCTGAAGCGGCAGGCTTCTTCAGATCCTCCTCGTCGTCGCTATCATCACCCTTGTTGACGGCGGCAATCGAGTTGACGACCAACTTGAAGTCTCCATCCTGCTTATCGAAGAAGCTATTGATTCCAATGTCAGCACATCAACTCACTTAGGTCACTCTCACTTCAATGGAGGTAATCTTGCCTTCGTGTCATAAGAGATATCCTCTTGATATCATCAGTCTTCAAAGGCTCAGGGTCCTTGACCTCTCTTCCACGGTACGTCGCCTTGAACTCATCCCAGTTCTTGTAAATCACACCACCCTCTTGCGGCGCCTTAAAGTCCACCTCCCAACTCACACCGGACTCATCTCTACCGTCATTTCTCTTTCCAGGAATAGTATCCTTGACATTGAGTGTGAAGGTCTGGTCAGAGTTTCCCGCGCCAAGAACGAGCTGCAGACCAGTTGCGTCGGACAGATTCAGCGCAAGATCGCCCTTTGTGCGCTGCGAGGCAAAGCCCGCGCCACCAAGAGTCTTTGTGTCGAGGTTCCCGTGAAAGATGGCTTGCGTGGGACTCGACACTGTCAGGTGTGAAATGCTCGAGCCGCCGCGGACGCGGTCGTCTGAAGCTGTCCAGAGGCTGCAGTCCCAGGGCCTAAAGAGAATTAGCTTTTGAGCCTTAGCAGAATGGGGATTGTTTACATACTTGGTACCGCCGAAAAGGTAGTTAACGTGAGTCTCCATGATTGTTGTTTTTGGATGAATTTGATGTTCTTGGCAGGCGGATTGAGTTCAAGTCGCTGATATATACTGCGTGAAGCTTGTCAAAATGGATGACATAATTGAGTTTTGATGTAGCACCCGCCAAGACGGCAGTTGCTATGCTTACGTACAGCAGCAGTTAATTAAGCTTCAATATCAACATATTGACGAGAATATTGTCAATACAATAAATATTGAACTGTAAGGTCAATCAATTGGTCATGTATTCTTAAATTTGCATAAAGAAAGTAAATTCGGTGCACCTTTCCCACTGATCCTTTGTCAGCTAGCCCCATCTCTATCGCCCCGTCCCCAGATCATCATCTTCAACGACGAAACAAAGTTCACACCTCAGAAGTGTAAAGAGATATACCATACCTAATCAGACCATCACGGCCGCGAGTCAAGGTCAAGCCCAGACACGGGTTGACAGCGCCGGTATCTCAAGCCAGATATGTCTAGTCCAACAGAAAGCGGCCAAGCTAGATCCAGACCCTCCGCTATAAATATCGAGACGGGAAAGAAAAAAAAAACAGGCGTAATTAAGCGAATAGATAGGTACCTTGATATCGAGCAAAAGAAACTATCGCGGCCGCCTCGTGTTTGACACTACTGCAGGCGAAAAGAAGCCGAATCCTTTGAAGCTTTCCTGGAGCAGAACTAGCGTTAATAAACCGGGTTTTATCATGGCAGCTCGGAGTCGAGAGTGATATCCAGACCTTTGCACCTTTTGGGGGGCTGGCTGCACTGCAACATCGAGCGAGGTAGTGGTACTGTAGCCGGGCTCAACTGAATTGGGGACTTACAAATGACAATACCAAAATCCTTTCACATGAAGTCCGCAGCCTACTTATCTACCTAAATACTTACTCATAACCCCCAAGATACAGCTGATAAATACATCTGCATATAGTGCATGCCGTGGATGGAGGTCTTTAGAGTCACATAGCTAGGTAGGCAGGCATACACATTCACACCCCTTTCTCTATGATTCATATTCCTTCCCCTCTCTCCTAAGCCCAACTCCTTCCTACCATTTCTAATCCTAATCCTACATTACCTAGGTATCCATACCTCTCAAAAAACATCCGTAGCAGCCGTAAGTGCTGCATGTATACAACCCCCAGCAATGGACATTTTGCCACGGATAAGGAGAATCGACGAGGGATTGACATCCCTGAAGACAATCGCCCGTCGGACGTAAACACTTTACTCATTAAGCGACATCCTGATTTTGATCCTTTGGCCCTTTGACTTGTCCGTCCGTAGGAACCTGGAATAGACCACCGTACTGTATATGCACACACACATGCATCCAATAACACGACCAGCCCAACAGGTACCACATCAAGTCAAAAAAAGAACCACCCGACTTTTGTCTCCCCATCCTCTCTTTTTTTATTCCGTCCATGCAACCCTCCTCTTGGCACGTGGTGTATCATCCGTAGGAGGATGGGACCATGGTAGGATCAACGTTTGGGCTTTTGACAGGAAATTTGGATGAATCCTTTGGCCCTCCAAATGGCAAAGGGCATCCCACTCGGGCCCGGAATCCGCACTCGTTTTTCTTCACTACACAATACCTCCTCCAACAGTCGAGGCCTGTTAGTAGTAACCGCCGAAACTGATGGGAAAGCGGCTTTATCCACTCGCATGTCTTTCCCGTTAATCCGTCAAGGTATCCTAAATTGGGAGGGGAGACGAGCGGGGAGACAAGTACATAGATACACATCCATGCATACATCCAATACCATGCAATCAATACATGACACCAACAAGCAGCAGTAGGAAACGAGGCTCCCACTAAGGCCGCGCGAGTTCTGGATGCCGCCTCAGCCAGCTAAGCTTAGCTCAAGATAGCTAAGCTGGCTGCATGGCCAAGTGCACAATGTAAATGCAGCTGAAGCCCCTCTCAAGCCATCGAAAGACCACAACAAATACCCAAGGCTCTACTTCTTCAGCTCCGTGTAACTGTGGAGGCAGTTTAGAGAATTAGATCAAGTTTATGATGAAAACGTTATTTCGTTTGAGCTACTTGCATGAGCCTCGTTCAGGGTCCGTCATTTTCGGTCACGGGCGCTCGGCTCCCATCATGCCATGCCATGCCTCTGCCGATCAAGGTCTATCAAGTCCATTCAGCCAGCCTCCTCGAGGTACCTAGGTACGTACGCTCTAGTTCGGGACCCTTTAGCCACTTCATCACATCGCAATCATTATTCAACTCGGAAGGCTTGTGATTCGTACCATGCACGTTGCACATTTCAACTTCTGATATGTTTCAATGGCTCTGGATATTTGCTCAACTATCAAGTGTAAATGGTCAAGTCAAGGCCGTCCTGTCTGGTCCGACCCCGCAGCCACCACGTTCGTTTGCCTCCTTGCCTGCTTTCATCCTTTACCAGTGCCCTTCCATTCATGTTCAAACATACTTCTGAATGCATACATGCCTAATGTATACTTTCCCAAAACGCCTCCATCATCGTCTTTTCCTTCGCCAGTCCAAATAAGCAATCGTCCGTGCATCTTGCAGCCGTTACAGAAAACCACAGTGTCGAGCGCTTCGACCCGTGTACGTAAAATGAAGGAAGACAGTCTTCGCCATCTGTAAGATATCTTTGATCGTATCCAAGAAGTGAAGAGTGTCGAGTGTGAAAGTGTTCAAATATCAAAACCCGCCATGCTATGCCTCGTAGGCCCCATTACCAACGCCTAAAAATTCTCGAAGTCGCTGTATCTTGCAATCATGCCCGCTCGGTGCCTTATTGGGGATGGATCATGTTGGGCGATCCCGGCATCGACAGAGGCGTGGTCGGGTAATCGTAACCAGCCTCAGAGCAGTTGGCGGAGTGGTCGAAAGAATGCGACAGCGGAGGAGTCTGCGAACAACCCCATCAGCAACGTGGATCTCGAGCAACCCTTCGGGGTGTTTGACTGGCGTGACTCACATGAGGGTTCTGATCGTATGGGCTACCAGAGTTGAAGTCCATCGGGGGCATGTAGCCGTAGGTCATGTAGGGAGCGAGTCCATCGTCGCTAGAGTAGGCTGTCTCGCGCTTGATGGCATCGCTAAAGTGTGTCATGGAAGGGAGTGTCATGGGCACTGTAGAGGCTGTCATGTAGTTGGGGTAGGCATCGGTGGTTGTGATGGCTGGGTAGTGCTGCGTGGAGCCGTAGGGCTGGAGGAGGATCTCATCTGGAGCGGGATAAGTCGAGTAGGTAAATTGAGGAGGGCTGTCTGAGCGGGCTCGGTCGTCGTAAGTGCCGGAGAAGAAAAGCTCATCAGTGTGCTCCATGGGAGGAGTGAACTGGCCCTGTGAGGCAACGGCCTTGGTGGGAGCGGCTTGTTGCGACTTTTGGGTCTTGGGAGCGGAAGGGGATCGCTTCGACTTGGTAGGCTTCTGGGGCTGCTTGTCAGACTCGGCATCATCAGAAGAACCAGCACGGCGCTCAAGATCTTCAAGACGGCGCTTGAGCTTCTTGCCTGAGATGCTGTTAGTGGTGTTTTAGCACATCAAAGTTCGTCTACATACGGTAGTTGCGCTGAGCAATGCGGTTCTGTATTCTTCGGCGCTCAGCAAGATCTGAGATCTTGGTCCAGTCCTCATCAGGGTTGGCAGAAGCACTGAAGGCACTGCTTGTTCCCGAGTATTGTCTGGGAGGTGGGGGAGCGGCCGCGTAGGCGTAGGCTGGTTGTGTCATGAACATGGACATTGTGATATTGTTATGTGAGTGAGTGGGGGGTGTTGCTGAGTTGTAGTCGTTGACTTGATAAACGACGAAGCTCTTAGATTATCCAAAGCACTGTTGGAAAGCTAATTGTATCCTGTATATGTCTTCCTCTTCTGTTTTGTCTTTATATCCAAAGCAATCAAGAGGCGAGATGGGATGATGAGTTTGAGTTGCTTGACTTGAGGGTGGCAGTTGTGGGTATATATAAGTAAAGGCTGAAAGAGATCAAGAAGATCTGAAGACAGTTGAAGTTGAGTCTGGTAAAGAAGTTGTTGGAGATAGATGGAGAGCAAGATGGTAGGTGAGGGGGAAGAGGCTGTATATTAAATATCCCCAAAGCTGTGGAAAGCAGGCATAACGGCAGCACCCAAGAAGATGAGTGACGAGGAAGGGACCCTTGTTTGGGGTGTGAAGTCTAACGACGAGGGGGTCCTGGGTCCTCTTCCCATGCCTTGCGCTTTCTCTTTGATCAAAATACCTGCAGCAGGTACTGTACAGTAAGTAGGTAGTCTGCAGTACACACCTCCTGTCCTGTCCTGTCCTGTCTTGTCCTGTCCTTCCCAGGCTGGAATTTCACGCCCAGGCCCATGGCTCTTGCCAATCCACTCCACCATCCACCACCCACACCCTCCCCCCAGTAAGTCGAGGATGCACGGCACGGCCACATCCAGAAAAAGGTCCCTGGCGCCTTCTTGGGCACAACCCAAAGAGAGGGGTGTCGCAGCGCCGGGCCCCGCAAACCTTGACTCCTCTACACTTGCACTCACACTCACTTACTTGTGCTGGTGCTGGTACTGGCGCTGGCGCTGGCCTCACAGGGCTGGTACCCGTCACCATCACCCTCTGAGCCCCAATCCAGACAGGGCATCAGGTACGTACCTCCGCCTTTTGGTCTTCTCCACCTCGCAAAAGCAAGCTCGCATTCAGCGTCGTTTTACTGGGCCATTGGAGATGCCCATGGTACGTTGGAATCCTTTCGCTACAACCCTTGTGCCGTCGAGTCTAGAAGCGGTCATGAGTGTACTGTAATTAATATCAGAGCATGCTAAAAGAGCGAAACGCGAGGCAATTCACACGATGAATGACAGCACATTACAGTACAGGGACTGCAGCACTACAGTGGCAGCTCGCCCCCAACAGACGGTACCCTTCACTAATACACATGAAACTGTCCATCTCATTTGGAATTGCTAAGCATATACACGGCCCGTGCAATCGACGGTCGATCTTCAGCCCAGGATTCAGGATTTATAATAAACTCCGCAGCCTATGTCCACCTCCGATCCCATCTGAGCGAATGAAAAGGATACTGACAAACTCACTTGTGAAGCCATTCGAAATCAAATTGTCCAGGTCGGATTTATCACGATGCATTTCTGTGTCAAATCCGGCATCCGGTACATGTCTGCCTATCTGCGCAGCGACGTCGCTGTGGAACAAGGAGGGGGGTATTATGCCCTCCCACACAATGGTGTCTGTTCAAAAGAGCGGGATTCACGTTGGAAGCAATCGAAGCGTGAGATGCAAATAGTACAGTACAGCTACAAACTCAAGCATCTGCTGTGCTGTGCTGGTAACGTATCGTTACGCCAGATACGGCCTGGAGTGGATGGGTGCGTATTGCGTTTATCGATACCGTTCGTCACGTAACATCAACGGTGGAGTGAGAGAGAGCGCCCAGGCGCAGCCCAGACGTGATGAAAGCAAAATAACCGCTGCTCAGTGCGGTACTGTAGCCGGTGGAACCTACAACTGACAGAGTGAGAGACAAAAGGTTCCTTTGCAAGCCCGCCTGCGCACCTCACTCACTCAGCCTGGCACCTGGAAGCTAATGAAGGCATTAAGCCAACCAGGTTCCCTAAAACAAGCCATGAACCTCAAGGCAGACTCAAGTCAGATTCGAGTTAATTTGGACAAATTAGCCCAGATTATCAAGGTCGATTGCCGTCTCTGCCTCAACTAGTGCAGCGTAGCATCGCCTTGCTTCCCCTAGCTCCTCTCCACTGTCTGAGCCTGAACCTGCCCGAGCCTCTTTGTCCAGGACCTGGGGCCTGGCATTCCCCAAAAAAAGAGGGTTGTTTTGGCCAATGCTACTCGACATATGGGAACCTAGAGCACATCAGTTAACGCTGTCCAATCACAGGAGACTGGTCCCGAGCACCAAGTGAAGTGAAAATGGACCCCGAAATGATGGGCTCTGATACCAGTTAGCCGACGACCGATGGCAGTCTAAACAATCCCAGGCTTTCTCTCAATCGCTCCAAGGACCGTTTTTCCGGGTTACAGGACCTTTTGACGGGCCGGCCACGTCGCTAGGGCAGTTCTGAAGCCGCCCGTCGTAGGGCTGTGTGACGACACGATTATTGGTATGAGGATGAGGATTGGGATTAGGTGCTCACCTCATACCAACAGCATGTTCTAAGCCTTGTGATGCTATGATGGAGATCAACATGTCTGAGTATTTACGGTCACTGTCGACTATTTGATCCTTTCCGGTATAGGCTTGCCAAGGTCTGCCAAAGCCGGGAAGCCTAGAGAACGCCGCCTGGAAGATCATTTTACCTTACTTGCTTGCGGCATAAGTCAAGTCCGACAGGCGACATCACTATCGTGCCATTTTACCCCAGTACCGCGACTATCCCTATCCGTTATCTCAAATCAACACTGTCGATTCGTCTCATGGCACCTCCACTGCCAACCACATGGCTCTGAACGATTTGACCTCTTCCCCTGTGAATAATGACCGGAGTATCAGTTAGTGTTGCACTGAACTGAACTGAACTGAATCAGATGACGCTGGGGTTGTATTGATGAAGCTTGACATTTAGTTATATCAAATATCATATACAACGGTTGTGAAGACTCATGGTGTATTTAGCAACTTGAAACGGGACCCTCCAACACTGGAGACAACGACCGGTCCAGGTACAATACCAACCTAGCGGTTCAGTCCACGAGTCTTGGCTTTTACCGAGCCTCAGCCATGGTATCTTACCTGCAGTTCGTGGTATAGTTACAATGCGTGTTATTTGTCAAGAAGGAAGACCCTACATACACCACCTTGTGATATCAAAAGCTTTCCATACATATTCCCATCAGTACTGTAATACTTTAGGATCATGGCATGCAGGGGTCGGTTCGGCTGCTGTTTCTCACGATCAAGCTTCCCGGCTTTTAACATTAAGCGCGGCCGCAATACAACAGGACGCATGGACGTTGTGAAAGAAACTCTCCTCGATGGCGGCCGACCCCTGCCCTTGACCGTTGAGTGGCGACGCGTCGCTTCGTGGCTCTCGAATCTGGTAGTTTGCAGATTGCGTGTGTACTAAATTACAGTACAGTAGTCTAATTCCAAGAACAAGGGTGTGATAATCAAATCCATCAATCCCACATCCTAGAGCTTTGAAATCTGTCTGTCTTTTGGGGGCCGTTCCGCTAACTAGCGATCGACAGCCGCCATCCATCCCCTATGAGCAATCATTTGCCCAGAATTGTGACAGCAGGTATGTACAGGTATTTTGCTACAGAGTCTTGAACTAAGCTACTTTGGGCCATTTTGCCTGTTAATGATGCGCAACTCGACCCTGAACCCTGTTCTTGATTAGCCCACAAGCACAGGTCAAGGATCCCCTCAAGTCGCTGGTA
This sequence comes from Fusarium cf. aywerte, assembly GCA_011034095.1. Lineage (NCBI taxonomy): Eukaryota > Fungi > Ascomycota > Sordariomycetes > Hypocreales > Nectriaceae > Fusarium > Fusarium cf. aywerte. The sequence continues at coordinate 45,335 of WETZ01000068.1, forward strand.
GGCCTTCGGAGTGTGTACCCGCGCATATCGAAGAGGGGACAAATTAACCCTGCTTTGGCAGAATCCTTCGCTGGACGATCAAAGAGTGTGAGTGAGTCTGCGCGCGCCCTGAAGTCGATGAGGGAATGAGGGGGGAAGGAGGCGAGGCAAGACGCGGCGCGGTGTTCGGAGAGTTTTGATGACAATATCAACACCGGTTGGTGTCAATCGCGGGCGCTTATCTACACAGTTCGACAGTGATTAGATTATCAACATAACTCTATTCGGAGCAGGTTTGACACCAAGTATTGTCGATCAGCTCTGTTTGGAAGTTCTACGAGAGCATCATGCGGCGAAATTACAGTACAGTTGAGGGGGAGATCCGGAGCTCCCGCTCGACTTACACGGACTCTACTCTGTCTTGAAGAGATTCCTCATACACTAGTTCTCTCTCTCTCTCTCTCTCTCTCTCTCTCTCTTGATGGTATCCACGATGCATGAATTGAATAAGCGGTCTGGTTGAGCGTCTATAGCGCTATTCTAAGCGCTTCCTCTCTGCAAGTAGTGTGTGTGTGTGTGTGTGTGTGTGTGTATTCCATCATGAAAGGGCTGCCGTTGGCGCGATACATTCTCTCACCACTTGTTTCTCTCATGGTTGAACTTACTATACTGAGTTTACTGTAGATCCTACTGCGTCACATCGGATATAGGAGGGAAAAAGAAGCTTTACAAAAAACACAGCCCCCCGAAACAGGAAATCACCGGCTCCGTGACATTGGGAGAGTCCCGGCTCCGCGGCGATTGTCATGGATCATCCAACCCCAGCCGATTTCGTTCTACCAATTAGACTAACCTTGGAACGAGCCAGAGTTGCGTTCGGCATCAAACCCAAAGGTGAGAGTCCCCCTTTCTTGCAGGAAGGTAATTATCCGCTATGCTGGGGGAGGAAAAAGGGTACCGTAGCATTAAAGGAGCATGTCTGGAAGAACGTATAGCAGCCTATGGACAAACAATGCTAAACGGGATATTGCGCTCAAGAGCTCCGAAAATCGCCGTTTCTTTCTTGATTTCACTGTTAGGAAAAACCAGGGGTCATCTTATGACCATTGCACTTTTTCTCTTGTTAAATCCGCTATAGTGGATTTTTTTTTTCTCTGTTGGTTCCAGATCATTACAAAAGTTATGCCTCAAGGTAGAAAGTCCGAGGTAAACACTCATGTAGGATGAGAATCCCTGCTCTTTTTTTTTCTTCCTTCACAAGCTTCGGTTCGGAATTTGAGACGACGAAACAAGCGCGTGAAAAAAAAAAAAATTAAAAAAAAAAGATGCCAACCAGCACAAGCACAGACCTAGTCTAAAGCATTGCAGTAGGAAGAGGCTTAGATGGGATATTTCTGGGTTACCCTTGTCCTTACGAGCGCGCACGTGTGATTGGATTACTCGCCAAGCTGTCAAGCGCGATAAAGTTCCCTAGCGAAAGAAATGGGAACGGTGGTTGCAAGTGTTAGTTTCAATCAACAGGGCTCTTTATTGGATCCCCAGCCGCACACTCGGGAAACTTGTATTGCGCAACGTTTCGAACTGGGAAAGTGTGTGAACTCAAGTTGGAGGAGGAACGGGGGGGGGCGAAGCAATGAACAGACGAAGGAACCTGTAAGAGGTGGTGCCGCAGACGGGCTTGTGCTCATAAACAAAACTCATTAGAAAAGTTCTTGGGTGAAATTTCCCCGACCGTTTGAACGGTTTACCGAAATCCGTTGGAATATGACGAGCTTGTGAGAGTAGAGGCATGTTCTAGCCCTTTTGCTGTGCCGCATCTAGCTTCAGGGTAATATCGAGATAGCTTCAACGGCTCGGATATGTCCCATCTAAGCCAAGACCACAACAGCAATGTAACAAGTTAGAGCCGCGAGCGGGATAAAGAGTGAAAGTTTTTTGCCACCTCCTCTTTTCGTGACTATTCATTATCTTGATCAGTCGAACCCGTATGGTGACGAATGATACAACTCATCATTCCTTCTGGTGTCGTGCAACCGCTTCAAAAGATCCCACGGGAAGTCGCCCCGGTGTGTTATTCACTAGCACAAGTGATGATTCAGTTATAATATACGGAGATATAGACTAAGATTTCTCTTTTTGTTCCCCGACAGAGGTTAGCTGGTTTATTTGATGGCTTGTGTCAAAAATATCCTCACTGCCTCTTTTTGTTACTTGGGCAAGCCATGTTACACACCCTGTCACACGTATCCTATCAGACGGATGATAAATTGCCGGATCAAAACATCCTTGTTTGTTGTTGAGGCCGTTTCTACACCTACTCTTCTACCCAAAGATCAAACATAATTCTTCAGTATATAAAATTGGTCTCTTTAGGTTTGGTTTGTCTAGACTCCCCTATATCCCCGATGTGTCTATCATTTCCCAAAATGTCATGGAGCCAATCTAAGCCTGAGCCCCCCACAAGGTGGGAAATCAGTCGACTTGTTTGATCCACGTCGTTCAACCCTGTGTGGTGAGTGTGCACTGACCATAGTTGACAGGGGGGTTCTTCTTCAGTAGGCTTTCTTTCATTTTAGGTTTCTCTCTCTCTCTCTCTCTGTGTGTGTGCTGTATAATTCCCGCGCGGCACGGTGGTCGTGGTGGTTTATTCCCTGCCGAGACGGGACCGGTGTATTTGTCGTACCGATTCGGACTTGAGCAACAACTAACTCCCCATTGTAACGTCAAGGATAAGGATTGCAATCCTAGAGATAGACGATGCAGAGTTGTATCGCTCTATGAAACCTGTTCGACGAAATAGGAAATCAGTGTAATAGCTTTCGAAGATCTTGTCATAGCCCGTATAAATGTCCACTTTTGTAAACTCGGGGACGTGGATGCAGTGAGTACGGCGAAATTTGCCGGAACTAGGTATCTAGCCTCTAGAAGGACTCATTCAGCCTTACGCGGGCCTGACAGTCGGGGGACTATACCATGTGTTGTCCCTGGCCCTGTGCCTCTCATATGCACCACTGCTCTTGGCCAGTGTAGCAAATGGTCCGCTGTCGCAAGTTGATGCCTCAATCGAACTAGATTCTTGTAGAAGAAGAAAAAAGGGCCTTTGTGAAGATGGATGCAACGATAATTCTGGACCATCGAATACCAACGAATAGATATCTTTGAATACCGAGGCCTTGGCCGTTGAACATGGCTGAAACTGCCCACCAAATTACCTACCTACCTACCTACCTACCAGATGCATGTGCTAGGAACAGCAGCAAGCACAAAGGGTCCCCCTTTTCTCTGCGGAACTTTGGTCCTGGTTATTACCATCCTTTCTTAACCCAATCTGGGCATATCTTTCAAATCTACAGCCCAAGCCTCTGGAACCCATCTTTGCCTTGCCTCGCACAACTTTACAAGATCAACCAATCTACCCAATAGTACTCGAGTATTGCCAGGCTGCTCTGCTTGTTGCCCCTGAATCCGCATGGGATAAGAAATTGGAATGTATGTACGTGGCACCGCCCGTTATCCTTCAACCCGCCATTTGGGGATCAACATCATCCATCACGGGGTTGTGCTTGGTGGTGGTGGGTTGCATCTCATCCCAAGAGTGTTTTTGATATTGGGGGTTAATTATTCTTCTTTACTCTGCCAAGCGCGGCTCTCGTCCAGTGTTTTCCGAGCACGCTTATCAAGCAATGCCGTGAACTAAATGGAGACTGGATGGCAAAGAAATCAGATATTAGTTTATTCCATAGATAGATAGATGACGGGGGTGAGAATTTAGGTCTCCCCCATGCTGTCGCTATCTGCCCAGCCCTACGAGACGACCGTTGGGCGCTTGAGTCGTAATCTTCCAACCAAATCAAAGTATTGAGTCAATCAATCCATTCCTCATTCCCCCTTCACGGCACTTTTCTAGTTTATGCACTTGAGGGTAGGTTAGCTCAAGTTAGGTCAGGTAGACTGGTATGTTAGTTAATACACGCCCCCTTTACAAATCTTGTCCGACAGTTCCTCCGCCGCCCGCCCTTTGGATGACAAGCACAAACTCAAGCTTCCCCCCTCCCCCTGGTACAGTAGTACTGTAGAGTGAGTCGGCCGCTGCGCCCTGAGCCACATCACTGGGACTGGGGTCAGTGTGTAGACAGTACGGATACACGATGGCTTTAGCTCAAGCTCAAGCTCAAGCATGCCTCACCACTAAAGCTTGACCGGTACTGTAGCTGTCGATCATAACAAGGTCCGTCATTTCGGCGACCATTATCAAACACGTCAATGCGTTAATAGAACCATGAATACAAAAAAGAACCAATATTGTTACCACGGACTTTACGGAGTTGGTACCCGCAACGAGCGCCCGTAGATGTTTTCTTCTTCTTCTTTTTCTTTTTTCACGTCAATGCAGGTGAAAATCATTATTACCAAACAAATTACGACGTTGACTTTAAAGTAGCTATCCAAAATGGGATGCTGTTCGTTATCCCCCGGTTTGACGTCGACTTGAGGAAAAGGCGGATGCAGCTTGAGATGAATATTAGGTCACCGAGACAATAATTCTGTTGGCTGCGCGTCAACAATTACAGTACCTAGGTTGGTTGTTCGGCGAGGCCGTAGTGCAGTGCTGGGGCGCCAATGCACTGTACCCATAGACGGGATGCCAGGCAGACATGGAGACAAGAAAACCAAGGCTCATAGGGCAGCCTACCTAACGTTTCTTACTCAATTCAACTTGACTGTTTCAAACCAAATAAACGGCGAACCGATATCTGCGCCTAAAGCGAAAACCCCCCGGAGAGAATTGACCGTGAGAAAAGAACGAAAAATATCCATTCCAAGTAATTGTTTTTTTTTTCTTTGGAAAGGAGCCACTATTCCTTCAGGCTTCGTTCGCTTCACACCTAGGTAGCCCAGTTCAAGGTCTAAGTTAGGTGCCCGCGCGCGCGTCGGCGACCATTAAGCCATCCCGTTACATCCGTTCCGTGCCGGAAAAGCAAACAGTGAGTGGCTCTTTCAGGCGGTCATTTGAACAATCCGCACTTTTTATCGCCGCCGATTTCTCAAAAAGCCGTGGACTTTTGATACGATGAGTTTTCTAACTAAACCGTATATCTGAACAAATTCGGGTTTGTGTTCCTTGTAAGCAAAGAGACCCGAAAGACATACTATACCATACCATACCCTTACCTTACCTTACCTACCGTCTGACAGGAACCCTCACCCGCCTCCTCGGTACCATCCATGGTCTCGTCCTCCCGTAGACGAGGGTGGGTTTAAGGTTCTCACTCTTCCCCTCCGAGGCCCAAGCCACTGGACGGACGGCATAATGGGGATCCGTTCTGACTCCTCTCGCTCCTCTGGTCTTCTTGCTGGGCGTGCGTGCGTGCGTGCTGTGTTGTACTGTACTAGACATAGCAGAGACAAGCCCGGAAACTTTTGGCTGCCCATAGCAAGTTAGCACTGCCATTACCAGGATAGAACGGAGACATTTTTCCCCCTCGAATAATTCACTTGGTTGATGAATGTCTCCGATGACTGCATTTTGTCCCAATTTGCTTTAACCAGATGAGCGGGTTAATCATCGGAGATCGACTAGCAGCAGTTCCTCTCTCGCCCTCTCACTTCATGTGATACACAAGATACAGCATTCGGCTTGTAGAGCCGTAAGATGGTAAGCCACTGCAACCACCTACCTACATACCAATGTGCATACGGTACTCTATCCCCTCATTTGTGCACATGTGGAGTAGAGGCATATGTAGATGTGCCTGCAGTTCTTCTCCGTGTCTTTTCATGTGAAGCAAAGGCAACACATGGCTTTCCTACAGCTTTGCGAACCGAAGTTGCAGAAGTGTCACGGCACCGAAATCGGCTTAACCATATTTGGCCATTTACTCGGCGTGACAATATCAGCATGCACCTAGTCATAAGGAAGATAACTTAGTTCCAGGTCCTAATCACCTAGTGTCCAAGCTGTTTTCTCATTCCCGGGTCGTTCCCATGAAGCTTCGGGGATCTTTACTCTCGATAGCTTGAAACCCACAAGCTGCGATGAGCACGCTTGTTCCCCTTGTAGGAAATGATGGGCAACCACACGCCCGCTGCCAGGAAAGATGAAGGGGACGGGAGGGACATACGCGAGGGCTGTAGGGTGTGATTAGCAACCGTGGGCCAGAGGCTAGTCAGAACAGGGGGAAACGTTTTGGGGGTTCAAGTGGTTAAGTGGGCAAATAACTTGCCGTGTTAACCAGAGCAGGGGTGCCATGCATTTGACTGGGCTTGGCTGGGCTGGGCTGGCGTTTAGGAATCTGGGTTAAATTCAGAAACGGGAAGCTTTTGCGCGGGCGCACCAGAGGGGAAACGTGGTGTCGTTAAATCCTTTCTTGTGACCTCTAAAGTCCGAAGTCAATCAATGAACGTCAATGTAATTAACTTTTAAGTCCGAATGGATTACCCTGTGAGGCCTTTGTCGAATGGATTTCCTCATAGAGTCTCTTTGTTGTCCGATCAGAACCTTAAGAGGAAATCCATTCAACGAAGAATGTCCCTTGTCTATGGCAAAAAAAAAAGTACCTGCACTTTGGAGGGGGTAGGGACACGCATGTCACAAAGCTGCCCAAGCTACAATTCAAGGTGATGACTGTGGATGCAAGACACAGCGGATAGCAAAGCGGAAAGAAAAAAGGGCTGATCCACAGCATCGGAGCTGGAACCAGGAGATAGCGAATCCAGTATAAGCGTTTGTCTTGGATTGGAGCAAGTACTACACACGGGTGCACAAGGCTGTTTGACAGCTCTGTATCCCATCCCGCTGTATGTGCGTGTCTCGGTCCGCCATTTCCAAATCAGTGCATCACCTCCGTGGGCTGAAGATGCAATTGACTCTTGGATATGTCCCGGGTCCCTGTCAAGCCCCAAGACTCGAAGGCATCAGTCGATAAGAGCGTATTCGTTGGTCAGTGGTTGTTGTTGTGAAATGCGAAATGCGGAGATGGGCGGTCCGCCGTTTTGGGCTGAGACGGTACTTTTTTTTTTCGTGCTGATGCGACAAGCACAAATGCCATACCGTGATTGATGGATATGGATTTGAGCTACGGCATCGTGACCCCGTAGGGCTGCAGCACGTTGAGAAAGGGGATCTCGCTCCCCCAGGAGTTAGAAGCCAGAGAGCGTCAGCGGTGAAGGTTAATCGCAAGGCTCTTCGGCGATGCCGGGAGACAGTAATGAAGCTACCTAAACAGATTGCTGGTTGACGATGCCCGTGGTTGCATGAGACACTCTGGTCCAAGAAGAGGACTGTAGCCGCATGTAGATAGATTTAGGTTGTGATGTGCATTCATTGGCAGGCTTCCTTGGCGCGACGTCACTGTTGTAATCACGACGAGTATCCTGAATTCTGCAGATGTTTCTTCGGCCTTCTTTGACGAGAAGAAAGGAAGAAAGGTAGGTAGAATAGGACTTCTAGAAGAAAGCTTAGCCTCAAAAGATTTGGAGCTTCACAAGCACGGGCTTGAGTATGGTCTGTTTTTTTTTATGTACTGTACTGTACTGTACTGTACTGCAGTAAACGCACTGCAATCTGCTTGAACGAACTTCTGTGGGGCTGCTTCAGTAGAGGGGGCGTGGCTTATACAGCTCCGTCGTGACTTGCAAGGGCGGGGTGGTTTGAGTTGAGACCTCGAGCGGTAGGGCTGAACGGGCGGGAGCAAGATGAGAGGTGGGGACCTGTTCTAATTGGATAGGCTCTTGCATCTGCAGCAAGGACGGTTTGAAGAAAAGCCAAGCAAATGGAATGGGAACAAGGGGACGGAATTTAGCTTAGTTCACTTTCCAGTTCCCACTGTTCTGAGTCCCAACTCCATGGACATATCCATGATCGACTCCGCCGTCAACCAACAAGCTGAAAAGAACCCAAACAGGAGAGCGAGAAAGCGAGAAAGGAATAAGGGGACCAGGCCAGGGACTGTTGCAGCATCTGCATTCAAACCCTTGCCCAACCATTTCCGCAACCACGCACGTTGAGTCTCGGCTCGAGAAATGCAACAGCATCCTTCCGGTGAAGGGAAGGATACAAGGTCTCTGGGTACCGTAACCTGCTGTGCCGCTGCGGTTACAAGGCGAAGCCCACGAGTGCAATCTTGTTTTCCTATTCTGTGCCCCTTCCTATCTGCGTGCAGTACCCGTGCTCGTGCCTGTGCGCGTACCTGGACAGTTCATCATATCGACTCGACAGCGATTCGTCGCGATGATCATCGTGGTCGAGATACGGATTTAATTTGGGGAATACGCAAGTTGCAGTGCAGTGCATTGCAACGCAGCGTAGCGTAGCGATCGTCGCCGTCCAGCGCAGAGTGTTACTCTGTCAAGGGGGTAGTAGCTGTAGTAGTGTAAACACAAAAAAAAGGCAAAATAGGTATTTGTTATCGTTGTACCGTAAACTGACAGTAGCAGTCAATGCGATATGCAGTACCACTGCTACTTCGGTTGGCTGGCATTCAAATGCAATAGAGTCACGTTGGTGAATCACTCACTCAACTTACTCATTAATCAAATCAGGCTGAGGATACGGATATCCGAGGAGATGCGATTGGCAATTACCTAGCGACATGAACTTCTAAACGTCCTTCTTGTCTGGGTTGGTCACCCCCCCGGTAGGCAGCAGTATTTTATTTTCTACGCAGGTTTTTACTGGGTGATTGATTCCATTCCCAAGATCAAGCCCAATCTAATCTAGTCACCGAGACAGAAAGATCAACGAGATACGGGCTACGGAATTTCCCCTGGCCCGGTACGGAGACGGACACGGGGAGATTTTCTGGTAGCGGACCTGGGTTTGGGGGCTGGGGTCCCTGTCTTCAACTCATGAGATTGGGTCCAGCAAAAGAGAGAGGAGAAAAAAACAGTGACTCCGCCACGTTTCTACCAGCCGAGCCCCTCCGGAGCGCAACTTGACACCTTGTTTTGGAAAGTGCTACTTTGACTCTAACTCCGCTATGAGGCTGGTGAATGTTGTGAACCAATCTTTTCTGCTGTCTGCGCCTGCCTGCTTTCTAGGAAGGTTCAGATTTGAGAGCGGGACTAAAGATAGCCCAAGACGGGATAATGTCAAGAAGGTACGTACCTGCTGCTGCTGCAACAACTGCAACAAGCAGACAGGCAGGGGGCCCCTGCTTCGATCATCCCCGCCCTGTGATCCAAGTGGGGAAAGTCGACTGGGGTGCCAGTGTCCGCCAGTTTAACGTGGGAAAGAGCGTTTTGCAGTGTTGAAAAGGCGGAGGACCAGGGGGCGTCTCATTCAAGCTCATGACAGTCCATCCAACAAAGCATTCCGTCCTGAGCAACATACAGCCTACCTACAGGACAGACAGTAACCGGGTACGTACCCTGTCTTTCTGTCTGAATTGCTTTTCCCGTCAGAATACACCCATCGCGACACTCACACAAAGTCAACTCAAGTCAAAACCAACAGCCGCATGGGAATCTCGCCGAGTGGTAGCCGACAGGCCGGGAAGCCATACATACTGTACATCCTCTTCATTGAGGCTGTAACTAGCGGAAAAGTCAAACACACACGCCCTACTGCTAGGTCCGGGGGTCACTCGTATATTTCAATCATTCGAGGATAGCTTCCAAATCGACACAACAAGAGGCTGAAGCTGAAGCTGAAGCTGTACAGATACAGACAGAGTATCTCCCCCGTTCTTACATCACCGATCTGGTCAATGTTTCAGCCGTTGGGGACTTTGTTCAGGCAGTCACGTCTTGTACATCGCATCTTGATACTCTTTTCCCATGTAGCAATCCGTTTCGCTGCATGAATTGACCGAGTTGTCTACCAACAACATCGCAACACTTTCAAAACCATTACGAACTTTTGTTCAATTCTCACATGTGCTTTCAATTCTGCCTTACGTATCCTTTGCATCTCTCGGCTTTCACCGATCAGGCATCATCATTTCTTTTGTTGCGATGATTCATCCTCTCTTCCTATTTGCACCTCACACCGAAAGGCTATCTTGCGCCTCAACGCCTCCATGTGGTCGGCCGCTACAAGATTGACTTTGCCATTTCCCCATCGTCGAATTTCGAGTTACTCTGTCTTTACCCGTGACACTTCGTCCCGCTCTTCCACGAACTACAACAGAAAAGACCTACACTTCTGAGAAATAATGACGATGGCGTCGAAACAATTTACTGCTTTTGTCTAAGCTGAACGAACAGTGTGATCTTATGTTAAGCTAAAAGACTAGCCCCAGGAATGCCGGGACAGTCTTTGCAATGCCGTTACATCACATGCCTTGATTATCAAGCACGGCCAACAGATCAGTCCAAACGGGATAGCTTCTTTCAACCTTGTGTTGATTGGGGACTTTCTCAAGGTTTGAACATGTTAAGCAAGTGAGCCGCATCGTTGGCTGACTTATTCAATAGTATCAGGTCAGCCCAGAGATCGTCGCCGCTACCATCATGAATCCATCAACACGACAACTTCATCATCTATGAGTCTACGGCGAGCTCGCAACTCGACGAATGGAATCCTTCTCACTCCACAAGCAGGTCAAGCCGCGTCTCATATCGTCTGTGTCTAATGTCACTAGCTCTAGGCCTACGGTACAGGGACGGTTCTCACCGGTGCCGCCAGCCGAAAACCACGACGAAACCATCCAGTATCGCTAGATTAGCCTTAGCTGCTTAACTGACACGGCGGAGACAACTAGCATAATTACCTACCTGGATATCTCCGGCAGTTCAGGGTGACTAATCTGAGTATTGTTGATTAAACGAAAGCGAGATGTGACGTTTAGGTTGGTTTCGTTTTAGGCTGGGACTTGAAAGTCAGGGTGTGCACTTTTGCGAGAAACCGCCAGAAAGCTAGCCGAGTCCGCCGAACCAAGTCAAGCTTTTCTGGCGATTCCCTTCAAGAGTTTCACGTTGGCCTCCAAATGGACGAATCAGCTGTAACGGCAGAGGGTCCGTGATTGAACTGAGAGAGTAGAGCTCTTGGCAGCTAAAAGTGCTACTCATTTAGGGTGAAACCAGCCGCTGTACGACAAGATGGCAGGTCCAAGTTAACTACATCAGCGGCTTGAATCTTTCAGACATGCAGATAGATGCGCCCTTGGTTAGGTGTTGTCTTGTCGAGCCCTTTGCATCTGTGTATTCAGACGATCTTCAAACCATGAGTGCTCCAAGAACAAGTTATTGCCGCGAATATCTCCTCAAGCGAGGCTTGAAAACGGGCAGATGGATGAGGATCAGATCGAGCGTAGGACTTAATTCCGCTGCGGCATGAAAAGACGTCACAGATCTACCGGTATCCCATTTGTCTTACCGCGACACGCTTGGCGCCTGTCGGGGATTTCTTTTTACAGATTCAAACCTGGCATCTGAAATTGTTTCCCTGATTTCTGGTACTGATTTACGATTTACAGCATTACCCTGCGCTTTTGGGGGCCATGCATTGCATATTGACATAATTTGCTGTATAGAACAGAACAGTACGTAGGTGTTACAATCCTGAGCGGATAAAGGGAAAACAGAAAAGTGAAAGGGAAGAAGGGAAAGGATTGTGGTGTTGTTGTTCATAAGGGATTCTCTTTTTCAGGCCGCAGAGCTGCATTATCACATTACAGTGGCTGCCAGCTCTGTCCACTCATTGCTCTCTATCCGTCCCCAGCCCAAGGTTACGGTCAGCCGTCAGCTCGAGGGTCTACCCAATCGCTGTCAGCCCAAGGATCTCATCGAGGATACAGGAGTGGAGAAATGGAAACTTGGCTTTTGAGGCGGGCGCTCTGCAGCCCAAAGTCAGAACCCAATTGCTAAGCAGAGAGCTCTCTGTACCTTATGATAGTGACGTGGAGAAGCAGATGCTTGTCCCATTCGAGCCAAATACCCAGAATAGGGCTATTCTGTCAAGACGAATGTAACATTGCATTGCATTTCCATCAAGACGATACAAGGCGTATTATAACGACGTGTGAAAGTGCACTTTACTCTGTGTACTGTACAGTGTAGTGAGCATGAAGATATCATCTTGCTCTGTTGGCGGATAACCCGGGATTGACCTGGTGGATCGAATCTCACGACAATCTAAAGGATCCTTACTCTAACAACCTCGTCTTATGCTTCAACTCAACTCCACCTTGGGGTGATCACCAGCAGGGTTATCGTTGCAGCACGGTAGTATGAATAGCAAAGCTCGTACATGAGATACCACAAACGTACACTTCTGGAGTACCCAACAGAAGTTCTAGACTGTATCAGAGAAAGAAAATTTCGGACCCTTAATAAAGCATTGATCTCTTGCTGTCTCTTTCACCCTCTCCACTCCAAAGAATCTTTCTCATTTGGAACTATTCTAGCCGTGCACAGCCTTCATAACCGTTGGGCTGGGAGCTACCCTGGACGATATCTAGTTGGAAACAACGGGCCGATCCCTCATCTATGAATTGCGGTGAACAGTTCTATACTAAAGCTTCCAGATGAAACTTGCGAGGCAGATTTTTATTGTTTATTTCTTCCTTTGAGCCGCGCGGTAGATCCACTGTCTGTGTGCTGTTGAAGGTCTTGTAAGTCGTTTCAGTGAGATTTGACCACAACTGGCATGAAAATTGGAAGTCACCGTCCGGAGATGCTTCACTTTTGGCTGAGGAATCATCAACGTGAGTGATTCTGTACTTTTATTGCGAGATTGTTGCATCAAGAAGAGCCTTCACATGTAAAGAGTCGAAAGTTAGGCCCTGGATTGGATAATTCCTCATCGTATTACTATTTCGAAGCTTCATCGATGAGTAAGCATAATTGCGACATTGTTTGTAAGCATAGTGCTTCAGCTGGAAGAGGAAGACATCTTGAATCGAATTGAATGGAGGAACAATGTACACCAGCTGATTTGTTATCCAGAAAGACACTCTCTGAAGTCCAAGTGATAAATATGACCTCCATACGCTTCATCATGAAGGGACACTCACCTCTAAGACCAACGTGTATGCGTGCCTTGTACCACCATCCGAATCATATCCCCCTCTAACAAGTCAATCTGTTACCCAAGCACTACTCACTATACCCAAACGCAGCTACTCAATGTCCAGACCAACCAGCCTCATCGCCTCCAAGGGCATTGAGCTTCTCAGCTGGGGTACACCCAACGGCCTGAAAGCCCAGATCCTTCTCGAGGAACTTCGCGATGCGTATGGAACAGACTACACCATCCAAGGCATCGACATTGGCAAGAAGATACAGAAGGAGCCGTGGTTCACTGCTATCAACCCAAATGGCCGTATTCCCGTGCTGGTTGACCATGATAACAATGATCTCGCTGTCTTTGAAGGCAATGCTATTCTGAGCTACCTGACGAGGAAGTATGACCCGGAGTATAAGTTCTCGTTCAGGACGGACGATGATGATTACACTCATGCTGAGTCGTGGATTGGATGGCAACATGGTGGTATTGGACCTATGTAAGTCATGCCTGCCTTCAACCACCAGATGAGTACGCTTACATGTTACCAGGCAAGGTCAAGTCCTGCACTTTCTCTATGATACCGAGTCTGCAATGCCATATGGCATCCAGCGTTACGTTGGTGAAACAGAACGTCTATATGGAGTCCTGGATAAGCGTCTCTCGGAGCGAGACTACATCGTCGGTCCAGGCAGAGGTCGCTATTCCATCGCGGACATTGCCCTCATCGGTTGGGCGGATCGTCTACCGCGAACAACCATCTCGTGGGACCGATATCCTAATGTGAAGGCATGGTTTGCTCGTATGCTTGAGAGGCCCGCTGTGAGACGGGGTATGTTGTTGCCTACTGGCGAAGACAAGCCGACTGGATTGGATCCTGTGGATGAGGAGACGAAGAAGAAGCGTGCGGATTTGAAGGTAGTTGTTGATGAGGCTAAAGAGCAGTTCGGGTACAAGTACTCTTCGCCTTAAAGAAGACTACAACAAGTTCAGTACTTACTTATATCAAAGTGTTGTTAATTCGAAATATGACAAGCATTTCTCGTCCTTGAGTGACATACTACGCTGTGCTATTCTCACCAGTTACGTTCAGTGTTTGTAAAGGACCTGATAACTCTCTCAAAGTTTCCTTAGTTACTACAATAGACACTGTGGTGATTGACAAAGGTATGTTATATCGTCTTGCCTAGATAAGAGCAGAAACATGGGGCCATCGAAAAAAATGGCATGTCACGCCACTTGTATGACAGACGGGGTACGGTGATGACATGCCCAATCAAACCGCCCCCATGATGGCTCACGATCATGACATCTCATCATGACGACACTCAGCATGATAGTGAAAAAAGGTACGATAAATTGATCATTAAATGCTCATTCACTCATGAGGTTCGCTTTTAGATATTTAACTGAATTTGTAATCCCATGCCAAAGCGCCGTATTGCTTCACCTTTACTGGTGGAACTTCTTGACCTTCTCGACCTCGTCATAACTACCCATGAAGATACCGGCCTTGTCGTGGATGTGCTCGGGCACCACCTCGAGCATTCGGTTCATCTTGCTGTCTACAGCTTGACCACCGGCTAAGAAGAGAGTTAGTAAGTGAGACTGAGAAAAGGACAATGCGATTGACTAACCATTCTCGAAGATAAGGGCCATGGGCGCGCACTCGTAGAGGATACGGAGCTTGCCCTTAGGGCTCTTCTTGTCGGCAGGGTAAGCAAAGATACCTCCGTACAACAGAGTTCGGTAAGCATCAGCAACCATGGAACCGATGTAACGCGCGCTGTAAGGCTTGCCGTTTTCTTGGGCTTGCTTGAGAGAGTTGAAGTAGTTGATGGTCTTATCCTCCCAGTACAGGGAGTTACCCTCGTTGCAGGAGTAGATGTCGCGAGACTTGGGTAGGCGCATGTTGGGGTGAGACAGGATGAACTCTCCGACACCGTTGTCAAGAGTGAAGCCGTTGACAGTTCCGCCGCGCATGGTGATGACGAGCTGAGCGGAGGCACCGTACATGGTGAAACCGGCAGCCAGCAGCTCAGTGCCAGGCTTCAGGATATCCTCCTTGCAGCCCTTTGAGCCTGGGGGAAGCTTGTGAATGGCAAAGATGGTACCGACTGAGACACCAGCGTCCAAGTTGGAGGAACCGTCAATGGGATCGCAAGCGACAGCGTAGCGGGCGTCCTCGGCGTCCTTGAAGTAGATGATCTCGTCCTCCTCCTCGGAAACAAGGAGCGCACACTTGCCTGAAGAGCGCATGGCCTCAATGAAGAGGTCATTGGAGATGACATCGAGCTTCTTTTGGTCGTCGCCGGTGATGTTTGAGGAACCAGCCAAGCCTGTGAGGTTCACAAGGGTGGCGCGTCGGATGTAATAGGCAATGGACTTGAAAGAGAACTGGAGAGCGTGGCACAATAGACTGAGGGGTCATTAGCAGGGCTATCATGAGAATCGGGGGTCAATGAGCGTACGTGAAGTCACCAGTAGCCTCAGGGTGCTTGGCCTGCTCTTCAGTGAGGAAGCGGGTGAGGGTAACAATGTTGGTGTTAACCTTCTCGGTTTCTTGTCCGCTGGTAGTGGTAGCCATTGTGCCTGATTTTTGGAATGAAGATGGGAGGAAAGTATGAGAGATTGATCGGCGGGGGGGGGAAGTTGGAGTAGAGCTTGGACCGAGAGGAAGGTTAAGCCGATAGCAAAGACAGACACAAGGTCGTTATGATGGAGGGGGTATGAGGGTATGAGGGTATCGTGAAACTTGGAAAGAGGAAGAAGTAGAAGAGGAAGAAAGTCAAGAGCACGCGACGAGGCGGGAGATGGGGTCAAGTTTATGTAAAAAGTGCCTGAGCAGCGCAGCGCAAAGCAAAGTGACACAACGCAACGCAACCGCGTCCGTGACTTGACGACAATTGACGGATGACGATCCATCCAATGCCAATCAATGATACGCCCGCGTCCCGGGGGCGGCCATCAACGGCCCCATCCGTGCGAGTTACGGGCTATGGAGCCGCAAGTTGAAGACTGTCATGTAATAGCAATGGGCATTTGCACCAACCAGGGCGCCTCAATATCGGAATCTCATGGGCCATCGTGACCGTAGACAGCAGCCGGCCGAGGGGAAGCGGTAGCAAGAGGATTTCCCGGGGTCTCCAAAGACTTCCCCCAACTGTTGACTGTATACACTACGGGGGAGCCGCTCCATCATGTTCCCGGTTTCTTCCCCCACATTTGGAGGTGACTGATGGAGAACCTCGGGGCTTGTTCCCCGAGGAGCATACATCATAACTCTGAGATTTCACCAGAAATCCTCAATAAATCGCGATGGGGGATCAGTCTTTGTCGTCACAGCCTCTCATGAGACCCGCCATTTCTTTGCCTTCTTCATGCTCTCGTGGCCCTGCCAGGTGCTGTAGTGGGGGTGGCTCGCTCATATTGACGTTTAAGCGGGGGGTTGATCTGTTGGAGACTGCAGAGACACAAGAAGATCTTCATAAAACACCGAGGTGAGGCAGCGATAAGTGGGTTTGGGGGTTGTATGAATTTAGGAGAATAAAAAGTTGGAATCATCGAGTGTCCTTATCTCATACCTTGATTCATTTCTTGTTACCCATAGTACAGTACCTTCCTTCCCTTGCGATTGACGTATTCTAGCCTCAGGCAATTGAGTACCGACCGATATATCATTCATGCCCGTGCTCCTTCCTCGAGTCGTGCCTTCCACTGTCCCACCCGGCGGTCACCTTCCATATCGGAAGCGGATTAAAGGTTCTCCGATCGGCCGGACATCTATTACCTTGAGAGTTCCAGTTGAGATTGGGTTTGAGTTGAGTTAAGCTGGAGCTGGAGTTGGCAGCTGATAGCAGTCCTTGAAGGCCTCTTTCCCTTGACGGACACTTTCCGAGGTTCAATGGCGCCAAGCTCCCCCGTTTTGTCCCCTACTGTGCTGTTACAGTTACACTGATTGTCGAACCCGAAACCTCGGGTCATGTGCCTGTCGTTCAATTCCAAACTCAATGATCAGGAAGCTTAAGGTACTCTTGAAAGAACATACCCGCCGCGTCCTTATATCATGTGAACAAGGTAAACAAAAAGAAAATAAAAAAGAAAGTTGACATAACAATCCACGGCTACCGGGCTCTTTATCTTTATCTTTATCTTTACGATAGGTAATTATCTCCCCCCCTGGTGCACCCTTCCCCAGACCCAAAAAGGCAATACTTTTGCATGAGACGCTCTCCTTTCCCTCGTCTCTATCCCGCTCTCGTGAGCGGACCTCGGCATCTCGGTCAAGTCTCCGTCTCCACGTTCATCCAAATCTCGTCCATTACTGTACTGTACCGAACTAGGGGACCTTAACCCAACCGTACCGTGGGGATTGCATTGCACTTGCACCTTAAACTTATTGACTCCATTTGCGCGTTTCCTCTTCCCCAGCTTTTTTCTGGAAACTTAACTTATCTCCTCCATCTCCATTTTCCCGTTTTTTCATCTCCATCTCATCTTTAGTCGTGTCCAAGCTCCTTTTCCGTCATCAGTAATTGCTGGTTTCTTACTGGTGTAGTTGTAATTCCGTACATTGTCGCCTGTCGCATAGCTCTATAGCCAACTTCAACCTCTGCCGACAGCTCCATCACCATCGACATCGCCATCATGGTCGCCGACGCAGTCATTTACCACCCCACGGTAGCGCACTACCTGCGCTACATGGCCACTACTCTTGGTCGCGACAAGCTTATGCGAGTCTTCCAGTACTTTGCTCGTTTCTACGCCTGGTACCTCCTCCGCACAAATGCAACCCCGGACAAGGTCGCTCCTTGGAACGCTCTCAAGAAACAGTTTGGCTTGTTCCGAAAGGTCTTCCGAGCCGGCAAGTTCGTCGAGCACTTCAAGGCCGCCGCCACTGCCTCTGACGCAAAATCCATGGATCCCGTCCTCAAGTATACCCAGGTCGGTCGCCAGCTGGGTTACGCCGGTTACCTCGCCTGCGATTCTCTTACTATCCCTCATGCCGCCGGCATCAAGACCTGGAAGCACGCCACGCGCATGCAGCACGAGGCCTACCGATCCTGGGCTGTTGGTATCGCTTTCAGCATTCTCGGCCAGCTGTACACTCTGCGCCAGCTGAGCGTGCGTGCATCAAAGGTCGATCTGAAGGAGGGAGAGGGTGTCGTCGAGAGCAAGACCATTACTATGTAAGTTCTTATACAATTCACTTCACTCCATCGTCACATATACTAACTAGTCTTCAGTGAGCGCGCTGCCGCCAAGAAGCAGCTTCTATGCGATTTCTGCGATATTCTGGTTCCCCTTTCCGGACTCGGCTACAACAGATTCCTCGATGATGGTGTTGTAGGCCTGACTGGTACCTTGAGCAGTATTATCGGTGTCTACACACAATGGAAGAAGACCGCCTAATTTGACCATCATATATGAAGCACTCGCTACCAATACCTGATACCACACATTTACTCATCCTCAATAATCTCTTACAAGCATATCCTACAATCATAATGTTTCCCGGGTCAACATCTCTCTTTTCGTATTATATGGGTGGCGCCAGGATTGGGCGGCCGTACCAAGTAAATCTGGGGTATTATGTTCACTCATTAGCTGATAACAGCGCCAATTTGCCAAAATACAAAATCAAAGCTGAATTATTTTTCTCGGATAGTGATACAGAACAACGCTGCTATTTGACAAGTCTTGCAAACGAGAGTGGTGCCCCGAGGCACATCTTCCTAGCGATAATATAGAAGAACAAGCAGCAAAACAATAAGCTAATCCTCATCCGCGACTACCCCATTGCCTAGTCGTACACTATAGCTCAAATTACCCAAGAAATCCAAATTGTGTGTAGCCGTGGACTTTCCCTGTTGTCGTCGACTTATTTATCCTGCAAGCCTTACACCTGACGCCATTCCAATCTGCCTCATCCTTTTTGGTTGTTGAGAATGTCACCAGTCGGTCGTCATACATTGTCGCACTTGTCTGCCAATCGCTTCTGCCTTTCAATCTTGCCCTTTCATACCTAATAACAGGTCGTGGCTGTTCCACGCCAATTGGCATATTCGATTGGGGTAGATCTAGCACACCGTCGGTCAAGGACAGTCCCGCCAAGCAAGGCCTAAAGTGGTAAAAGGATATGGATTTACCAGTAGCGTCCACCACGTTCATAATCTCGAGGATAACCACCGTCTCGTGGGTATCCACCCTCTCGGGGAGGGAAATCTCGAGGGGGTCGGTCATAAGGGGGTCGTCCATTCACGTAGGGATCCGGTGGAGGAGGGTAGTCGCGTCGGTAGGGATCATCATAGCGACCACGAGGAGGAGGGGGAGGATAGTCTTCCATGGGACGACGGGGTGGAGATCGGTAGCGAGCACGGTCGTCGTAGTAATCGCGTCGGGGACTACGATCGCGGTAGCCGTACCCATCCCGACGAGGGCTATAACCCCGGGGAGGACCGCGCCGGTCGTAATCGTCCATCGGAGGGGGGTATGGGCGTCGTCCAGGAGAGCGCGATCGGCCACGCTCGCGAGGAGGCATATCGGGTTGAGTCTGTGGCGTCGAGTCAATTCCCAAGTCTAGACAATTAGATGGGGCTACCTTGTCATACGTCAGCAACGCACTGGACTCGCTGTCCCTTGAATTCACGTCCATCGAGTTTCTCAACAGCGGTTCTCAAGT
Organism: Fusarium cf. aywerte; assembly: GCA_011034095.1. NCBI lineage: Eukaryota > Fungi > Ascomycota > Sordariomycetes > Hypocreales > Nectriaceae > Fusarium > Fusarium cf. aywerte. Next base: position 64,942 of record WETZ01000068.1, read on the forward strand.
CCGCGGCAGTCTCGAATTCGACAAATCTGAAACCTGTTAATCAACTAAACTACCACACAAAGAACAAAACTCACCCTCGGCCGTTCGAGTCACGGCCAGTCTCAGAGTAGACTACGTCCAAACTTGACTGGCGGGCAAAGTCCTTCAGGTCCTATTTCCAGAATCCACGTAAGTCGCTATCCAGGAAAAGGAAACGCCGGAAGTCCATGTAATCCACAAAACGAAAGCGCAATCCGTCAAGACAAGAACCAGAAAGCAAAACCAGGAGAGCGGGAGGGGGTCCTTGACTGTTGTCCCCTAGAACTAATCCCGGTGCACTTCCAACGGGTCGAAACCAGAAAAGCCATAGATGCGCGCAAATCACAAAGGGAAGGTCCATGGAGTCCAGCGATCAGCAACGGGGAGGATGAACAGACCTGCCAAGAGGTATCGTTTGGTAATCCCGTAATCTGCATTCGATGAGGGGTTCGACGAGGCCGTGGCGCGGTGCGCTCATGGTTGCCAAAGCCGCCCTCGCGATGCCGGGAACCGCGTGCAAACTGGACGGTAAGTCGTTCTCCCATGAAATCAGAACCATCTTTCGAAGTCGTGAGTTAGCCTGGGACGAAGGAGGTGAGATGGTGACATACGGAAAGCTGTCAGTGTCAATCAGCAACAGGTACTACACAAAAGAGGGTAGGTAAGATAACTCACCTGGCACAACATCACGGGCATCCATTGGGTCCTTGTACTCGATGAAACCGAAGCCGTTCATGAGCTTCACTTCGGTGATTTCTCCAGTGCCATGAGTCGCGAAGTGAGCCTCGACGTCGGACTTGGTAGCTGTTGGGCAGCAGGTCAGTGGTTTGACTAGGAGCGTCAGGGCGATGAGTCCGGACCATTGCGAGGGAGGTTTCCCAAGTACAGCCGGGTGGCTGATACCTCCGTCATGTTGCCGGTTGGAGGAGGGTTGTCAAGCGAGAGATGGATCCAAGCGGAGGGAGGAGCAAAATATCGAATGTTAGTCTAGCCAGAGAGATTCCAGAAGTCCAGAGCCAGTTGTGCGATGGACCAAGAAATATCGAAAACGCGGGGTTTTCTTAGGTGGCGGGTATACGGGGATGGGTGATGATGCTGAAGATGTTGGTGGAGAGGAGAAGAGTGAGTGCGACATGGACAAGCTAGACTCTAACGTTACGCGACAAGAAGGCTGGGGCAAAGGCGGACAGATATGGCAGAACGCTAGATCGAGAAGGTGCCCCAGCATCCCGCTATCTCGGGCGCTGAAGCTGCTTCGTTAGCGTCACATGCGAACGCCTTTGCCTGCATTAATGCTGCTGCACTGCGCTGTACCAGTACTGTACTAACCTCCTAAGCTTACGAGTGCTACGTAGTAGACGGAAAACTCCATGTAAACATTATCACCACCAGTGGGTACGTATGTAGAGTAACCCATCCATTGTGATTACTATTATTCCAGCGCCATCTATCAACGGCAATACCCTCATGGATCTATCAGTTACTCAATAACATCGTAAAAAGGATTCTTGTTATGGAACCGCAAGTCATTTTCGCCAATCACCTCATTCTCATCATCTCATCTCAGCCCAACTTCATTGCTTGTCAGTGACGCCCAACGCCTTGCTGTACCCTCTATCATGTGCTTGGTGGGGAATAATAAGAAGATCTTTTCATTAGAGCCCTATGTTTCATCGAATAGGACCGAGACGATCTCATCAATCATGGTGAATACGAGATGCGCACTGTACAAGAGTTAGCCAATCCCCTGACGTGAAGTGGTTTTTTTTTATCAAACAACATACTTCAACCTCGAGTTGTTCAATGTCGCAAAGATACGACGGCTCGCTAATTGCGCGTTGACTCTTCCTACAACACTGCCTGCGAGATCTGGCACCAGTGTAGCCAGCATCAAGCTCGCCTCCGTCCGTGTCTTTTTCTTCTCAACGGCTGTTCGCGGCTTTTTGTCTCGCTGCAGTTGTCCTCCAGGCCAGAGACTATCTTGAACCAAGCTGATATACTTGAGAATGTTCTCGTCTTGCGCAAGCATTTTGACATTGTCTCGCACTTTTCTCTCAATTGTACCGCCAAGGAGTTGCTGAAGAACAACGACAACAGCTCTTCCGCGAAGCCAATTATTTCCCTTGTTGAGCTCGAATATCTCCAGGAAAATGTCGCAGATTGGTTTGATGAACGGCTCAAGTTCCTTATTCTCAAATGCGTTCAATTCGGCCTCGGCTTCAGCGGCCGGGAAGTTATCCTCATTAACATTGAGTGGAACCGTGTTCAATTGGTTTGTAGCCGCTGCGATCAGATTCTGGCCGGCTTCAGATATTTGGTCAAGAACAGGAATGTTTCCAAGAATGTCATCCATGCCATCTGCAACAGAATCGTACAGCCGAGTCATCATGTCTTTCTTGTCCTCGCGATCCAGAATATCTTGGCCTTGTGTTATCACACTTTGCGAAAGAAATGCTCTGAGCTCCCGACTACGGCAAACTTCAGGCAACAGTAGTAGATCCTGTAAATATTGCTCAAGAGCAGTTCGCCTCTTGCGCAGAAATTCGCTTTGGAACTTCATAACCATGCGTCGCCGAGGAAAGTCGAGATTTCGAACCGATGGGTAACGGGACCGTAGCTTTTGGTGAAGTTCGTGGAATTCACTGTATCGCCGCGAAATCACCCATGAAGCAGCGGGCATCTGCTCTCCAGCATTTCTTTGCACTTCAATAACGTATAGAGCAAACTCTCTGCCATCTTCTTCCCTTCCGACTTGGATGGACTTGATTTTGATAGTGGATCGGCCGTAGAGACTATTGTCGCTCTCTTGGATGACATATTGCTGTCGTTGAAGTTCCTTGCGCCTGATCTCCCTTTGTAAAGACGCTTTCGACTTCCTAAGAATGCGCAGCTCGGCAGTGTTGTTCGTTAATTCTGCTTTTCGCGTCAGGGATTCGACAACCGCCTCCTGTGCTACTAAGCGGTCTATGTCATTCGAAAGGGCAGTGATCGCTTCGGCAAGTCCAAGGTCTCCTGGCGCTGCTTCGTGCACTTCGTCCTCGTCATCGGGTGGCGGGCCCTCGTCTGGATCACCATCATCAGGGAGATCCTTGTTATTATCACCAAATAGATCATCGTCGACAAAGACACCGATTCGTGAGGCTGCGCTGACGAGACCAAGCGACGAAAGGCTCGGCTTTTCTCCTTCTTTGTTCAAGGCAGCTGGTCGCACACCCATATCTAGAGAGCCACGGTTGGATTCATTGTCGTGACCTGAGAAGAGGCTCGATGTATTATCATCGATACCACCAATACTACTGCCGCCAGCGCCTCCGAAAAGGGACGCGCGCAGGTCTTCGGCGGTCTGGGGACGATCATCCTCCATGATATTTGTGAAGGCTTCCTCTACTGCCTGAACAACCTGGGTATCTGGCAGTTGCTGGTTGCTCGCCTCTGGGTCTAGACTTTGCACAGAATCTCCCAGCCCATCGGTATCAATGTCATCATCGTCAAAGAGAGGGTTTGTAGAGCCCTCATCGAGTGAGCGCCTAGCTCGATGGCCATGTCCATTGCCGTTGGAGGTCAGCGACCTGAGATCTGAGGCTGATCCTATGCGTTTGCTCGTATTAGACAGTTGAGTAGCCAATCGTGACACTGGTTTCGGCTTTGCTGGAAGAGTCTTGCTAGCTCGATTGGTCGCTGATGCTTGTGCTTCTGGCTGCGGTGTCGATCTGAGGGTTTGGATGTTGGCTGCTTCTTCAGCTGCAAGACACTTATAGAAGAGGTCAGATTTCTTGAAACCTTGGAAGAAGCGATCGCGCATCTCTTCTAGTACAGCACTCTGAGCTTTCAGGATAGCTCGTCGGGCCCTGTAGTATTGCATTGGAGTGGCTGTTTTCCCCGCCTTGATGAACTCTTTTACTTCATTCTTCGAGTGGTCGGGAACCTTCAGCTCAGGCCTTGATAAATATGCTTGATTGATTTGCTGCAAGTCCTGACGATCTGAGTCAGTCCACATTGGTAACGTTGAAGGTAGCTCATCGTCAGGACCATCGTCTTCCAAGGGATTTCGGAAACCATCAACGACAAGCCAAAATTGCACTAGAGGCATCAGATTTTGACGATCCATGTATTCCATAAAATAGGAAAGTGCTGAAGGGTCTCGCAGAAAGTCCACCAATGACGCGCTTTCCAACTTGGACTGTGAAGAAGTTGATGGTAAAGGCAATGGTCCAGGCGGACGACGTTCACCGCCAGCAGCAAGGTGAGTAACTCGTTGATCGAGCAGCCGCTTTCCCATCTCCAACCGACGAAGGTACACCTGGTCTTGATTATCCTGAATGGAATCCCTCTTGAGTTGACTGGCAACTTCGCTGCGAAAACGACGTGCATCTGACAGGTTGTTGACCTTCCGAATAGCACGGATGAACTTTTCGAATTTACGCTCGCTATCACCCGGCGCAACTCTGGGCATGGAAGCTAGTTTACTGTTTTTGGGCGTAGAAGGGGCGTGCTGGTCCAAAGCTGCTCGAAGCTTGCGTACTGTTGATCTATCTTGCAACATCGAGCGACCAAAGTTCTCCATTAGTTGGTTCCATGTATCAGGTTCAGCAAGAAGCTGAATCACAGGGAATAAAACGGCACACGAAACAATCTCGCGAATAATGATGGAGACAGCCCGACTAGATAACATGTTCTCCGGGAGAATTTGAGGCACAATCTTTGCGACAAGGGATCGTAAGTAGTCTTGTTGAACCATCTTGGTGTCGGGAAACGACAACGACGCAGCAGGGTGTAGGCGTCCATCGCGAAATTTCGAGGCAATAGCTAGGTCGAGTTCTTCAGACTCAGTAACTGAGCGATTGAGCTTCTTCCCTCGTACAGATTTCTCTGCTTCGTAGAAATCTCGAAAGTGGGCGGTGAGGATAGGAACAAGACGGCTAGTAACAAGGTCCGCCAGGTCTTTATCACGTAGAACATCGCAGAAGCTCAGCAACGCCTCGCGCACAGCTCTGTCGACCTGGTTCGTGAAGGCTGGGTTGCGACTTATATTGGAATACCAACTATTAACAAAGTCGCGGGTTATGAGAGCTAGCAAGTCGTCGATAGCTTTGGAAACGCGGGGTGATTCGGGATGTATTTGGGCTGGAGTGTATGATTGTCGCTGGCGCAGCGCCTGCACCTCGGATCGCCATGACTTGGAATTTAGGAACGTGACGCCATTAGGTGGTAGGGTTCGGTCGTTTGGACGTCTCGAGACGAGGAAGAGGCCGGCCAAGAGAAGGACGAGAGTGACGAATGAGCCAGCAACAAAGGCATGGCCTGCCCAGCGGAGAACTGGTGACCAGCTCGCAGCAAAGCCCCAGGCTATGAAGGCGGCGAGTCCTGCAACAATGACATCTCTACGCTTGAGGGCCATCGCCAGGATGTTGACCTCAAAGCCACATTCTTGAACAAAGATGGATGGATGTAAGTGGTGAAGTCGGTGGTGCGACAGTAGGTTAGGTAGTGGAGGTCATGAGTGGGCGGCCTAGGTAAATTTAGTGAGGTGGCTGTCGATTACAGCGGATGCTGTCATTTTGTTGCTTAAACCCCTGTCAAAATAGTCTGCGGGACAAGGAACCCTGGACACCACCCCTCACCTCCATGATGACTGATAAGTGATTGTCTGCAGGGACGACTTGATTATTGAAGACGACGAGTTTAAATACTCCGATACTGATTTTTTTTATCAGTAAGTATTCGCATTTTCCAGAAGTTTGGTTCTAAATTGAGATTAGCCCCAGGTGCTTCGCAGTATGGTCATGCATTAGCTTACGCGCAAGTCGCTTCGTTATTCATGCACAACATAACGTCCATGCAATAAGTTTTGAATGACTCTTATTACCAGTATCGCTAACTTCAAATCTACCATGGGGGATCCTCAAGTCTCCTAAACAAAGCCACAAACTTCTGTCCGTTATTTCTTGTGACCTTCTTACTCTCTTCGGTTTCAGTCGACATGATATGAACACACTCATCCGCCTCTTCCTCTTCCTTGGAAACTCTCTCAAAAGCAGGATGAGCATCGAGGTGCTCAACCATCCACAAATGCAAATCTTCAACATCAGTGATAGTGTACACAATACCACCAGGTCGAAGTGCATAAGCGTACTCTGAGTTCAGCGTTGTCGACACAATTCTTGCCTTATGCTTCCTGGCCTTGAAGTGAGGATCGGGAAAGCAGATGAAGATCTTGGACAATTGGGCCTTCTTGAAGAAATTGGGAAGGAATTTCATGGTGTTTGCTCGGATACAAGCAACGTTCTGATACATGTTGTTCGAGTTTTGTGATCGCAGTGCTTTTATACGTTCTTGAACATACCCTGCCACTTGGGTACGAATCTCCAGGCCTAGTTTCGGTCAATACACATTCGCTGATGGCAGTTCCTTCTCCACTTACCGAGTGTGAGAGTATCTGGTAACTTGGGAGCTAGAGCAACCGTAAGACCACCGAATCCGCAACCAATATCGACGATTTCAACATCTTTTGTCAGACGAGGAGGCTTTGAGGAATCTTCAGGTGTTCCCTCCTGAACATAGTGGGGGAAGTATGAGGACCAATCCATGTCATCAGGAGATTTGGGGCTGCCGCATGTTAGATACAGTAATTGAAACGCATTGAGTAGAGCACATACTATTCTAGCATATGGTCGGAGAACGGATTCGCATGTGCTCGCTGGCGATAGAACTTTTTGCGAGGCAACTGAGTAACACCATCCTTGGTACGCTTGGCGCGATCCCTCTCGCGGCCTTTTTGCTTATTTGGGAGGTCTGCTGTCATGGTGGCTGCTGTGATGATGTTGTTCGATCTTCATAATTTCTTGTGATAATTTGTGAGGCAGATGCGAATGAAGCTTTGCGCATGGCAGAATGTGTTGTATTTGGAAGGCGGTGAGATCAGCTCAGCTCTGGCATAGCACATGCCAATTAAGGCGGAAATAATCCCTGCTCGCTAGGCCACGATGGATGGAGCATCGACCTCCCTGAAGCGAAGCTGCCTCGGAATTTGTGATTCTGCCATCCACAACATCAGTCGTTTTTCCAAGTCATGAGCTTCCTTACTTCGAAGCAAGCTATAGCGTTGCCCGGAATGTCTCATGTATCCTCTGAAGCATCATGGAACCTCTTCAGTCCTCTAATGACTGAGTACTCCTCTATCGTCAACTTGATCTCTCTTGTCTGTGTAAGTGCTGATCGACTCGGCTGCCTCCAGACTCCTGACTAACGTACGGATAGCTCGGCCTCGGTCTCATGTTGTTCGTGCCCGTTATCCTTCTCGTGATATTCGACCTCTTCCTTTGGATGTGGAGGAACATCTGTAACAAAGACCCTCCACCAGTTGTCGAGCACGAGACAGTAGTGACTACGAACCCACATGCTGCAGCGATAGCGACAGGAATAGACAAAGCATCACTTTAACAGGTGCAATGGCACAAAAACAAACCAGAACTTGTTACGAAATCATTGCGACTTCAAACTTGATACTTTTATTCTTGGCTATTCACTTTTCAACTTTTATGCAATCTGAGACAGCACCTTGATCAGATCAGCGGTGACTCCCATGGCGGTCACATCACCTCCAGCGCCCGCACCCTGGACGATCAGGGGGTTGCTTCCATATCTCTCGGTGTAAAAGCTAATAATGTTGTCACTGCCCTTCAGAGCTGCAATGGGATGCGAGCGGTCAAACTGCTCTAGACCGACCTTGACCTGCTTGGAAGTAGCGTCGATGCTTCCGACGAATCGGACAACCTTACCAGCCTTCTCGGCCGCGGCCTTGGTCTCCTCCATTTGCGAGTCAAAAGCAGGGAGCTTCTCGAGGAACTCGTCACCGCTGGAAACAGACTCAAGTTCCTTGGGGATAAGGCTCTGCACGGGGAAAGAGGTGGGGGACTCGACGGGGATGCCAGCCAGACGGGCGAGAATGGTCAGCTTTCGAGCAACATCAAGACCGTTGAGGTCGTCTCGGGGGTCAGGCTCAGTGTAGCCTAGAGACTTGGCCTTCTTGACCTCCTCAGACCACTTACCGCCCTGACCCTCGGTAGGAGCAAAGGAGTTGAAGAGGAAAGACATGGTGCCGCTGAAGACACCCTCAATCTTGGTGACCTTGTCGCCAGTCTCAACCAGGTCCTTCAGGGTAGAAATCACAGGGAGACCAGCACCGACGGAAGACTCGTGGTAGACTCGGGCGCCCGATGACTCGGCAGCTGAGAAGATATCCTGCCACAGCTTGTATGATCCTGAGAAGGCCTTCTTGTTGGGTGTAACAATGCTGATACCTCGGCTCAAAGCAAGAGGGTAGAGCTCAGCGACATCTTGAGAGCTGGTGTTGTCGACGAGAACGGACTTGGCGGGGGCCTTGGACAGGTACTCAACGACCTGGGCGAGGGCGAGCGGTGCCTTTGAGGACGACCCAAGAGTCTCGACGACGTTCTCAAAGCTAACGGGGGAGTAATCGTCGTTGTAGAGAGCCTTGCGGCTTGTGGCAATGTATGTGAGGTTCAGCTTCGGGGATGGCTTCCGAGCAGCAAGGGACTGGAGCTGGTCGATGAAGGCCTTGCCAACGCCTCCGGCGCCTGTTATTAGCGATGTTAGTTTATAAAGTCATGTATATAGTTTGTAACGTTTCAATTACCGATGATGCCGATAAAAACTTGCTTGGTAGCGGCCATGATTGCTGTGGTACTTGCAGAACTATCGATGAAGCTTGTGAAGGAATTAAAGTCAAGCTCCGATGGCGGGGCACTCAGAAAGGTGATTTGAGCACGCAAGACCCCGCGGTGGGTTACCCTACAATATTTTAGGGAAGAACCAATTGGGCGCGCAATTGATTGACCGTCCACTTTGTTACTGATACGAACATGTTGGACGGATATTTGTAAATCATGAAATTTTCAATGTGGTGTAGCATAGAATTGTTTGCAAGAATCATGTTGGTTTAGTTGTCAGTGTTGTCAAACTGGATGATGATTGCCTCAGGCTCAGCGGCAACGATTTGTTCGGCTCTGTGCATGTTCCATAGCATTTACTTTACACTTCTTCCATTACGATCAACAACAACCAGCTACTAAGAAACACATACATCAACTATTGAATCTAGAAAAAATGCCACAAGATCCAAATCTATACGGACAGCGTCCTGTCAAAAAGCAGAAGCGCGATGCAACTTTATCCAACTCGCTTGACTTCACTGCTCAACTGACATCATTAATGTCAAACGCCTCGTCAGGCTCAGCATCAGCTGGCCGTTCGCGCTCTCAGAAAGAAGGGAAGGAAGACATATTCAAAGGCTCAAAACCTAAAAAGAGCAAGGAGACTGATGGATCCAAAAAGCTGCAATTGAAGGAGGTGGCGGGCACAGAGGAGGAAACCAAAGAATTGGCACGAGCCAGGCGACGTATGGAGGAAAAAGCACGGCTCTACGCAGCGATGAAACGAGGAGATTATGTCGCCAAAGAAAATGAGGCAGCACCACTAATAGACTTTGATCGCAAATGGGCAGAAGGAGAGGAGACAAAGGAAGACTATGAGACGAGCAGCGATGAAGACGAGGTTGAGGAAAGCGGCGAGATGGTCGAGTACGAGGATGAGTTTGGTCGCGTACGACAAATCACCAAAGCAGAGAAGGAAAAGTTTGAACGCAGAGCGCGACGCGGTCTATTGGGAGCCGAAGAGCTTGAGCGCATGTCTGCGAGACCCAGCGCGCCCAGCAACCTCATCGTTGGAGACACAATACAAGCGATGGCTTTCAACCCCGACGACCCGGATAAAATGGAAGAGCTGGCGCGGAAGCGAGACCGCAGCGCAACACCGCCGCCAGCACAGCACTACGACGCGGATTGGGAAATTCGGACCAAAGGCACGGGATTTTACAAGTTTAGTCAAGACGAAGAGTCCCGGACAGCGGAGATGGAGGGGCTTGCAGAAGAACGGCGTAAGACGGAGGAACAACGACGCGTGCGCGAGGAGCAGAAGGAGGCTAGACGACGGGAGATCGAGAAGCGGAGGGAGGAAATGACAGCTCGGAGGGCCAAGAAGCAGGCTGATTCATTCTTGGATAGGCTGGGGGACTGAAGAATGGAGATTTGATGAGGAATCACGATTATAATTTCTGGAGTGAATTCCGTTATACGGAACTGAGATACTACTCAATATGAGAGCACATCATCAAGCGTAGTCCTAAACAGGAGACTCCGACGATAGGAAGCCACCAAGCATAGACAGATTTGGTCGCTATTTGCGCATCCGAAGAATTTCCAACCTGGGAAGAGAAGTTTAGATGCTTTGTCAGTTGCAGACTTACGATAACACCCACTTCCTAAACTAGCCTCGAAAGGCGTCTCAGCCAAGCTGTGATAGGATGTTTGAAAACAACCTCAGAGAAGGTGGTGTCGAGAGTTAGGAACAAGAGATAAGAACCAGGAACACGATACGGACACGTAGGACAGCAAAAGTCGACTTTCAGAACATTCCCATCCATGTAATTCAGGAAAGTCAGAATCCCCAACACGAGTGGGCTGAACTCATGAAGGCCTCAGACTCAGACCATGTCCACCGATTGTTGGCTCGTAAATGGTTCGGGCCTAGTTGAGCCAGCCTCCCTGCTTCGAATACGAATTGCGTTGCTGCGGCTAACATGGAAGAAAAAGAGGCATTTAATCTGACACAGTGTGATAGGTTGAAACATGGAACAATTCTCATTCCACCTACTGTATTGTATCTCGATCGGCTAGGACGGTACAGTAATGTAGGGAGGGAGTCAAGGACACTAGGACTGGAACATGGGGAAATTGACGAGCAAGAAAATAAAATTCCGCCAAATTTTCTTGACCGATCATCGCCCGCGAGGCACGGCAGATGGATGGACGGGCCGGAAGGCATATACGCAGGCAGACTGGTAGGCAAACTGAGACAAGAGTTCGAAACAGACAAAGAAGAGATACAGTACATGGGTTGTACCGGTCGGTATGTGTACGATGTATGCGCGGCTGCGTTGTGTTGTGCTCCCCCCTATCTAGGGGATTCGTTGTCCTCTTGTCTTCATCATTGCCCTCGTCAGCTGCAACAATCCGCGACATGAGACTGGTTTGTTGTCGCCGTCGTTGTCGTGGTATGGATGGGACACTCGGAGGTTGGAACAAGAGCCCACGGCTTTAGTACCCGTCGATAGACAGTGATTGGTAGAATTTCCAGCAGGTCAACAGGGCGGAATTGCGACTCGGCCAATAGAGAGTTTCGATGCAGGGGCACTGCCAGTTGCTTACGGCGGGATACGCTAAATTCCAAGCCTGCCTGCGCCAGCATCAAAGCGACAACATGTTAGGTTACAGCGCAACACAAGACAACGGGGCAGAAGAGTGAAAAATACGGGGGAAATACGGTGGCAGGGCACCCCATGCTTGACCTGAAGCTTGCGTGGTCCAAGTCGAACTCTTCCTTACAGGTACAGCAGAGTACCTTACAGTACAGAACGAACGGTGGAGGCTTAGTGCTGGGCTGGGTTATGGCGGGCATTTTGCTTTATTGCAGGATGCGCCATGTTGAGAATTGGTTGCACCAGAGACTCCCGGCTAGTCCATATTTGATTAGCGCCAAAAAGTGTGACTCATTGCCCGACCCCCATGTCTGACCGAAAGGGCGCGTTTTGGCTGGAGTACTTGGCAACGCAAAGCATCGGCTAACGGAAAAACAGGCCCATCTGAGGCAATAATTGTTAGTGTCAATCCCATGCCCCGCTATTCTGGGTTTGTACCTTCCGCCCAGCGCACACAACCCTCGCAGGATTGTTGCCTGAGAAATACAAATTGTCCCCGTCTCCCGTCCTGAGGCTTTCCTTTCTTCTCTTTTTCCCTCCTCACCCCCAAAACTATCATACAAACATATCACATCAAGAGTTCAAGCCTAAGGCGATCGTCAAGATGTTCTAAACAACCCCCTTCCCCCGTTATTCCCAAGTCATCAGTCAAAATTACGTCCCAGGACATCAACTCACCAATCCCCACTCAACCACCCCGTTCAGCTCACCTCACGGTCGACCTGAACTATAGCACTGCTTTGAATAGCTTCGGCTCCAGTTCTCCTACAACCGCCAACATTTCAGGCCAGGACTTTCCAGTCTTCACCACGAATCCCCATTCACCATGGCTTCCCTCCACCAATTCCAGCCTGCCGGCCCAATCCGCGCAACAGTTACAGAGTCCCGAAACACCACAGCAGGACTTTGTCTTGTTCGATCAGCTCCCTAATCGGTCTACAACAACATCGCTGCCAAATCAGCGTCGTCACTCGTCTCATCTGCAAAATCGTCACCAACAGCCTGTATCCCCCGCTGTTCAGAATCAACGAGTAGCCCAGTTGCTCCAGGCTTTTGGTCGTTCTCCGTCTACTGTCAACAACAACCGTCCCACGAACCAGTTTTACGCCTCTTCGGCCCCTTCGTCATCAACCACATTGAACAAGCAGAACCGTCCTGCTAGACCTCCAGTACCTCTCTTTTCCCAGAGTACCGGTAGCGTCCCGCAACAAACCGCCAAGATGATGAACGCTGCAGGTTTGTGCCCCTATGAACTCATATATAGTCCCACAAGCTCACCATCTTCAGACGTCGAACTCGAAGAGTTCACTGCCTTCGAGGGCGGGGCCCACACAGCCTTTTCCTCGCCTGCCGCCCCCTCTGTCTTTGATTTTGGCGGCAGCGCGTCAAGCTCTATTGCCAACATGGCGACCATCTCGCCCCAGGATCTTCTTGTTCAAGAACCTTTCATGTCTGCTCCCAACTCGTCAGCCTTCACGGCTTTGACTTCTCCTTCTATCTACAATGAGTCTCCGGACTTCACTGATGGCTATGATGTGTCTCCCAACTTCGGCAACGCCGAGTTTGATACACCTGCGGAATGGTTCTCTCTGTTCCCCACGGAAACTTCTGCTGTTCCTGCGCAGCAGAGCGTTGAGACCTCCCCTGAGATGAAGTCTGATGAGTTGGATTCTGATGCTCAGTCACCTCCTTCGAACCGTCGCAAGTCGGGTACATCGCCTTCCACTCGCCACTCTTCTGTGGCTGGTGTCAATGCCCGCAAGCGAGACAAGCCTCTGCCTCCTATCATCATCGATGATCCCAGTGACATCGTTGCCATGAAGCGTGCTCGCAACACTCTTGCCGCACGAAAGTCTCGAGAGCGCAAGGCTATGAAGTTGGAGGAACTGGAAGAGAAGATCGCCAAATTGGAAGAAGAGCGCGACCACTGGAAGAGGATCGCTCTTGCGCAATCAGGTGTGCAATAATGGATTAAAAGTGGAATTACTTTCTTTCGCCAATATCGGGATATCGTTGGTATCGTTATGAGTTTTAATCAGATTTCATTGATTCCTATTAGTCTGTTCGTCAATAAAATTGTTTGCTCATGAAAATTATTGTCAAGCACATGTGAAGATGTCTCGAGTCCCATAGTTCAAACTTTAGTAGCCATTCTGGAGGCATATGAAAGTCGTCCCGTCTAGTTTATTGGTTCATGTGCTAAGTTTACTTGACTTATTGATATACGTAGATCCGCTTTGTAACCGCAAATCATCTGAGTAGGCATCTGCCCATCTTATTCTAATTCATATATCTGCGGACTAATAAGAGGATCTGGTAGATTAGATGAATAATCATGATTAAGATATGTTTGATGCTGATGTCGTTGAGATATGATCCTGTCAAGTGGGTCAAAGTGCACTGCCCAGTAGGGCTGACCAATACCATCCAGCGTCTCTAGCATCGTTTATGGGGTTCAACACTGCTATCATCAATCAACAGTAAGCCTTAGTGACGCCGATTAGCTTAGTTAATCCATGCACGGAGGATAGTAAGCCTGACGTTGCATACCTACCTACCTACCTACCTACCTACAACCCCATACCTTGTTTCCATCATCGCCATCGCCATCGGCCAAGCCGAGATAAACTTCACCCTTGCCTCGAGCCTTACCAAATAAGCATATCTACCCTAGCGAGCCACTAGCTTATTGGATCAACATGCTGGATGCTGTCACTTGGCAAGGCATTTCTCGTTTGTGATAATGAAACTGCGCGGCCGATCATGAAAATGTTTAAAAGCTCATAGGGCTGGACGTTAGTCTGAGCTCTGAATTAAGATACACAGGTATTCGATACCGTCTCTGCATCCTTTCCTGACTTGGGTATTTGAAGTACAAAGTGCCGTTGCATCATCTTCCTCTTTTAATTTTCGAGTATCAATGGTTACTGTTATTCTGCTGCCATGGCAAAGGAAGGTCAAAAATCGGAGACTCTAATGAGTACTCCTGGTGTCGAGTTGACAGACAGGGTCCGTATATACTCTTTGCTGTGACTTATTTATTCTGACGCCGTCTGTAGTCTCACGGTGACTCGTTTCCTAGTTCGCGAGAGCAATACGAGTTTGGTGGCGGATTCGAGAAAGACTTTGATGTCACTCAAGACGATTTGCTTGAAGCAAACGAAATCGCGGCAATGTTATCCATTGAAGATGTCCATCAAGTGAGATTCCTGAACCTATTCACTATGATTAGCCCTAACAAGCTTCAGACGATGAAGAGGGTATATAAGATTCATAAGAGAGATCCCAATTTCCCTCTCTCAGTCATACAAAAGATTGAATATTTCCTGAGTGCGCCAATCCTTGAGTATCTTAACCAACCTCATACTTACGTCTTATAGATCAAGACGATATATTGAAACACCCGGAGCGGTACGAGACGCTCATACGTGAGATAAAGATCGAGGCAGCTTTGATCACACATAATTCACCATACGCTGAAGTCCGCGCCGTAGTGGACAACCATGACGACCCAAATATGCCCTGTTCTACGATCCGCGCTTGGTTCATAGGCCTCATATTCTCTTGCACTGTTTCGTTCATCAACAGCTTCTTTGAGATTCGCCAACCCATGATCAGTGTCGGACTGGCTGTACCCCAACTCCTGGCCTACCCTTTTGGAAAGTTCCTCGAGAAGACTCTGCCCGACATTGGTGTCACTCTATTTGAAGTACGACATAGTCTAAATCCTGGACGATTCACGAAAAAGGAGCACATGCTGATTACTATCATGTCGAATATCTCGATGGGAACTCCCTATACGAATTACATTATCTGGATCCAGTTTCTTCCGCAATACTTTAACCAGCCATATGCAGCAAGTGTCGGATACCAGATCCTGCTTGGCCTTTCTTCCAAGTTTATTGGGTATGGACTTGCTGGTGGTTGTAGACGCTTTCTCGTCTACCCTTCGTATTGCTTGTGGCCAACAACATTGGTATGCATCGCTCTCAACACAGCTCTACATGATGAGGGTGACATCCCCGTGTTGGGACCCTTCAAGAAGATATGGAACACTTCTCGCTTTCGGTTCTTCAACTTGGCCTTTTGCGCAATGTTTGCTTACTTCTGGCTGCCGAACTATCTCTTTGCTGGTCTAAGTTGGTTCAGCTGGATGACCTGGATAGCACCCAATAGCCGCGACCTGGCCAATATCACGGGTGGATTTACTGGATTGGGACTCAATCCATTTCCAACACTTGACTGGAATATAATCACCCTGGGCTGCGATCCTCTCATGGTGCCCTTCTTTACAACCTTCAATCTGTTCTGCGGAGCGTTGCTGACGTGCTTCGTCATCTTGGGTGTTTACTACGGGAATGGTTATCAAACTGCTTATCTCCCTATCAATTCAAACCGAGTGTATGACCATTTTGGTGGACTCTATAATGTTTCTGCTATTCTCGACGAGCGTGGTATATTCGACCCCGAGAAATATGAAGCTTATTCGCCTGCATTCCTATCAGCTTCTCATATCAGCTCCTACATGTTCCTCTTCGCCATTTATACAGCTGCTATTATGTATGGTGCACTATACCACCATCATGAGATAGTTATGGGCTTCAAAGGACTCGTCAACAGTTTTCGTTCAACGAAAAAGAATGATGCTGAGGACGAGGACATATCGGATGCACACCATCGTCTTATCAAGAATTATCGCGAAGTCCCCGAATGGTGGTATATGATCTGTCTCGCCATAGCCTTTACTCTAGGCATTGTCGGAGTTTCTCAATGGCCAACGCATACCACACCGGCAGTTGTGCCCTTTGGCGTCATTCTGAGTCTGATATTCGTTGTCCCTGTTGGTATCATATCAGCTACTACAGGAATTCCTGTCTCACTCAACGTGCTATCTGAATTTCTCGGTGGATCTTTCGTCGGAGGTAATGCCATTGCGATGTGCTTCTTCAAAACCTATGGATACAGCACTTGTGCTCAAGCTGTATACTTTAGCGCAGATTTGAAGTTGGCGCACTACCTCAAGATACCGCCGCGGTTCACCTTTTGGGCACAGATGATCTCGACCTTTATCTCAACATTTGTCTCTGTCGGTGTTCTGCAGTATCAGATACATCTGGAAGACATATGTACGCCAAATGCTCCGTACCGCTTCTTATGCCCTGGTCTAAACAATTTCTTTACTGCTGCTGTACTTTGGGGCACTATTGGACCCAAGAAGCTATTTGGCCCTGGAGGTCAATACGTCGAGGCACTGGTAGGCTTTCCCTTTGGCGTGGCTATTGTTCTGCTATTTTGGTGGCTTGGAAAGACATTCCCAAATATTAAGTTCATACGAAGTGTTCATCCTGTCGTTTTCCTTGCGGGAGGTATGCTCTGGGCACCATACAATCTCACCTACATCTGGCCTGCTGTGCCAATTGGTTGGCTCTCCTGGGTGTATATCAAGAAACGATATCTCTCTTTCTGGGCAAAGGTATGTATTCTGAGTAATATATCTACTCGTGCCCTAACTGTCGGCAGTATAATTATATTACCTCTGCTGCTTTCTCGGCCGGTATCGCGATATCAGCACTGGTCATGTTCTTTGCTTTGCAATACAATGATATCAACCTCGACTGGTGGGGCAACAGAGTACCATACGAGGGATGCGATGGAACTCAATCTTGTTTTCTTAAGACCCTTGCTCTCAATGAGTATTTTGGGCCTCGAATAGGCAAGTTCAGCTAAAGACAGCTTTGGACAAGCTCGACAGAGATATTGCATTCTCTGCACTGTTTCACAGATCGTGGCCAATGATAGATCGTGTAAGAAAAGATATAGTGGCAATGAAATGGTATATACGGGATACATAACGCTATGGCTAGATGAAAGAAACACAATAAAAAATCGCCAGATTAGTCTAATAACCACACTCATATCCAGGTGTAGACACACAATCGGGGTTGAAGCAAGAGATATCATACCATCTCCAATCCTCATCATCTCCAGCATCACGAACTTGAGGTCCATCAAGCAACTCGCAGTAAGGTTTGTTGAGGTCAGAATTCTTGTAGCCATAGACAACAGTCTTGCAACCCTTCTTTTTGCCACAGCTCTCTCCACACGTCTCCAAGCTATCTACATCACCGTAACCAAGAACATTGGCTTTCTTGCCGCGGTGAAGGCCTGTGTTGCCGCATTCATCAGGGTGTGGCGGATTCTCGATGAGAGTGTAGCGCCAGCAAGTTGGCTTTGGTGGTGGGTAGTTTGACATTGTTGATGATGAGCCGGTTGTGGTCTTGGTTATTATGGTTGTGCTCATGGAAGAAGGGATGGATGTAATTGTGGAAGATCCGGAAGCCGTTGTGGAGGAGATCGCTGAACTTTGAGGAGTATTTGATGACTGGGCAGTTGAAGCGCTGGATGTCTGCGATGCGGTCGATGTTCCGGTGGGCACTGAATAAGGCACTGTAGTAGAGGTGCTGACCCCAGTCGAAGTGGTTCCACTGGACTGTGTGGTAGAACTGTCAGTCTGGCTTGACGAAACACCGGTAGATGTCGAAGCACCAGTCGTAGAAGATCCTGATCCAGTTGTGGAGACTGTTTGAGTCGTAGACACTGAAGAGCTACCAGATGATACTGACTTAACAGTCACAGAAGTACTGGTCATAGATGTATCAGTCTGAGTCGTAGCAACTGAAGAGCCGCCAGACATTATTGAAGAGCCGGAACTATAGGGAATGGACGTGGTTTGCGAAGTCATAGAAGTGCCAGTCGCAGACGTACCAGTCATGGATGTATCAGCTGTAGAAGTACCAGTCACAGAAGTACCAGTCTGAGCTGTAGAAACCGAAGAGCCGCCAGACGTCGTTGAAGAACCCACACTATAGGGGATGGAAGTGGTTTGTGAAGATTCTGTCATCTTGGAAGTCTCACTGCCTGTGGTAGGCATTGCAGTACTCTTCTGAGTAGTGGATGTACCCTCACTTGTAGCCGAGGTTGCTGTGGTGGAGATCGAAGAGCTCAATCCCGATGTTTGAGAAGTGCCACTGTCAGTGGTCGTCTCTGGCGTTTCGCTTTGGGTATTTGTTGAAGTGAATGTATTGTATCCAGTGGTGGTGCCTGAAGAAGCGGTAGTATCAGTCGTGGCGGCGGTGCTCATTGTAGCCGAGCTGCTTTGAGTGTTCGTGGAAGATGATCCAGTTGTGGTGTCAGTCTTTGCAGTGAGAGTGCTTCCAGTGTTTGTAGAGAGTGTGTTAGTCTCTGTGGTACCAGATCTTATAGTAGTCATAGTAGCAGTAGAGGTCTGTTGGGTTGTGCTGGAAGCACCAGTTTGTGTTGAAGCAGTGTCAGCGCTGCGCTCTGTTGTGGTAGAGCCTCCATTGGTAGTGGTGGGAGTATCCCTTGTTGTGTCGGTATTTGTTTCGGTTGTAGTTGACTGGCTGTTGATCACAACTGTGACTGAGCCCAACGTAGAAATAAAAGATGTGGTTAAAGAACCGTAGGGTATAGTTGTGGTGCTTGAAGAAGCTTCGCGCGAGGTTGTAGCTGAGGACTTGCCTGTTTCAGTAGAGACGGTAGACTCGAGAGTAGTCGGTTTTGAAAGAATGGTAGAGCTACAATCTGGACCATAACAAGGTCCAGAAGTAGCTTTGGTAGCCGAGGAAACGATGGTAGTAGACCTACAGTCTGGGCCGTGGCAAGTCGCGGTAGTAGCCCTAGTAACTGAAGAAGCGAGGGTAGTCGAGTCACAGTCTGGTCCATAACAAGGAACAGAAGTGACCTTGGTAGCTGAAGAAACGAGAGTGGTAGATTTACTGCCAGTGTTACAGTCTGGTCCGTAGCAAGGTATAGAAGTAGCTTGAGTAGCTGTAGAGCTACAGTCCGGACCATGGCACGTCACGGCAGTAACTCTGGTGTTGGAAGAAGCGACAGTGGTAGAACTACATCCTGGGCCGTAGCAAGCTATGACACAGCCTGGGCCATAACATGGTATAGAAGTAGTTTGTGTGTTTGAAGAAGCGAATGTGGTAGTCTTTGAAGAGAGTGACTGAGGTACCGGATAGGTAGAGATGGTGTAACTGGGTGAGCGAGGTTTGCATGGACCTGCCCGGACACCAGTGATGCTGGAAGCAGCTACCACAAGAACGAAAGACTTTGGCCAGACCATTTCGAAAGAAGGGAAAGAAGGAATGACTGAATGGATGGACAAGAGAGTGATACTGAAGCAAAAAGACACCGGTCTCGTGAACCATATATACTCATATCTCTTTCATTCTCTCTATCAAAGGACCACAACATCATCACTTACACCATACAACCGACCAACTGACTTACATCACACACACACACAACTCTTCTAGAACAAAAAGGCAGTCCACCGTTTCCCTCGACTTTAACCGAATCCGGCGATCCCTAAGTACCCCAGACGTTTAAGCCAAACGGCCTTCCCCAATAGAAAAACGTCATGACCCCTGACGCTAGATCCCTACAAGCCTTCTTTTTGGGGTCCAACGGTCTTAGACGCCACGATCTGTTTGCTGGTGGCGTCAACGCCTTCAACCGTCACAGCAGAGTATCAAAAGGATGAGACAGAATGGTGGCTTTAAACTTTCTAACGGATGGTTCATGGCGCTCATAGAGTCGGTCTGGACAAAACCTGTTATTGTTTCGACACACTTACGGCGTGTGAGCTAGTGGGTTATGATGAATGAAAGAGCCGTGCCTGGTTCCTGGGACCTAGATTGTTGCCGTTACACCTATCTGTGGGAAAGAGGCGTCCGCCCCTGGGTCGATAACTTTGTCACCACTTGGGGCTGTTTTTCTTTGGTCTGATAATGCTTAGTATTATCTATGTATGGATTGCTAGGGATCTTTGTTAGGCAGTGTAGTAGCCAGGGCGGTCACACGATGGTGGTGGGCTGGGGACGAGAGCCTGGAGAGTAGGTGCCATGCAAGATAGCCGAACAGGATCGGACGTGGATCTTTAGCTATGAGTCGTGTCTTGAAGCTGTCACTCTGATTCTTACTGTACTGCATGATCGTGACAGGCGGGGGTATCCGCCCCGTCCCGTTAAGACTCGATCGTTGATGGCACTGACAAGGACAGGGGATTTCGAAGTGACGACACTTTTTCTGCGCTTTGTTTCTAGTAAAGGCCTTGCAACTATCTTCTGGTCCTGTTGAATGAGTCGGCTTGAAGAAATGGTTGCATCGTGTTTGTCTATTCTCCTGATCAACAAAGAAACAGTCCTATCCATCTTCCTTTGATAACAGTTCAATAGCAAACTAGCCCCGGATTCTATGCACACACTTGTTCTAAGACTAGCATATTATAATTGTTAGTGATACTTAATCGAGTGTAGCTAGCGTCTAAATCGTCTTTCTTCCTCCCCATCTTACACACAGACATCGTGCCGAGATACCCTTCCCTCCCGCACTCACACTGCCTTAGTTCATGCAAGGCACAAACTGAAGGCGGTAAAACATCAATAGTTCATGTTGAGTCTTCCTAGTATTTTGTTTTAGTTAGAACTTATGTAGCTTCAATGAAAGCTAGGCTACGATCCCGACGATCCTGGGGTTTATGATAGATGACTCACGAATCACCAGCTGACGAGATGTCGATTTGTCAATTGCCTTGACAGTAATGTGAAGTCTGTGCATAAGAATGAACTAACTAAGCGTAGCTTTGACTCTTTGAATGGGTGGAGGGTGGTAGTAGCCTTCTTTATCGCTGTCAGAGTGTTGTTGGTGTGTTGGTTCAACTTACAATGACACTCAGCAGCAATGTTTCTCTCGGCGTACCTTGGCAATAGATGATCACAAAGGAAATTATTTCAGTCGAATATCAATAGCATGGCACATCCTATTATCCCGTCCGGTGGGGTGCGCTTGCTGTCATTAACACTCGGTTTCACTTCCCTTTATCCGCACCTTCACCCACTTCTAATTGAAACAAGTTCCTTCTCGTAGACCACACATGCCAAAGCGTCCAGACAACAAACTACATAAGCAAATGAGTAGTTTTCCGTCTAGCTGCCTGTATTTGCCGCCAGTACTGTAAATGTTCTCAATGAGTGTTGAACCAGTCTTCCGAGCTAGCTTTGCAACGATCACGCCGTACACGCAGATAGACCATTCGTAGGGTATAATAATGGTACAAGTTCCATTCTGGCCTAAACTTAGAGGTAGTTCGAGTTGCCGGTGTTTTGTTGATCCAGTTAGTAAGCCCAATTCCTAGCAGTAGCCCAATCGCGAGATTACAGTTCTGAAGGCCAATTGCGTTGTGTTGAACGTCTTCAGGAGCCGCCGAATACTTTCAATAATATTAAAGGTTAATTGAGTTCATCCTTGAGTAAGTACTCAATGGACGTGTCTGCTTGTCGCATGGCAGCTTGCCTGTGCACTGTCGGTATATCGAAACAGCCATTCGGCATTGTTGTCTTTTATGGAGCTCGACTAGAACTTGAGATATTTAAGATGAATAGGGATAAGTATCTATTTCTTGATCATGGAAACATGGCATGAGAAAGAGACTTGAGAAGTCTCATGAAGGGATAACGCCGAATGGGCTTTTAATCAACGCACTGATCAACGCTGAAAGCTGCTATATATCATCGTGTGAGCGATCCACTACCAGTTATCTAAGCCTCGAGATGAAGGGCGAATATGATTTAACACTTTCCATATATCTACTAAACACGCGTCTTCAGAGATTCACTATCCAATATGGAGTTATATCATACTCTTTACGTACACTATTTTTTTTTTTTTTTTTTTTTTTTTTTTTTTTTTTTTTTTTTTTTTTTTTTTTTTTTTTTTTTTTTTTTTTTTTTTTTTTTTTTTTT